>SMGT01010269.1:454584-470052 GCA_004794575.1 Lanistes nyassanus
TTCTCCAGCTACGTAATCTTCCCTGAACAACTAACGCACACCTGGTGAGCCTGACATCTTCACGAATCCCACCCTAGCAGCCCCAGGTAATTAACACCTTGCCCCTGGTTTCTAGGGCCAGTACCCCCCGGTCATAAGTGTAAACAGGGAACTAATCCTGGGCTGGTGATGACGTGAGCGGCTAGATGGCGGCTTGAACAAGGGGATAATAGACCTTAATTAGGCCTGAGAGTCGAGGATGGATCACACCTGGAATCTATGGTGCAATCTCCTTGACCCACCAGACCCCAACACGTGACAAGGATATCTCTCCTTACAAGACACCATACCGGAATTAATAGGGTATCTATAAGGAAGAATGATCTTAGGATAAGACGCCATAAGAATGAGGAGGATACCCTTAGACCAAGATACTGTCCACATAAGACACCATCAGAATCCACAGGATGTCCGTAGAGCAAGATACTCTCCTGATAAGATACCATCCGAATGAACAGCAAACAACGATACTCTCTGGATAAGACACTACCAGAATGAAAAGGATATCTTCAGAGAAGGATACTCGTAGGATAAGAGACAGTCATAGTGAATGGGATAACCCTTAAACAAAATACTATCAATGCTGTCAAGATGAGTCCCCACTGCAATGAATAGTAGTTATCAATACTATTGCCATCATCGTTCTTCATTACCAGAAAAGTAATATGAGCACTGGACAAAATCGGGGCTGACGAAAGTTCCAGACATTTTGACTGTATTTTTTTTCGGAGCCATTTCTTCGCCATCTCATGCTGCCGCTCAGTTGCACTTGCAGAAAATGGTAACTGATAATCTTCGCTAGCTTTTAAACATTTTCTTTCATACTTGTGCTCCTGTGGTTTGTTCTGATTCAGCTATAGAGCCTTCTGGTGATTTCGGTACGAGACTTGGAGTATTTAGCCTCTGTGTTACTGGACTGAAGAAGGAAGTTTGTTGCTCACTTATGCAAACAATGGCGTCCGTGGTATGGAGATTCTGACAGAGATGGAAAGCGGCCCATTCAGAAGAGATTACAGCCGAGACTGACAGTTCATTCTGGGCATGCGCAAGATCGACCTTCGGCCCAAAATGTGTTTTCCTGGCCCACTGATGAAATTCTAATATTTTATTGCTCTAGAAAGTCTTATAAGGCCATGCAACGAATTATATTTGACACTTCTAAGACAGAACACAATTTCAATTTTTTAAAATTAAGAAAATGCTCACCCTTTGCATTTTCTCAAAAGAGCAGTCTTAAGTTAAAACGCATTTGACGCTACGTGTAATCGGAGAGCTGAAACACATTTGTAAAATGTCAGTCTTGCATCTTCGTCTGCGTGCACTGTACACGTGTTTGCGTTGGAAAAGCCGAATTAGAAACAGGAAAGAGGAGGTTGGAGGGTGGAGAAATGGTACAGGAGGGGGTGGAGAACAGCAAGAAGCGAAACATTGATAATGACGATGGTTACGAGGATAACCCCTCATCTCCGGCCGACGTGCAGTTAAAGAACTGAAGATTGGGTGGGAAGGGGAGGTACCTGGTGGGGAAAACGTGGCAGTAAGCGAGACTGACAAGCACAAGTGAAGCGTGACTAAGCAGGTTACTATGGCTGATGAAAAACCACAATCGTTGTGACGCTTCATTGAGCTTGTGAGTGCCACGGAGCGGCGAGTACAATGGGAAAAATCGACAGAACTCCTAGGGTGCCGCGAGACTTTTCCACAGCTCACCTGCATTCAGAGATTGGCGAAGGTTGTAGCAGGGAATGAAGCTTGGGTTTGTAACATGTGACAGGTACAGGGCAAAAAAATTAAATAAGACGACACAAATATGAGATTTATTTCTATAATTCATGTAGTTCTTATTAATATTTATATACTTCACATTAATATTTATGTATTTCATTTGTTGCTGGTTTCATCTCGCCGATTGTACAGTAGATGTTGCCATGTGCAGCGTATAACGCCCTAATCTTTAGACGTCACAGAATTGCTGTCGCTCGATGGGTTGGTACAAGGCAATGTACTAAAAATGAACCGGTAAACTTGATGTGCGGTGCTGCACTTTTGTAAATAGGTCATTATCATTAGAAAATAATCTGGAACATGCGTGCAGGATCTTCAGACAGCGTTGCAGAATTAGACAAGAAAACGCCACCGCTCCGTTTCAGATGAACCAAAAATCCAGTTTTTGGTTGCTCCTATCATATTTTGTTTGTGGTTTTCATTGGAACAAGGTTACTTCTGCAAACCTTTTGGTGATATTTCTTAGGTCATTTCTTTTATTCTGAAAATGCTGGTGCGCTGGTAGGCCATAATTGCTGTAAACAGCAGACGTGTGGAAACTGAGGATGCAAGAAGTAGGCGCTTCGTTAGCGATGTCTTGGCCGGGTTTTTTCCAAAGTCAAAGGAGCACGCGGAGGTGAATTGACATGTCATGTGGCTGTTACCTTGCCACAATATAGCCTCATTTATCTCCCTTATGGCCATTATAGAGCTTGATAGCTATTCGAACAGTAATGGGAGCGTTTGATGATACCATGATAGCGCCAAGGCTGGAGAATATGATAGACAAGAGGGCGGGCGGGGCGGGCGGGCGGGGCGGGGTGGGGGGAGAGGCGAAGGGATGTCTGGGTTAAAAGAGAGACGTGTTCTCGTGTCAGTCTGTCAGTCTAGCGCTTAAATCATCTTCCCTTTTTACTGTTTTTAATTCCTCTGTCAATACTAACGCAAACAAGTTGTGCGTGTATCTGTTGATAATTATGTATACTCACAAATTCTTTAATGACGCACTCTGTTGAGGCTCGCGTTCATACTGCCTTGAAATTTCTTCTCGAATTTCCCCTTTTTTTAATATAAATCCTTTTTTCTGAAGCTTTGGGTTTCCTCCCTCCTCCCACCACATACCCCTACCTACCTGCTAGCTGCCCATTCCCTAACTATATAGCTACTTGTAAAAAATAGTTCCCTGCAGCCTTCACGGGGTCTCGACACTGCGTGTAATGTTTTAAGAATGGCCTCTGATGATCTCTGGGTATCTTTGTCCTTGCCCACTCGTGGATCCGAACTAGCAAATTTCGGAACCTCAACTACAAGTCTATTCATGTCTCTCGATCTGCACTGAATCTTACTGTTTTCTGTTAGTTTCGTGAATGCTTTAGTGCATGGATTAGTAAAAAGGTCCCCATCCCGTCGTTGTGTCAAATCAAAGTGAGATGTAAGTACTTTTCGTCTAAAATTACCAAGGGAGCAAGCAAGCAACTAGCCAACCATGTTATAGAGACGCTCATCAAGGCGGGCTGATGCAAGAGGAATGTATACAAAAATGACTGCGTTGCCGTTGAAAGGCACAAACGAATGACAAGCACACTGTACTCTACTGCCAGCTATCTTATATACTACAACCAAGAGCTCGATATTGGACGCCATTAAGAAGGAAAGAGCGGAAAAAGTTCTGGCATTTCCTGCCACTCCAGGATATTGTTGTCGTAAACTATCGAGAAAGTATCATCTCTTCACGAAGGGACCCAATGACTGTTGTCAAGTGCATTTACCGTAAACATCGAATAGATCACAGAACAGGTTAGCGCTACCGTCGCCATCGTTTAATGCGCAGGCGATAGTTTCCTGGTCCTTGCAGCCTCGAATAAAATGGTCCGCGCTGCCTGCTTAATTATGGATCGATTGTGTTCACTTTGGCTGTAAAGTAAAAATAAGAACTGGCGACGATGTGGGACTGTAAGGGAAAAAAAGGGATAACTAAAAGTGGACGAATGATTTCCGATTTCCGCTATGACGTCAACGCCTTCTGTACCCAGGTATGGATTGATGCCGCTCACCAGGTTTTTTTCTCGCTCGGGCCGGGCTTTGGAGTACTGCTCGCGTTCGCCAGCTACAACCCTTTCCACAACAATGTTCACAGGTAAGGGACAAAGGTCACCTTGTGCACCTTCTCTGGGTTTGAAATGTGACGTCATAAATGCAATTAGAGGATATTTTTGTCTGTCTGCTTTTCAGCCTGTCCTCCTAGGACGAGCTTAGCACAGCAAACGGCATATTTTCTCCTCGTTCATCAATTCGCTTCTTCGTTCATTTGTTCATTAGTTTATTCGTTCGTTCGTCCGTCATTAATTTGCTACCTTACTTACTCATTCACTCATCGAGTGCGTACGGATGAATATCTGAAGGAGTAGAGTGTGTATCGGTATGTATAGCAAGTGTAGATAAAAGTCCGTAAACAATAGAAACTCTCAGTTAAGGATCGCAGTCGAAATTGCCTTGTTCGTTAGACTAAGAGCAAAGTTCTCCAACCGGGTCGAGACTAGAGTGCTGGTATTGTTTATCACATCTATATTTGAATGCTTTTACAAAAACCTGTTGATTTTATTTTTTAATTCTACGTCTTCATTTCACGGAAGGTTAGACAAACATATCGGTTCTGCTATCTAAATGACTTTTTAATAGGTATACCACCCATACCAACGGTCCCTCATGAAAACCGCTTTGTTGTTCACATCCAGAATATCGTAGACCAAAAAAGCCTTTTTTCTAGATACACCGTGAAGGTATGTCACAAGAGAAGTTTTCGTCTAAACTTATCTGTGAAAGAAATAACAGATTACAAAGTTTACTTTTTCAGACAGATTTAGTAAAAAAAACCACGAATAAATCACGTTTAAGAGAGAAGAAGCTGGCCGACATTTTCTTCAGTCCAGACGTACACCACCAAGCGTTCGTCAGGGATAAGAGTGACACATGGTGCTGCAGGACTTCAGATGTAAAGAAACTGGACAAGTGATTAATGCTTCTCGTTGTAGGAGCAAATTTTGAGATGGCCTAGCAATCTCCTGTTGTATGGCGCCGTAGAATCGGGCTGCGAAGTGGCACGTGCCCCGGCATGCAAGAGAGGTCTTAGAGCAACGGGCCAAGAAGTGTATCAAGACGAGAAGGTGCCGGCTGTATTTATAATTGACCTCTGACTCAGATACCTTCTCAGCGTCGGACTTCTCAAAGATGACCCAGAGCGACCAAAAGAAGAAATAATGTTTTAATTTAGAACAGTGGAAGACCTTGGCTTGCTCGTTTCTACGGAATGCTAAGCATATATTCCATTGCGGAGGGTTTCTGAAAGGCAGAATTTGGGTCAGTTTCCGACAGCTTTTGAAGCTATAAAGGCAAGAGACGTCTTTACATAAGATGTCCGCCAAGCCTGACTAGAACATAAATCAGCAAGTCTTATCACAAAAAGAATGATTTACTATATCGCAGCTTCGAATCGTACACTTGAAACTGGCATATGCATTAACATATGTTACAAAAAGTATCAAAATCTCTGCATCAAATGTTGGCAATATTCCGCGCCATGGACTAAACTTTGTGACATGGTTACGAAAGTATCCTCCTTGGTGATACCATTATGACTGCTGTTATTGTTAGTGCGACTGTAGCATAATATTCAACATTTCTCGCACGTACCAACGTACACTCGCACATTCGTGCAATCGCGCTTGCACATACACGTGTGCGACTGTAGCATAATATTCAACATTTCTCGCACGTACCAACGTACACTCGCACATTCATGCAATCGCGCTTGCACACACACGTGCAATATGCCAGTAAGCGCGCGCACACGCAAGCACGCACACGCACACACACACACACATAAGTACAGCATAAGCAACCTCCCACCTCAATATCTGATTGGCTATTTTATAGTTACATCGATAACACCTTACATCATCAACAACAAAGACAACGTAACTACGAAGCCGATAATGTTGATAGTAAACAAATTTCAAACAAAGATCGATCAAAGCAGAAAATAAGTCGCCGTTTTGCAATAACGCGCTCGGCATTTGACATCATTTTTTCAGAGATGCTTTGATTACTAGCGCCATCAACTGTCTCACAAGCTTCTTCTCGGGTTTTATTATATTCATGATTCTGGGCTACATGGCACATCGCACTAACAAGGACATCTCAAAGGTAGCCACAGAAGGTTAGTGTCTTTGGTTAATATTTCTAAAAGGCGTTTGCCTACATTTGTATATTTTAACGTCTTTTCCCCCCACTTGTACTGTAAGCTGTCAGATTCAAAGAAAGTACCTCGTTATATGGTCATGGCAGACCCCCCCCCCCAATTTTTTTTTTAGAAACTACTGTGTCCAGCCAACCCCCCCCCCCCAACCCCTAAAGTGCAAGTGTTTCAATGCGAAATGCGAAGTGATCTGTGCCAGTACTAAGATTCAAACCCTAGACATTCAAACATGTAAAAGCTGTTTTCTAGACGTGTCTTGGCCAGTAGGTTCTGTAACACTCATTGTTCGTGTACTAGGTTGGTAGTTTTACAGGGACAGTGCCTCCATCTGGCAGTGATTTCCCTTTATGCGTGTGTGTGTGTGGAGTGGGGGGGGGATGGGGTCCTATTACTAAGAAATGCACTGAAACAACCACCACACTGATAGCTGCGGTAAGATGGCCAGTGGGGGCAGGCAGTTTAATGAGGGATGACCAGATGGGTATGTACAATGTTAAACTCCAGGAAATAATCCTTCACCATTCCTAGATTAGAACCAGCAACATCCACACGCTTGCCCGCAGAGCTATTCAGCCCCACAGTCCTTCTCGTGTAATTCAATAAGAACTGTTTATACTGCTTATAATGCACTTGACCAGGTGGGAGGGGTATTCTCCAGTAAAACAAAAATTATTGTCCGGGTGTTATGTGCTCAGGTCCGGGACTAGTGTTTATCGCCTACCCAGAAGCCATCTCCACACTTCCGGGTGCAACGTTTTGGGCCATCATCTTCTTCCTGATGTTGCTGACGCTGGGACTCGACAGTTCGGTAAGTTTGTCAAGGCGTGTAGATCTTCTTCAACGCCTTCCATAGAACTTGTCAGATGGCGCCACACTTTGCACATTTCCAAGCACTACTTTTACAAGATCATTTTCTGAACCATTAGACGATACCATACTTGGAATAGTCGCACAGCGTTAGTTCTGTGGGACGCCGTGTGCGTGCGTGCGTGGTTTTATTTAAACCGTATGACTCCAAACATGGCGTAGTCACAATCAACATATAGGTGTGTGGACATGCCGAAGTTATATTTTTCAGTCACACATGGTCTTCCTAGCGTCATCCTATTCGGCTCCTTCACACTTATAAAGTCTGTCGCTCGCTCACGCCGTTTCTTGCTGTAAAAACTGTCAGTCTGTCCAACGTACTGTCCACACAAGATGCCAGGCATCGTGTGAAAGAAATAAAGAATTTGTAGAGTTTCACTGATCCACGGAGAGGGGTTGGGTATGGGTGGGAGATAAAATGGAAAATATGGATCGGCCTTTGGACTCTGATTTAGAAAAGCTCTTGGCCTGCAGTATGTTGGAACTCCATTAGAGGCATTTCCGCAGCTGTAAAGCTTGGCATCGACTTTGTTGGGCTTTACCCGAAAGGAGTTGTTATGATTTTTCTCATTGGCGTCTGTATATTCTTTCTGCACCCGATTGCCCGTTGGATGAGTAGGAAGACATGGGGTTAATAAGGGCGAGCGAGAAAGACTGACAAAAGACTTAGGATCGAGTTCCGACTAAGAATAGCTGTGATTTTTAAGAAGCACTGACACCTGTCTTTATATCTTGTCTGGAATGAAAAGCGATAGCCATTTTTAAAAAAATGCGCATTAGCCTCACACGTTCTTTTTTGTTTCTATAACCCAGTTGACAAACTCAACCAAAAGATCAAGTGTACGCGATGTATTGAACTATTATACTACTATAGCAGTATGACAGTCGCTTTTCAGTCACAGTAAAAAAAAAAAACCCCAAAACAACACCTTTCCCCTTAAATTTCTGAGCAGCTTGCCGAAATGCACCTGTCTTTTATATTATATAATATAATTAATAATAATTTCTGTATTTGAATTCTTGCAGGCCATTTGGCCTTTATGAACACGAGGTTATATAACATTGTTATATTCAGAGAGTGACAACAGACTATATCTTGAACAGGGGGACCAACATCTGACATTTTAAAAAGTTATTTTCTGAGTTTCAAACTTTCTGTTATGTAATTACAACTTTAAAGCACACTGCCCCTTGAAGGTTAAGGCATAACAACTGGACCATACTTTCAGATGGATATCGATAATAGAAGCTGTTTACAATGCAGGTCAGTAAGCTTTTTTTCCAAACATATGAATACCATTCGGTGGCAGTCTACAACATCGTAATAGGCATAATGCACGGCAGTATTCCAAGGAGTTTAACTGATCAATATAACTAGCCCTTATTACATCTGGATGGTAGGAGCAATAATCAGCATGTGACTCAAGTGAGTCGTGCCATGCCTGGCTGAAGCAGTCTTTGAGTCTTGATTTAAGCATGGACAAAAACTGTGTTTGGTTTCCTACTGATTGCATCGCCCATACATATCCTAAACCATAGGTACAGAGTCGAGTTCTAACGCGTTACCCATTTATTTCTGCCAGATTTATCATGCATAACCAACATGTTATATCATTGTTTAGGGTATCTACTCTCTGACATGTTAAGACGTTTACACCAATATTTGACAGCACGATGAAAAGTGTCAATAAAAAAGGGGGAATCTACTACATTCAGACAGAGCAATTTTATTTATAAAATATCTTCCTACACCAATAACCAACTTACATATTTTAATATGAACTTTTTTCAATTGCTTCAAATCTCTGAAGGCCCCAGATTTTTTACCCATACAACAGGATGGGTTTAGCTTTCGTATCAAAAACTTGAAACAGCATATCAGCACCTGTCTTTTAAAGTAATTTTATATCCTTTGTATAGAATCTCTTTTTAAAAAAATTTCCACCCACCCTTTTTATCGTTTGGCTCTCAATGAAATACAAGTTTATATTTTATACATTTTGTACATTTTCTATATTTTGAACAAGTTAAACGGTACGTGCAGTGTTCTAGTTCTAGGACCTGAGCTGAGTTTCGTGAGGGTTCTTATCTGCACTTCCAGTAATAAGACCGGTTGTGAGCTCTGTTCGCCCTGTATATTTCACGTGCAACTTTATATATGAACATGCTATCCAACACCCATGCGAACCAATCTAGGGAGAAGTTAGTTAAAACTCGTCTAATACCAGTTCACGTACATATCTTCACATCTCGTTTTCTTACTTATTTCATCTATATTTTCCCCACAGTCTAATTTCTTGGGGGGAGCGGATGGCCGAGTGGCTAGAACGGTGGCCTCCGAACTCGAAAGTGCCGGTTCCATACTCGTTCGCCCACGAACATTACCCTTTTTTTTCAAACCTAAAATTATGTAAACTGGAGGCGAGTGTTCTTCATGCGTCGAGTTATAATTTAATCTTCTGTTTGATTTCAGTTTAGCGGCACTTGGCATTTAGCCAGAAACTGGCAGATGAAGGCCTGCTCTGCGGACTAAGACATTTATTCTGTGACATTTAATTGCTACGAGACAGCATCAGCCCAGCTGTTAAAGTAGCAGGTCCCATTCTGAGCGCAGTGTCAAACCTCGTTTTGCTCTAGTGGCCAGTAAGCACCAGCGGGTGTCAGTGTCACCAACCGTCTTGCAAGCGCCACAACTATAGTCGTCTGCCAGCCAAGCGCTCTGCGCAGCCGCTTTCTCGTCTGCTATTTACACTTGGGTGGTGCTTTCACGGGCCCAGCCAATCGATCGCATGGTCTCGGCCGACTTCCGGTACACGACAATGGCGGCAGGGGTCTGAGGCTAAAAAGCTCAGCATGGCGCGGGACCGAGTCGTGAACAGGGCGCGCGTGCAATCCCCCTCCCCCATCCAGCCTCTCCACCCCAAATGGAAAAAGAAAAGAAACAATTCGTTTGCGGGCCTTCTCCTTTGATAGATCGGCGGGTAACCCTGAGCTGTCCACCCGTCCGTCCATGCGACAATAAGAAAGCTCATTTCGTATGTTAACTTGCTGTCTGGGAGGATTATTGAGGCCCGTGTTGTAACCTTCCCCCACCCCTACCACCAATCAGCTTGGCAAACAGTTTTCATTTCTGCCTAGTGCATGTACAAATGTCCGCCGTTAATTCCTCTACTGCAGCTAGCCAATTGCAGTGTCAAGTGAACGTTGTCATAACGCCGTCCCGCTCTCCTCGGCCTGGGATCAGTTCTGATGAAGGGGAAGGGGGAACATTTTCTAAGGCAAGTTATGCTGGCTGCGTGTCCCGTGGCATGGCGAGATACGAATCTTTAGCCATAGGCACGACAAAGTACACAAAGGAAAATCCACCCCGGACCTGAATGTGCACGTAATACAAACGTTTCTTTCCTCGGTGTTTACTGACCAGCAGTGTTTTGATCACCCTGTGCAGGTATTCGTCGGTATTCGCATAATGATTTGGCCATACAACGGGATTATGCTCCCTTCCATTTCACATTGTGTCCAGTGTTATTAGTAAAAGATTAGTAACAAGTATTCAAACTGCTTAACAAAATCGTGCGCCCCTTTCTCTATCAATGTTTCCCATACTATCAATAACTCAAACCGTGCTTCCCTTCGTATGCCATTTCCTCCCGTACCATCAAAGAATAGTGACAATAACTCAAGGTGCTGCAAGCAGGAAAGGACTCTACCATCCTTGGCTTGCTGCTGTCCCCTGTACAGTCAGATGGTAGAAACAGGCAGGCCTACTCCCATTAGCTGAAATTACTTGAAACGCCAACAGCTTGCTTTTCCCTCAAAATCTTGCTACGCGGGGCTGAATAGTTTAGAACTAGTGACTATTTAGACATCACGGGTACGTATTTGAAAGCACTCTACCTATCTGTGTAACAGACTGTCAAAGTACTGGTATCGTCAGAAGTCACTTATGATTACAGCTACCGTAGAGCACATTAAAAGCAGCATTGCGAGGCGGAACTGAAATCTTTTGAAAAGTTAAATGCAGATAGAGTGATTAGCTTCTTACATCTGTCTTCGACTTGAAGGTTATTGACTCCGTTAAGAGAACACTTTTTTCTCTTAAAGATCGTATTTCAAGGGCACACGCAGCAGTTAACAAACACACTGAGAAGACGTAGGTTAAGATCAAAATTCGAAATTTATTTTTTGTCGCTTGCTTGTGATGACCTACCAAAAAAAAAAGACTTCGACGAAAATTCGAAGTATGAAAGAGATGTCGCATTCTGATCCCTGCAAATTGGCCAGAGTTTGGCACACCAGCTACAAAACATCTGGAGTTAAAACAATTGTTGAGTAACACCAGCTACAAAATATCTGGAGTTAAAACAACTGTTGAGTAACACCAGCTACAAAACATCTGGAGTTAAAACAACTGTTGAGTAACACCAGCTACAAAACATCTGGAGTTAAAACAATTGTTGAGTAACACCAGCGATGGCGAAAGAATCGTTGTATTACTGCTGTGCATGAACAGTGCCTACCTATAGTTGCAGTGTCAATTATAGTTCTTCCGCAGAAGCCAAGATCTTTCTTACTGTGCAGTTCGGAGGGTCTGAAGCTATCATCACAGCGATGGCTGACGAGTTTCCATGGCTACGAAGTCATCGGGAGATTTTCGTTGGTGTTCTCTTCAGTCTGTACTTTGTCGTCGGCTTGGCAAGCTGTGCAGAGGTGAAAAAAAATGTTCTGTCACCAATTCGAGAAAATGGATGCACGCGAAAAGAGTGAACGCGTTTATGTCTAGCGCAAATTACGAAAATCGTCATCTACGCGAGACAATGAGCGCATTTACTCTTGGCATAAACGCACATTGTCTGTCTGTCTGTCTGTCTGTCGGTCTGTCTGTCCCTCGACATTAACGAACGGCAGTATAATGGACTGTTTGTTTAAACGCACCCTGGCATTTCCCTCTGTATAAAAAAGCCAGGGAGACTATACAACTGTAAGACTGCAAATACTATAACGAAGCCAAAACGTTTGCTAAAAGGAGTTCGGTGTAGGATGAAGTCATTTAATTCATTCATAGTAGGTACACCGTGTTTAGGATGATAAAAAACGATATGACGATACTAGCTGTACTTATGCTCCAAAAAAGATGACCTATGCATAACGTCAAGTGATTTTTTTTAAACTTCAGGGTGGGCTGTACGTGGTGACCCTTATGGACCGATTTGCGGCAGGATACTCCATCTTGTTTGCTGTCTTTTTTGAAACTCTGGCCATTTCATGGGCGTATGGTGAGAATACTACTGTGGGTACTACACTTTGGGTACCACACGCATGAACAAGCAAACAAAACTCATGAAGTAAACAAACAAAACCTGTTCTTTCATGATTACTGGATCTACCTTCTGCATTCCGCCGAAGGGAAACTTGGTTACACCAGTGATTTTGATTGAGGTTTTGCATGTGAGTGAAAGCAACACTCAAGCTCTACCCTTGTGGGCTTTGGAGAATAATTAAATGCATATAACAAGCTGCTGCACCCAGAGCAAAACGTAAATGTTTTCGTTATGACAAAGTCCAGACCCAAAATGGAGCGGCATCAGTGAAGCTGATTTAATTAAAACTGAAATAATCAGTAAGTAAAATAATAACCCAGTTGATTTTGTTACTCCAGCTGAATTGTCTTTTGTTCTGTCTCCTATACAGGACTCGACCGTTTCACTGAGGACTTAGAGGCCATGCTTGGCCACAAGCCTGGGTGGTACTGGTACGTCTGCTGGAAGTTTCTGGCTCCGTTGTTTCTGTTGGTAAGTCAACCCTGACGTCCTCAGTATGAACTGTATCCTTTGTCAACCCTGACGTCCTCAGTATGAACTGTATCCTTTGTCAACCCTGACGTCCTCAGTATGAACTGTATCCTTTGTCAACTCTGACGTCCTCATTATGAACTGTATCATTTGTCAACCCTGACGTCCTCAGTATTAACTGTAGCCTTTGTCAACTCTGACGTCCTAAGTATGAACTGTAGCATTTGTCAACCCTGACGTCCTAAGTATTAACTGTAACCTTTGTCAACCCTGACGTCCTAAGTATGAACTGTAGCATTTGTCAACCCTGACGTCCTCAGTATTAACTGTAGCCTTTGTCAACCCTAACGTCCTAAGTATGAACTGTAGCATTTGTCAACCCTGACGTCCTAAGTATTAACTGTAACCTTTGTCAACCCTGACGTCCTAAGTATGAACTGTATCATTTGTCAACCCTGACGTCCTCAGTATTAACTGTAGCCTTTGTCAACCCTGACGTCCTAAGTATGAACTGTAGCATTTGTCAACCCTGACGTCCTAAGTATTAACTGTAACATTTGTCAACTCTGACGCCCTAAGTATGAACTGTAGCATTTGTCAACCCTGACGTCCTAAGTATTAACTGTAACCTTTGTCAACCCTGACGTCCTAAGTATGAACTGTAGCCTTTGTCAACCCTGACGTCCTCAGTATTAACTGTAACCTTTGTCAACCCTGACGTCCTAAGTATGAACTGTAGCCTTTCCTTTGTCTCCTTTACAATACATGTACTGTACAAATCATTTCCCAAATCTCTTCAAAAAACATCACAAACATATATTTTCTGTGACTTTTAAGGGTATTTCACTGTTTGATTATTGCATCACTTTCAAAATTGTGAGAGAACGGACGATATTTGAGCGTAAAGACTCGGCTTGCTGCAGAGGATAAACAAAGCAAAACAAGTCTATCCGAAGAAGGAAATAAGCAAGACAGACGAGAAAATAGGACTAAGAGGTCAATGAATCAAACCCAGAGACAGAACTCACATATTTCTAAAACGGTCACTGGAATAAAACTGCGTTTTTGCTATTTCTTCCTGGCACACCGTCCATTACTTTGTAATGGAGGAAGCCGAAGAATTAGCTACTAAACACAAACTGCTGTGTAGCCAGTGTAACTTGCGCTTTAACTGATATCTGCTAAGAAAAAATCTAATAACTCTAACTTTAACAAAGAAAAAGTAAAACTGTAAAAGAAAAAAAGCGTGTACTGTTAAAAAAAACCCAGCCACGTCTTTAATGGTACTGCGGTGAATACAAGCGATATGCGGAAGCTGTTTTTATTTTTTTTTAAAAAGACTGTTGCAACGTGCCTCTTGGCGCTCGGCTTAGGGAAATTAGCCTTCTCTTATGTGCAATGAAACTCAATCATAGTATTTGACAAGAGTGATACTAAAGTCCAGTTGGCACTAAACACAAATGGTTGCCTGGCAGTTCATTGTGGTATACGTCTTGGCACTAAACACAAATGTTTCCTTGTCTGTCAGTTTATCATGGTGTTTGGCTTGTCACTAAACACGTTTGTCTGGCAGTTCATTATTGTATTTGTCTTGGCACTAAACACAAATGTTTGTTTGTCAGTTCTTCATGGTGTTTGGCTTGGCACTAAACTCAAATGTTTGTTTGTCGGTCAGTTCATTATGGTATTTGTCTTGGAACTAAACACAAATGTTTTTTCTCTCAGTTCATCATGGTGTTTGGCTTGGCACTAAACACAAATGGTTTTCAGTCCATCGTGGTGTTTGGCTTGGCACTAAGCACAAATGTTTTTTGTCTTTCAGTTCATCATGGTGTTTGGCTTGGTGCTAAGCACAAATGTTTTTTGTCTATCAGTTCATCATGGTGTTTGGCTTGACACTAAGCACAAATGTTTTTTGTCTATCAGTTCATCATGGTGTTTGGCTTGACACTAAACACAAATGTTTTTTGTCTGTCAGTTCATCATGGTGTTTGGCTTGACACTAAACACAAATGTTTTTTGTCTGTCAGTTCATCATGGTGTTTGGCTTGGCACTAAACACAAATGTTTTTTGTCTGTCAGTTCATCATGGTGTTTGGCTTGGTGAACTACACACCACTCACATATGACGACTACGTCTACCCGGTAGGCGCCTCCATTATCGGCTGGTCCATCGCCCTATCATCCATCTTGTGCATTCCGGGCTTTGCCATCTACAGCCTCATCAGGGCCAAGGGATCACTGTCAAAGGTCAGTTTGGACCTGTTGAGGGCGCATGCGTGTTAACGACATTCCTACTATTTTTGTTATCAAGAACCAGAAAGTATCAGCAGGGACGTTCCATGTCTGTGTGCCAAGGCTGGGTTGCACGAACTTCCAGAATGGCCCGCCTCAGCGGTTTAGTGGTTAGGAGGCAGGAGGTCAGTGGCTTCCAACCCGGCCGAGTGACATCTAAGATTTAAAAATTGGCAGTCTAGTAACGCCAAGCACCACAGGGAACAGTATTAGGACTGGTTGGCCCGGTGTCAGTACAACGTTTAGCCCGAGATAGCTTATGTTTTTTATGCGTGCCAGATAGGAATTTATATAAGATAGTGCAAGATGGCTGTATGGTTTTATGATTGCCAGATAGGAATTTATATAAGATAGTGCAAGATGGCTGTATGGTTTTATGATTGCCAGATAGGAATTTATATAAAATAGTGCAAGATGGCTGTATGGTTTTATGATTGCCAGATAGGAATTTATATA
>SMGT01010269.1:470191-487976 GCA_004794575.1 Lanistes nyassanus
AAATAGTGCAAGATGGCTGTATGGTTTTATGCGTGCCAGATAGGAATTTATATAAAATAGTTCAAGATGGCTGAATGTCTCCATTTGGCCGGCAGAGGCTGCATCATCTGCTGGAGCCAAGAAACCGCCGAGAGCTGAAGATCCACAACGCACGGAACACCGTTCGACTCAACGGCGGCGGGCAGGGGGCCTACGTCTGAGGGCAGCGCCTCTGGGCCTGCGACCCTAGCAGACCGGAAACTGCGTGCGAGGCCGAGAAAACGAGCGTCGTCAGTGGCAGTGGCATCTGCATCACCAAAAACAGCGACGACACAAGCTGTGCGGGGTTCCTTCCGTTTGCCGTCTAGCGGCACCCAGATGAGGCGCGGAGCTGAACAGTCTTGCAAAGCTTTCGTGTCGGGTTGGAACCGAGGCGGAGCTGTACGTTTTGACTGTATCGGCTCTCTGTTGACAAAGGAATCGGACCGTTAAGGGCGGATTGTCTGACTCACAGCTCGGCCTAGCGAATAACTTGCATTTCTGTGTGACTGTCGATGTCTGTTCGGTGTCCTCCCAGCCCCAGTGTCGTCCGACGGCGGGCAGGCTTTCAGGCGAAGGCAAACACTCGTGCGGATGTCATTGCGTATTTAGCAGTCCTACCTGTAGTGTAGAAGCGATAGTTAGGTGTTCCTTAGATATGCTGTTGATTAGGTACTATAGCTCATATGTAACATTCCAAAAGGACTGTAATCTAGATTGTACGTTGTACGTATTGCTTCTGTGACGTCACCTCGGTGTCGTGTATATAGCAACAAGAAGAAGCCAATGTTTCAACCAAATTCGCAAAAAAGTGCTTTTTCTGAAGTTCAGGGTATAGTTTCGTACGGACAGTGGGTTGGGGGGGGGGGTGCCTCTAACAGCGGTAACGCACGCTGGCGATCGATACAGAGGGACCTGGGAAGGGATCACGTGTACGCCAACGTACTTTCCCTGCATGTGGCACCCGTTTACAGTGTTGGTCGTAGAGAGGTTTTCTCAGGACATTTCCGTTTTCTCCCCCTACCTCTGCCCTCAGTTTTCTTCATCCCTTTCTCCCCACCTTAACCCCGTCAAGAGGTGACCTTGGATGCCGACCTTGACGATAAACAATACAGAACCAACCAGTCTAAAGAACCAAATTTGTAATACACAGCGGATCCTCTTACATTCACCGATCACGTTTGTAAATGCAAAAGCGACGTTAGCTATTCCCTTACCACCCCAACAAAATCCCATCTGCGGATAGTTGCAAATGATGAGATCCTTGATTCCTAAACTCGTTTAGTTTGACTATATTGTAGCTAAAATCCTTATTAAACATTGTACTCCTCTGAGAATATTGACCTGGATCTTTGTTGAAAACGATTTCTATCCAGACAGTGGCCAGCACTGTGAAAAGAGCGTATGTGTGTGTGTGTGGGGGGGGGGGTAGGAGGGGACAGGTAGGGTTGATTCCATGATGAAATACCGGTTTCAGATGAATAGCTTACCTGGACTCGGTCACATCATGCCAGACCAGTTACTGACCACTTTACGTTTCCTTGCACTCAGTCAAATCATGTCAAAGAGAGTAAGCAGTGAATGCTGGGAAACGCGCGTTTTGGGATTAATTGTTACATCGTTCAGAAGTTGCTGTTAATTGTCAGCAGACAGTTAAGTTTGATATCCTACTGTTTTCTGTGAGTTGTTGAATTCGCTGATGCAATACCCAGCATAGCAATAATGTGCATTTTGTAAATATTAAATACATTGGTTTATTTCAAGGTTTGCGTATGATATTTACGGCCATAGTTTGCATTTTAAAAACGTTACCAGTTAACAAGGAAATGCGGGTTAGAATTAATGGAGTAGTTACCCCTGTTTGTGTATACACTGTAGATTTTGCACTTAACATACTGCATTTCCCCACGGCTTTTTTTAAGTGTCATAATAGACAATCATTTCTGCTCAAGACGGAAGAGTAAGACCTCTTGGAAGAAAAATAAATTTTTTTTCCTAACAGCACAAAGACCACAGCAACTATGGTGATTCATATCCAAGGGATAACCATTCCTTTGCGATGGGAAAGGGAAACAGCTATTACCTACTGCTATGAATAAGCTGCACAGTAACCACCCCCTGTTCTTTATCATCTTGTTCCCGACACGAAATGCAAGAACTGCAGATAGTAGAAACTATTTTCAGCTCTTGTCAGTTATTTGTCCCTTATATTCCCTGTGTACTTTGAAGAAGATTTTTTATGTGTCATACTTGTTTGTGTGTGTGTGTTTTTTTGACAAAGAGCGTGCCAAAATATAGTCATGATGCAGCAGCTCCGTTATCTGTGGTAGTCATTGTCATATCATATCATGTCGATATCGATATCGCCAAGTTAGTGTTACTGCCTAGATTCTGCCTTGAAATCGTTGTTACCGAAGAAACTGGTGAAAGGGTGAAGATCGAGAAGCATTTCTACAAGATTCAAGACTCCCTCATCTTGGAGTGCCCTGGGACTGTGATGATTACCCGTTATGTTGTTCGTGTATCAGTGCTATGATCGAGTCCATCTGTACATAGAGGTATATAAGAGTGGAAACGGATTCTTACGGCCTACAAAATGCTCGGCAACGGGAAGAACGATAACCGTGTGGCCGAATTTCTGCATAAGCCAATGTGGTTCTGCCCCTTGGCGTTCACTCCTTATTGTCGGATGAATTGAACTCGCATAAACCAAAAAAGTCTAATAATTTCATTACACAAAATGCATCAAGCATCTTCATACTGTTGTGATTGGCAGGCTGCAACACCATTGTTATCATTATAAGTTGTGCGAGGAGCTGCGGTATCCCAACCCAAAGGATTTCATTTTCAATATTTTGTTAACGTGCTTTAAAATCTAAAAATGGCCTCTTTTCATCAAAAGATTTTTATCCAAGGCAAATCAAAGGTGTTACAAAAGCATAAATCTTGCTTCACTAAAGCTTATGCCGAAATCAAGCATATAACTTTTCCAGCTTGAAAATTTTGTGTTAATGAGTAATGGTCGAGATCCCAAACTTTGCAAAATCAAGAAATCTGTCAGCCAGTCAGTGTTGTTAATCACCTTTTGGGTTGCAGTTTAATTACAATAAACGTCAGTCAGTAAGCCACAGAAGTTACGCAGATGAAAGTAAAGTTTATCTCTTCGTAAAATCATTCTACCCAAGAGATTTTCTAGTGAGTGTAATTATAATAACCTGTTCCAAAGTCGAAACCATGGAGTTTTGCAGCAAGAAAGGATCGAACGCTCAGACCGAAATGCGAGCCGAACATCCGCCAAAAGTGACCTAGTTTCCATTCTACGTCTTGCATATTTCTATGATCTGTAGAATTGTGAATGGATATAGTCAGTTTTACGCACTATACATTGCGTGTCATAAAGTGAGTGTACTTAAAACGTTTCATCTTTAGTAAACGACAACATCAAGAACAAAATATAACATCTTGATCTGTTCAATCGCGTGATTTCTCTCCCTTAATGAATGTGATTGCTTCCCTTTTCCTGTCCCCCTGTTTTCTCCATGGTTATCTGGGATGCAGGATGTTTTCTGACCAAGCTGTAGTTGTCGCTGTGTTTCTTCTTCTGAAGCCCTTTCAACAGACCGCCCACATAATCGTTGTAGCACGTGGACTTTGTGTGGGTTTATTTAAATATAACTCAAGAAACTGTTTCACCCTAGGTCGATATGCTGTTTGTTGACACACTAACTTATCGTTGTTGTATGTGGCCGTATCAAATTCAGTGATTTTTTAAAAATTATTAATGTTACCAGATTTTTCATACATTGCAGGTCTGTACCAGTTTTATGGGGATTTTTTTTTCAACTTATGTTTCTTGTACCTTTGTATTTTATTTTATTTCAGGCTTTTCCACACTGATTTGCGTTGATCTATACAAGTAATTAATTTCACCATTAAGTCATATGTGTTCTATTACTAGTTTTGTTTTTGTTTGATTTTGGATAATCTACATTCTAAAGTCTAATCTGCACCTGACCTTTCGTGTTCTGTTCGTTTATTATATTCAGAATCCTTGAGTCTGTGTGGTTGTGATTGAGCCCACGTACGGTGTTTAAAAAATGAAAAACAGCTACCTTGGTCTGTGTTTGTTTCATTTCGAAAACGTCTCAGTCTTAAACTCTCCTGTTCGAAGTTTATTTACTCAAGATGCTAAAACAACGGGTACGCTAATGGCTGAAGATGACGTGACCAAACTGGGTCCTGCGTTATGCCAACCTGCCCGTGCATCTTGATCTTGGGTATTTTCTGTAACGACGCTCAAGTGAGAGTAAAAAGCTCACTTATGGGGCGACGTTGATACCCTAGCAAGCATTGGCGGCTCGCGCAACCACTACGCAAACCTTTCTTTAGAGTTTCACCACAATTCTGCAAAGAATCTGCCACAGAGCGGTCGTCGGGTTTGCCACCGTTTGGGAAACGATGAATGCTTCATGGTTTGATACCCATGTGGAACAAAAACCCACATATACACACGCACGGGTGCACGCATACAAAACATAAAATAAAAAAATGTTAAAACCAATCTATAACCTACCCTATGTTTTTGGCCAATGTTACCTGAAACATTTTAGGAGGGGCCTAATGCTACGATTAAATACCGTACCCAGAAATGTGTGCACAAAGACTTTTTCTTGCTTTTCTTGTAGGGTGCAGCTGACTCCTGTAGAGTAACCTCCCCTTGTATGCCCCCCTGCCCCCCACCCAAAGTTCGTGATACAAGAGTTGAAGTTGTCTTCAGTCCAGAGTGACCTCTCCTATATACTGTGTTAATCATTTTGTTGATATTCTTGTTATGTGTTGTTGTTAAGTGGTTGTACATAGTAACACATGTTGTAAGATATGGCTGAAGTACTCTGATGTTTCGCGCAACAATGCCAACAAGATATTCAAACATATGTGCGATTTTTTATGAGTACCGGTTTGAACAATGTATTATAAATTTTTCACATTTTTATACATCAATGTAGCAGTATGCTGGAGTCTTCTTATTCGCCTATAATCTATTATTTCAAATCCATTCCCAGCATTCAACAAGTGTGTACCTTACACGGGACACCAACAGAACAATAAACCTTGCTTTCATCTTTTCATAATAGCCACGGGTTATGCTTTCCTGTCTTTTCAAATCTCGTAGCATTTATGCGACATGAAATACATGGAGTCTGAAAATACTTTTGTTTACACAATTATTTCAAATTTTTATGCGCCCTTTCATTATCCCAGCTGAAGAATTCTTATTTTATTGTCCCTAGACCGTTGATGGCTGGGCCGCGAAAGGAAAGAACAAAAATGTAGCACATTTTATATTTTATAACATCAGAGTAACAATTGTTTGTGAAGCAAATATGTCAAAGGGACTTTAAAATTAGATTTCAAATGTATTTTTATGTTAGATGACTTTGTGAAAAACTCCGCCACGTTCTTCCCTGCATCGCAATTTTTTACCCCCTGTGATGATAAAAATAAAATGCTTGCTGTAAAAATGCCTTGTGTCGCAGGCTTACCCCTTTAGACACTGAAATTGTGTACGCATCAGTCAGTACTTTAGAAGAAAACAGAGGCTACGCGCGCTCAATGGAAATATCTGTGTGATAGATGCAAAGTCTTCGGTGTGTAGAGCACGTGGAATATAGATGTCTGTTATTTATGTATCAATGGCTTGACTGTTTTCATAGTTTGATACGACCAAACAAATAAAGACGAGTCAACAATTAAAGTGTTACTTTACTGTGTACACGTGAGAGCGGATATGTTGGTGATCACGAGTGTGCAGACATTTTTGCAACTGAACCCTCTAGTATACATTATATGTTTGGTTGTGCACGTGCGTGGGTGAGAGGGACATGGATAGATCTGAGAGTAGGGGTGCGGACTAGCGTGTGGAAGGTTGTTGGTTCCAATCCAGAAGTGGCTAAGGGTTCTTTCCTGGAGTTTAACATTTTTGAAGACTCCATTCGGCCTTCCCCTGAACATTAAACTGTCTTTCCGCACTGGCCATCTTACTGCAGCTGTCATTCTGGTACCTGTAGTTCGATCGGTGCATAGCTTAGTAATAGAACCTCACTCATCCCCCAGGTTGCGAAATCACCGCGAGGTGGAAGCACTGACACTCTAAAAAAGTTAACTACCTACCTACGGCCTGGGTGCTTTTCACGTCCTTTCAGGTAATTTATCACAAATTTCACTTGTCCGAAGGCGGCCTTCCCGAGCCCGACAATCAATGTACGCTGAAAAATATTTTGAAATATTTACTTCCCAGCCGGGCAGAGTTGCAGAGAACGTTTACTACTAACCTCACAACTAAATTTACTCTCTTGTGGCCATTGGGATATCGGTAATATCAAGGCCTGTTGTGTTTTAAGCTAGTTGTTATGTTCTTGTCATGCACACGAGCATTTAAATAAATTATACAATAATCAACATTCACGGCTGACGATCTATTCGAGAAGAAGAGATATTGGCTTACTTCCGGGGACTCTTTGTCAACAGTTCACACTTACAGACACACAAACAACCTTAAAGTACTGAAATATAGAGACTGCAAACCAACAATTTTATTTACTTGTGACGACGTGCCCAACTGTATTGCAGTACAGTCCCGGCCTACATCACGGCAAGAACAGAAAATATTAAGGGCATGCATGTTCAAAAGAAAATCTACGATTGAAAAATCAAAACAAGACTACTTCTCACAGGGATAATATAATGTTGACGATGAATATATGTATTTTTTAAATGTAATTAATAAGATTCATCACAGCAAGATTCATGTGTATGCTCAGGGCAACAATCACAACGATGAAAAAAACAATTAAAATACAGCTATTCATAGATGGGATAAAAACTTATTTATGTCCTGTAATTTTCTACTGAAGAAATAATCGAATAGAAACGATCATCGTTTTACTGTTTAAAAGAATTCTGAGCATACTTCGTCATCAATAAAATGTTTGTCACCCTCTTACCACCATCATCAATATGTTGTCAATGTTCGTAATCGTTTTCATATTCTGTAATTCCCATATTGTTGTTGAGCACTGTATGTGCTGCCGCTTATTATTCTGTTGTGTGATTTATTCTAGCGGATGCAGTACGTTTGTTAACGATACAACTCATCTCGTATCTAGCAATAGGTAACTCGTTAGGCACAAGACAATTGAAGATCCGCGGCGCCATGTCCACCGATACAATAAATTACATCAGTAACTTAAAGAAATGATTATCATCCTACAGAAATGTCGGTATTTCAACAACATACCAATAAAATGAATGCTACGTACCCCAAAATCAGATTTTAAAAAAGTAAACATGACCATCACGAGGGAAGGTGGACAGTGTGATCAGAAACTGTACACTGGACTCACTGGACTCACTGGACTCACTGGACTCAGTGGACTCACTGGACTGCACTAGCTGCGACTGTTTCATCTAGCTTAATTTACTCCCTCGCGATCCTAGCACCTCGCCGCACGCAAATGGGCAGCAGGATGATTTTTAAAAAATCCAACTCATCTCGCAACTTATGAAAGTGTGGACCGACATCCATCAGCAAGTCTGATACAGGCAGCAGTAAATTGGAGACAAGAGGTAATTAACGAATGTAGACACGAGTCTTTCAGGCTAAGCTGGGAATGGTTTTCCTGCGACCAGTTGATCAGGAAATGGACGTGGTGTGTAAAGAATGCAGTGGACTGACGTGAGGGGTGAGAAAATATGTCTTGTGGGAGACAGACGGTAACACAGAAGAAAACGTGTGCCATAATCTTGAAAACACATCCCAGTACTAGACGCCCTGCTTGCAGGAAACATGACGAAGAGGCTGGTCAGAAGGAGTTCAGGAAGACATCCGTTATGCGATGAAGGCACAGGTGAAAGCTATGGGAACCGCTAGCAATTCCCTGGAGTAGAAGGGCTGGTCGGAAGTGACGCTACATCGGAGCACGTGCATGTGACGGATGATGGGAATGCATATGAGGTCGGACAGCTCCCAGCCACTGGGTCCCTTTTTCAGGCAGAAACCGTAGGAGCCTTCGGAGTAGGTCAGGTTGGCTCGCAGAATCCGCTGGGGAAACCGGTTGACATCCTCCTCGGCCTCGTAGTGCCAGGGACAGGTGGAGATGGCGTTGACGCTGCCAAAGTCGGGAACATGGGGCTGGCCACCGCTAGGCGGCGCTGCCATCTCTCCCGCTATGCTAGCTATGTCTTGGAACAGAGCCGCGGCTTCGCTGGCCTCCCCGCGGTGACCTGCTAATGAGCTCTGGGTGGACGGGGCGGGTGGGAAGGAACAGCGAGCCGGCACAGGATTGCACGCACAGAGACTGGCCAGCACCCACAGCCAGCACGACAGCAGAAATGCAGAGGGTGGAAATGTCCAGACGGTCGGGATTCCACACTGGGCCTGCAACATTCAGTATCACCAGGACAGGGTGTCTTCGGAGTCTTGTAATATTTCTCAAAAACGAAATGCACACCTGTTCGAATCGTCTTTCCCACTGCTACAGATACACTTCTCACACCACACGACAGACGTGCACTTCCGTATGACATGGACACGACACCGGGAAAACTATATCTGCGGACTCCTCCCGCCCTTTTTAAATGATACAGGAGTATAAGATATGTTCCGCCTTAGCTTCTAGCTCCACAAACCACAATAAAACGTGAAAGAAATTCCGCCATCAGGTACGACATTAGGAATACGACAAGGGTAGAAAGCACTTCGTAAGCCGAACTGTTGCTCTCGCTCAAAACATCTTCAAGACCCAAAACACGGCACAAATTTAAGCAACAAAAATAATAATTTTGAACTCAATATAATTCATCGATACAGATTTACACCAGACGATAGTGGGATTCAATATAGTCTAATTCATTGATACAGATTTATACCAGACGATAGTTGGATTCAATGTCATCTAATTCATTGATACAGATTTACACCAGATGATAGTGGGATTAAATATCATCTAATTCATTGATACAGATTTACACCAGACAATAGTGGGATTAAATATCATCTAATCGCATACAGAGCATATGTTCTGACCTTCTATCAAACAATTATTTCATTTAGAGATCTACAGCTTTCCTAAAAGATTAAAATGATGCACAATTTACATATCTAAGCCCCAAATAAATATTAAAGAAATTGTAAAAGGTATTTTTATACTAAGTAATTGTGGGTTCAAGATCATGTGACCAAAAAACTTCTTCCTTGCGTAAAGTGGATTTTTCTTCTGATCATTACCAAAAGGTATTTTTCTATGTGAGATGCTGTCAAAACAAGACACCGTTCAGTCAAGCCACAAGATTATATGATTTTTTTCAAAAGTACACTGAACAGGGTTATGGTTAAATATCACGTGAACAAAAAATTGAAATCTAGCTACCATCTATTGAACTCTAGCTAACAAAACGTTTCTCACGTCAGTGGACCCAGACCGTCTCAAACGTGTTATCCTTTGACCCCAACACCCCTACCCCAAATGGTGCCGACAAACCTACCTAGATCATAGACTATATTGCCCCCATATTTATCATTCACTGATACTTTACAAAGCAATGTGTACAGAAAATTGAAAATTCAGCCGAAATACTCTAACAACAAAACGTTCTAAGATGAGTTTTGAATAGAAACAATGCTTTACAGAGTCTCTCTGTGTGTGAGAGAGAGGGAGAACTACAACAAACAGTTTATCTCTGCATTTCATGGTTCAGAAATACTTTTAAGCTTTACCATTTGTGGTAAGTTACTGTGTTCATCTTTTGTTACCCCCAATTTTTTTTTACTTACCATTTTATCAGTTCAGACGTTTCAGTAAAACAGCAAAACCTTCGTTGAAGAATGACTCTGAAGCAAAGCTGCCGTGGTGGTTAATTTCTAGTGAAATAATCTCAGATTAACCATTTTATATAACAGACGAGCAAGGAAGAGTCATAAAAAACATGGAACATCCTGTTAAAAAGGGGATTGGTGACAGAGTTCTGAAGCTGTGGACGAATCAGCGACGAGGTTGCTGGAGGACCTAATCTTAGACAGTTGCACGACAACCATTTGTTAAGACACTGTACGATGATGGGCGAGATGAACTTCCTTCACACAAGCGTCAGGATTTGGCTGTCGGTCTGATGGGTTCCTTGCAAACACACAGCGACATCTGTTATCATTAACAAGTTTTCTTGACAGAGGCGGGCAGCTAGTTGGGGGCGGATGCAAGACTCAGGTGGGACTGAATTATAGGTATTTGCGAGAGGTCAAGGAACCGAACAGGTGATGCAATGGGCGATTGAGGGCGGATTTCGACACGTACGTGGGGAGGGGACAGTGCAGTCAGCTTGTTGTCTCAGGTTGCCAAGCTCCCATAAATCTGCTCTGATAAACTCGATCCGGCTTTCAGCTTGATCCTTCTTGGTGTCCTTTGGGCTGTACATCCTATCCCTCCCTCCTCCCCCCCCCCCAACAAACAAATCGCCAGTCTTTTGCTTCTTCTTCCGAGGGCTTGTACCTTAGAAACTTTTTAAACGTCAAGTTGTTGTTTTAAACTCTGCTCCCCTGAACCGAACGTTATCTCGATGTGATATATGTGGACAAAACTGCTAATCACGTCACACAATGATACGCATTTACCTTGGATCGGGGTACTGCTGCCGAGCGAAGCTTCTTAAGAAGACTTGTGGATTGCAGTGTTGATCTGTCGTGAAGGATATCAAATGATTTCGTTATTGCACGGCTAATCTCCGTTCCTGTTACCTGCTGTTGCTTCTGAAGAAAGACGGAAAACTGAGGTGGTCTATGGTTTTTGCCGGTTAACAGTTCCTCCTGTTGCTATGGCAAAAATAGCCCCACTTTAAATGGATAAAGGTGTTGTTGTGTTCCGAGTATTCTAAATATGGATAAAGGTGTTGTATTCCGAGTATTCTAAATATGGATAAAGGCGTTGTTGTGCTCCGAGTAATCTGTATAACGTGTGGTTGGTACACGGACTTAATGTTTTTCTTACAAGGCCAGGCCGGTCCGATGAACCAGGATGTCTGGTTAAGAATGGTCCGTAAGTAATCCGTATACGGTTTGGATGATACAAGGAAATTTGTCAAGGAATGTTCAGTGGGGGGAACTTTTTGTGGGGCCGGGGACGGACTGCGAGACGTGTTTTCTGTCTGCGGCATGCCTGCGATATCTAGCAATAGTTATAACGTAAAGCACAGAACAGTACGAATCCGCGATGCTTTCACGATAACCAATATGTTTGTCGTTCATAATGTTTTTGTTCACGGTATTATCAACGCCATACGTCCACAGTATTTTCATGGATATATCACTCCTGCCGGACGCCAGCGCTATAAGGAACAGCTATATAGTACTAGGACTGATTGGCCCGGTGACAGTATAATGTGACTGGGTGGGACTGAGGCCCGTGTTGCGTCATCAGTCCCCCGTGTGGCAGCACGTAAACTTTGTCTAAGCAACACCATCCTGATATGCACATAGTTTGTGACTGGACGTTAAGCAACAAATACCTCACCTCCTCCTACTTCACAATCGAAGGTGGGTTTTTTTTTTCAAACATGCTTCATTAAGTCGGTAATAATTAAGTCCGACCTAACCTTCCATCAGATCATTTTGTATACCAGACGGTTCAGTGCAAAAGTGAAACTCAGCCGAGCCAAGTATTTTACAAATCCATGCAGCGTCAGGCGGCAAGAGCTGTCGAAGCACTTCGTGGAAACGAGAAGAGCGATTTCGTGGGGCATGAGTGTTCCTCAAGCTGCACGTACAACTCATGAACAGGCCTTACGACCGCTCTTAATGACCTGCAGAAGTGCAGATACGAACACTCGTCCAACCCAGCCTTGGGTCATAGAGACTGGGTTGTCTACGTACTGCGATGACATTCGTGTGTAAATGAAAACTAAAAAGTTTCAAACTTTCCTACATCTAAAGCGGGTTCCCCTCTCCACCTTTAATCGACCAAACTATCTGTACATAAAATCCGTCCGCGCGTATTTTGTAGCGTATATAGTTGCAATGATGGTATATCCAGTCTACTGGTTCGCCCCAAAACTTCCTTAAGGGTCTAGTCACACGGCTCAACCGAGTCCTGGGGAAGTAGCTATCTAAAGAAGTTATCAAGCTCCCTCTGTTTAAGACTATAATTTTGATAAATCTTTCAACAAGTTTCCCCTCACCAAGATTTTGTTGGAAATGTCTGCAAAGACGATCTGGTTCACTATTTTCTAATGTAAGTTTGTTGGAAACAGGACTATAGTTTCATTCACTTCAGTTGTGCTGTTAAACACAGCATAAGGACTGCAAGAGATGACTCACAAATTTTTAAAGGGAAAGTCACGTCCAAAGCGAGAAGTCTTGCGTGTATGCATAAATGGAAGTAGAAAAGACATCCTATGTGGTGAAATTTCAGAATTTATTTCAAAAACTCTGGTAGTGGCCAAAGTAAACACCATCAACAATCTATAATCAATAACCACAAAATAACTGCCACCTGTCATGCATATCAGAATTTGGTATTCAGGCCTAAAAATCCACGCCAACGCTTAACCTGGACCAAAAAAAAAAAGACAATGAATACTAGCAATGAGCAAAGAAGAAAACCTAGAGCCTTAAACAGCAAGAGATGTTGATGGTTTTGATGCAGGTAAAGGCAATTTGTCTTCATGCTAAACAGGAACTGAAAGAAGTGTGAACTAAACTATGTAAAATCCCTGATACGATCTACATGTGCTTGCAACAAGCACCATAAACACACAAGCACATTCTGACAGTACATGTATTTTCATAGAAGTTTTTTATGTGAGGTTTCTTGCTGTAAGTGCCTCAGACTGGTGAAGAAAAATTTCAATTCATCTTACTTCCACCTAAGATACGCATGAAAAAAAGTACTGATTATAACCTAGCATCATTAAAACCTACGCGTTACTGGTAAGAGGTACAAGTTGTATTACTTTAAAGCAAGCTGTCACACTATTAAGCAGTCCCCATTATCCCCTCCACCCACCACAAAAAAACCTGCTGGAGTACATGTACCATTATCACAAAGCTTTAAACCCAACAAATCATTTTTTTAAAAACATAATCAGATTCTTTTACACTACCATTAACAATTCATTAGTTTTCAAGTCATCTAGTTCAGCCAGTTAAATTTCCAGGTATTTTCCATTTAACAAATTTATTCTTGGTTCATATTCACATACACTTACAAACAAAATATTCTGATAAAACAATTTTCGTGGATTATAAAACAAATTCAATAAAATAAAATGCAAACTGAAGAAGACCGATTAGAACCCAAATCAGAGTAAACAAATAACACTGGCTGACATCTTTTGAGAAAAGACTTCACAAAACAACATGCATGTTTGAACACAAAAAGGAATGAGAAAAAAGTTGTAAAAATTACTGAAATAGTAACAAAGCAAAATAAAATTAAACTGTCTTGCTACGTGGATATCATGGCACTGCTGTCATTTACTGGCTCATTTTTGTTTTCTCACATACTGGATGCTAAACGAGTGAAAAGATATGCATACAGAGTGATGGTACATTGTATCACAATATGACTTTGAACACCATCAATGAACAGATAGTCTCCATAAAACACCTTCCTGAGAAAAATCACAGATACCGTATGTATTCTAAGTTCTTATCACTTTCTTTTTATAAGTGATTCAAGTGAACAAAATTCCAAAAGAGAAATTTCATTTGCAGAACGTTTCCTTTACACAGGCAGCGAGGAAAAATGTCCTTAGCTTATGTCCCATCAACTACGGCAAGAACCGTATCTGTGTGCTGTCAAGATCTTAGCTCTTATGTGCAAACAACACACCCCTCTCTCTTGGTCACACACAAGCACACACATTTAGTGATGCTATTACTAAACTTTATCAGATACCATGCTCCACGATCATACAGGGGTAATCTTAGTGCTATCATTTCAAAACATTTTGTAGAACACAAAATAACTAATACACCTGTAGTGTCTAAATTAGCAAATATGCATCACTTTTAATATTATGGCTGCTTTTCAAATCTACATGGAAATAACGTGTATGAAGGAAGAAAATGTTTTCATAACAAAAATAAGAGCCATGTAGTCAAATCCTCAGCTGTCATCAACTCAGCTTTAATTTATACTTGTCTTGAAGTAAAAGCTCAGAGGTACTGCCAAGAGGTGGTTAGAAAATGAAATCAGAAAAAAGTCTTCAATGTTGTTCTCCCTCATTGGAGAACATACCCAACATTCTGAGGACCCATACCGGAACTCAGCTGCCACGACCTTTCTCGTTTTCAAACCAATACACCAGTCTCTCAACATTTTGTCACAGCATTTGAGCCCCATCAAAACCTGAATATTTACAAATGACAATTTTTTTGATTTTTAACATTGTTGCATTGAGAAAAAAATGCCAATACCATTTTCAGCAAGCTATATCAATATAGCAATCTTTTATACGTGGGGGATGGGTGGCCTGGGGCATCAACAAAAATCCATATGAAAAAAACATAAAATGAACATGACATATCAGCATAAAAAGTATTACCCCTTGCAGAGAACTTCACCATCTTTCCCAGATAATAAATATGTTGAATATAAATGAACAATTTTCACGTTTCAGACAGATTTACAGAACCCACATTTTTGGGTACATGTACTTTTTTCCCTACAAGCTTGCATGCATGCATAGATCTGCTCAAAATATTAAAGTTAGATGGCTTAAATCTGGCTATATCTTTGTCAAACTGGATAATTACTTCTTATATAATAACATATATATATATGAATAAACGTATATGGCCAAGAGCACAAGAGGTCACCACCTATCAATTTTCAACAAATATGTGTACACATACACAAACATATTCACAAATACATGTACACATACATAAACATATACACATACAGCAAGATTACTGGGGGTTGATGGTGTCTTTAAGAACTTGCATGAATTCTGAGATTGGATTTCCATGGTGACTGTAAGCTTTGAGCTCTTCATATGCCAAACTGTAGAACTGTTCCAATAAAATTAATCTGATGAAATGATTGTTAATGGAAGAGCTGAAGATGTGTAAGTTCACACTCTATCTGTTTATGCTATTTTTTAATCAACAGGTCAACAAGAATGAAAAACACTTTGATGAAGTGCATGTCAAAATGTGGAAATGTAGATGGCTGAAACAGAAAATGGGTGAGAATTTGCTCACAGTGCATATTAGGAAAATACATGCCTTGTTTGGCTTATTGTAAACTATTTTTATGCAAAGGAAAAATGTAATACTTGGGTGTAGTGCATTTGATGGCCATGTGGTAATCACAGAATATGGAAGCTGAGGACAGTGTTGAAAGAGATGCAACTGCTGATAAGTGCCCCTTTCCAAGCTACTGCAGTGTACAAGCAGAACTGACATCGTTTTCATCAGATTACATGAATTCTTGACTTTTGTACATGCACCTCATGCATGTTAGCTAAAGAAACAATAAAACTGTTTGTGGATAAATTATTGTCAGACATTTACACATATAATTTTCATAACTTTTGGCAGTTCATCTGTGAGGTAGTGAAGTCTTGATATACTGGTACTTCCTGTGGCCCATGCAGTTTGTACAGAATCCAGAGTTGACCAAACATCCCACAGCTTAAGGCTCTGGACAAATATGTGCATGAGAAGCTTCAACTCTGGGATGTCCCTTTACCAATCAGACTTTAACTTTGTTACACTTCTGCTAGTCAATGTTTACAAGAGGTCTTTGCCGCACACTCTGCTTACCTTTAAAGCTCTGGTCAATCACACTGAGACATGCCCTTTGGTTTATGTGAGGCAGTGGTCAGCTATCAAAATTAAGTCCCCTGTGACATAGTTGGGAGGTCCACTTAAGATACTGTTTAACACACTAAAGTGATCTTTTTGTTTGAATAGAAATATGTGATGGGTATACTTTAGCCCTCATGACAACAGTTTGCTACAAGATGCTATGTATGACTGAGTCTCGCGGTGGGTTTACAGTTTAATGACAACAGTTTTTTCAATATGGGGGTGCAGTGCTAGTTTTGGGACTGCAAACACAGTGGCTAGTGATTTTTCGTTGATACCAATAAAAAGATCTGAATTTTTTGTGGAATACCTAAGATTTGTATTTTAAAAAAACAAACAAACAAAAAAAACATGATTTGGCGAATGCTAACAAATGTTCCAATAATAACACTCTCTTGTTGTTAGTTATTCTAGAAGGTCTATCTGTTACGGAGAAAGTTATTCAGATAATGTGTTCTAAAAAAAAAACGTTAATCATTAGTGCATCATCAGATACACATATAAGTGAAAAATGTGAAATTACAAATAAATGCTTATAATTGAAGAAATGATTGTTCCATGGGATAAAACAGCATTTAAGTAATTTCGACATCTAATTCAAGACTGGTATTGAATTATATAGTACACGAATATTATTTTCAAATAATGAAGCAAAATATGTTTCATCTTCATAAACACTACGGGGGACTGGTATGCACAGAGGCTGGCTGTGCAGACTGCCAGCGAGAATGGCATCGCATTGTCAAGTTTTGTTTTGACCGTGCAGGGAGAGATCCATCCTGAACTGGATATCCCTAAAAACATGCTGCCGTACCACAGATATAACCCTTGACCACTCAGTCCCAGAATCACAGAGCGCGGAGATTAAAGAAGGTAAAGTTTGCTTAATTTTTAAAAGAGTTAAAAGTTGGCTAGGAAACCAATTTTCTCAGAAAAAAATCTCTTAAAATTGTACATTCCAAAATCCAAAGAGTTCTGCAGTCTGAAAAGTGTGTAAAATGAATCCAGTTATTACTTATGAGTGAATTACACGAGTAAATAATCCACACACAATCTTCCAGCCAAGCTGCCATCTGCTGGACAAAAGAAGAATCTGCCCCCTCCTGTACCCGAGTGGTGGCTGCAGTATGCTCAAGCCCTGTCACTCCTGCAAAGCCTGGTACAAGCTCCAGCACCAACAGAAATGCTGAAATGCCACAACTGCCTCTCAGCATGAAAAAAAGAAAATGAGGACTTGGATGTGACTAACATCTTGGAAATACCCTGTCATTTTTGCAGCATGTGTGCTGCACAGTTTTCTAATTTGACAAAATGCTGCAGACACAGACTACGTTGCGATTTCAGATGAAACCCATGGGGAAATGAGTGCAACAATTCTGCTGCTATTAAAAGACTTACAATAGCTCATATGCTAGTGTGAGCAGTGCTGAGCATGTCACTTGGTAGTATAGTATATAATCTTGGGATTTCCATACAACCTTTTTCCTGACTTATTTTTGGGGCTAGTTTAAAAAATATGGGATGGTAGGCAATTCTGCCATATGCAGCCAACAGTGGAGTGGGTTTTCCAAGACTTTTTTTTTATAGATAACTGTACGGTGCCATATGGGGTAAATTGTACAGTGCACAGTGAATCTCACTGACAAAGCGTGAACTTTAAACAGTTTGCCTTTCCACAAACCACAAAGAGGAAAAAGCTACGGTCGCTTCCTTGAATGAAGAAAATGGATCCAAAGAACAGTAGTTGACAAAACCTCCACAGAGGGGTGTGATCATCAACATGATGTGACTGTACTGAGGGGGGTGATCATCAACATGATGTGACAGTACTGAGGGGGGTGATCATCAACATGATGTGACTGTACTGAGGGGGGTGATCATCAACATGATGTGACAGTACTG
>SMGT01010269.1:488458-513513 GCA_004794575.1 Lanistes nyassanus
GTGATCATCAACATGATGTGACGGTACTGAGGGGGGTGATCATCAACACAATGTGATGGTACTGAGGGGGGTGATCATCAACATGATGTGACGGTACTGAGCGGGGTGATCATCAACATGATGTGACAGTACTGAGGGGGGTGATCATCAACATGATGTGACGGTACTGAGGGGGGTGATCATCAACATGATGTGACGGTACTGAGGAACAAGGCAGGAATGATAATGGTGAAAAGAAGGGAGCAAGAAGGTCCTTCAGTAAACAACTTTCTTGCCAGTCCTTATATTGCCCGGGGTGCTTTGAAAATGAAAAAAAAGGATATTTACAGGAAAAAGTGAATGCAAGTGATTGATGGCCCATGGAGAGAGTTCATCAAGAAAGCAAAGCTCATGATACCCATTGCCGAATGCAAGGAAGAGCAGTCGGAGGCCTTTCAATCTTGTCTCGACATTAATATCCATCTGGTGGTCAAAACTGACCCACTGATAGAAGAGCTCGCGAGAAGGGAGATCAAATGGCTCGGGTTCACCCAAAGTCGCTTTGGGCAAACATAGAACAAACTAAGAACCTGGAACGCCACCAAATAAGGTGGAATGAGGAAATTTCTGCTTGTGCAAGTTTCGATCTATGAGAAAAAAAGGGATTTGCAAAGCATCTACCTCTGTCAGGATGAATGAGATAGTAGCATTAGTTCTGAAGTTAATACAAATAAAACGAATTACTTTATATATGCATTTATGGGTCATTCTTCAGTACTGTTTCCACAAAGTAGGAAATAACAAGTCAACTTTATCTGGAAATAAAAGTTGAACTGGTTGTATCATATTGACAACTTTCTGCTATGTGCCGTCGCCAATCCACTTAGCCAGGTAAACCTGTGTAAAAATTCCAATTGTCTCCATTCAGTATTCATTTCCTAGTTAATAACAATTTCTCACAGAGTATGTTGCATCTCCTAGGAAAGTGTTGTGGGAATATTTAGAAAGGTCGCTGCACAGAATTCCTGATCTGTGTTCTCTGAAACGTTTCAGCCACATTCAAATACGAGATTTAAAAAATCGAACATATAAATACAGCTGTATATAACAGATGAGACTAAGATCCTCCTATTATTTCACTGTGCTTTGCCTGGTGATTGTGCTTTGCGGGACAGGCTGACAATGGTGTTAATGATGGTTATAACTTATGATTGTCAACTGCAATAGTGAATACCAGATCAATTATGGAGCCTGAGCCATAACATTACAATTACCAACCAACTGATAGTGTGTTAACAGAACATCAACTTCTTGCTCTTGGTTCAAAATTTTTAAGCCCAAAAACATAATTATGTCTGTGATTTTTGTCAGTGTGTCAACGCAACCAATAACTGTCAAGGTTATGGAGGGTGTGATTTATTTTTCCCAGACAGTAGACACTGCTTGTTATATGTCTCTTATAGTATTAGTTTATTACTGTTACTTAGTAACTTAAAAAAAAAACTTCCAACAGGATAATGGTGAGAGGCTTTTTTAAAGATGCTACATCATTTATGAGCAAGGCTCCCTTGCCTAGATTTTCATCCTACCTGCTACCTCTTCTTGATGGGAAAGAAGAAGCAATTGAGCACGTATGGTCTGCCATCAGTGAAGAGACAGCAGAATATTACTCAAGTCCAGACATTCCTGAAATTCAGGATCAGATTTGCTATCATGTAATTGGACATCGTTTTCTGTCCAATTATCCAGTTCTAGCCATAAATAGAAATGGTATTATTACTTCTTCCAATTTGTGATCATTTCAATATCATGAAATATAAGGTGACAGTGCAGGTTATGTGTTGGATTTCTGCAATAGTAATTTGGACCAAGCTTTCTTTATGTGCTTCTCCAATAAAATTTTTTTTAACAGGAGTGCATGCAAATTTGCTGAAGCACTTCACTTGGTTTCTACAATGTGGTGTATAGAGTAAAACCTGTGGGAGCAACCAATGCCAAGAGCAACCCCCTGGTACAATCGGCTGCAAACGGTCGGCACCGATCAATTTTCAACACAACTGCACCTTGAAAGTATGGGGAAAGTATGCTCATCTCAGTATTTTGTTCTCATGTGCAGCATAATGAGTCTGGCATGGCGATAAATGTAGAAACTCATCAGATGTATTTTACTGGATGGTTTTAACTTGAGACTGGAATGTAAGTCTACCACAGACATATGTAAGAAATGGCACTCTTCTGCTGAACTAGCCAGCGGAGGTCATGATGTGTTCCTGTGCAGTCCAGAACTCAGAGAGCAGAAGAGGCCATGGTGCCTGACTATGGGCCTTGCCCTGTATGGAGAGGCTCGACTAATGACTGGTAGCAGCGTCATATCTGTCCATGTGCACAGCGAGGTAAAGGGACTAAAAAGTAATGGGATGGTGTTGCTGGATGAAAAGACAAATAAACTGAGAAAAAAATATTCTAACAGGGACTCACATCTCATTCCATCTGTCTCCATGTCAAGGAGGAAAGTGCAGTCACACTACAAAATGGACAGCAAACACAAAACAATGCCAAAAAAACCCAAATCAAAATAGGACCAAGTTTACCATTCTCCCATCCAGTTTGTGCTCTTGACCGTACGCATATACACATGTAACAAACACACTGCTGTATAACATGGAAAAAACTCCAAAAACATCACAGGTTGCTAAAGTCGCACCGAGCTTACTTGGCCTTGAAACTGCATCCAAGAAAGCCTACTTCTTCTGATGGTCCAAATGACTTGGCAGAAACAGGCACTGCAGTGTGTTGATAAATACGATGAATCCAAAGAAGACAAACGTGAGGCTGACATCTAAAGGTGGACCCAGTTGGCCGGACATCTTCAATGACCAGGCAAACATAGCTCCACCTAGAGTTGGGGCCAAGGTTCTGAAAGGTGTGTAAATGTAAAAGGTCATGATCATAAAGTTTTCCCTAGCGAGAAAAGAAAGCATAAGCCATGAGGATACCCAACTACAGCAAGGCTGCTGTTCCCAACTGTCTGCAGCCATTGCAAATACATTAAATCATCGTAATGATAAAAAATGTGACCCTTTCAACAAACTGTAATTCTCCTCCTATTCAAGCCATCACATGACAATCATGGGTGATTGTAACTACAACATGCCAACATGCAAGAATCAGAATACAAAGAGAGCACGGAGGGAAACAAAAGAGAAATACCATAATCATAAATGGATTGCAGAGAGTGCTCAAGTGGTGACACACCTGGCAATAGCGGTGGCCGTCATACCCAAGCCATTGGCTTTTCCCGCCATATCGGTCGTGACGGAGTTGTTTATAAGAATAGAGGAGCCAGCAAAACACGAGTTTGAGGCGACACGCATGGGAAGTGTCAGCACTACCAGTCCAGTCCACAGCCATGCTTTCCTGCTCAGAACCACCAAGAGGAGACGTGAGGACACAAACTTTGTGGTATATACTCTTCAAGAGTATATTGTGGTGATACTACTACAACACCGATTAAAAAAAATGTTCACTATAACCGTACAAAAACATTCCCAGTGCCCACAAACCAGTGCTTGTTCTGTAACTCAACAACATCGGGGGTTTTCAGACTGTTACTCCATTGCAGTCGCAGGGGGGAACACAGATTTTGGCGCATTTACAATAAATGCTGCTTGAAAACTACCACAAGTGTAGTAATCTACTTTACATATTTCGAAAGATCGATTTTTGAACATCAAAATAATCATACAATTGTCCTGAAAAACTGTTAAATAGTCTTTGCTATTTAGTGTTAGATGTAGTCACTGTAGGCGAAGTTGTGTATTGTGTGGTCTAAGGTAAGGAACTCGATAGAAAAATGATTCCACTATAAGAAAACACCAGTCACATCCCTATCCCTTGTCGACCAACAGCATTCAGTTTAAACATTTGCGCGAGTTCTGTACTCCACAATCTCGTGTTAACTGTTGACTTTATCCTCCACCCACAACCACGACCAAGTGGTTATTTGCATTCTTATCAGTACTACCACCAACCAACGAAAATCAAACAAAAAAACCCGAGTTAACTGAAAAATGGAAAATCTGTGAAATATTTAAAACCTTCAAGTATTTGCTTTTCCCTTACACTTTTAAAAAAAAGTTAAATCTAAACAGACCAATTCACCTGTTAGCCAGAAGATGCAGTATGGGTATGAGCTGGATTGGGATAAAGATGAAAAATGCACAGATCAGGTACGCCTGGAACCCAAACCATAAACAGTCTAAAATTTAAGCAAGGCAAATCATTTTATTCAACCTGTCCATTTCATCTTTTAACTTCCAAATCTTTCCCCTTTTCAAATGGTGTTGGATCTCAAATTAAAGATATTGTCTCCAAGAAGACAGATTATTACTGAGACCATATACATCTACATATGCACATATGTGTTCTACATTTGATTCAAACCAATACTGCTGGACTCACTTTTTTAATTCCAAACTTTGCTACAAGATGTGGGTAGATTTTGAGCTGGATGAACATAAGAGGTATAGAAACAGCCCCCAGGGCCGTTCCAATCTCGTCTGTGCTGAAGCCAAGCCCATCTGGAAGCACACAAAACTATTCATATACACATAGCTGAGTCACACTTGAAAATGAACAACAGAACACGACAGAACATACATATTTATATTTTCAGATTGAAAAACATCCATTTATTATTTGGTGCTAAATCCGTTACCTCAACTATGTCATAGCAAGCAGCCACAATAAATTTGTAAATAAATGAGACATCCAGAAGAATTATGTTGGTCACAGACCTTAATCCATCATGCACAATTCCTGAATTGGTCAAAGGCACTTGGCAGGTGTGCATCGCAGAACCCATGTATAAGCATTTATGTATGTTGGTAAGAGAAACACAAAAGGAAAAATTGGAAGAAGGATGATTTAGCACATTATCATCTTTGTGATGCTACAGAACTTTGAATTACTACCTTTGTGCTTATAATGCCGAACAGGTCTTCCTTGCAGTGTCCACAGTTATATATTGTTCCCAAATTGTTTTTATATAGCCAAGGGGTCAAAATAAAGATAGAGAAAGCTGCTTGTACTACCGTAGTCAGTAGAAGTTGATGCAAAAATTGTGAAGACATCTTCATAACCAATGACAGCAAAAGAGAAAACGGAATAAAGGGCCACACTGTCTCGAACATCCTTCATGCTGTTTATGAAGAAAAGAAAAATATTTAATGGAAATAAACTAGAACCAAAGAAACAGAAGAATAAAGTATAATTATCTGTCCTAGAATAGGAAACATTTATACATGCCAAGCAATGTGGATCCGACCAGCATCAACATCACTACAAAATTTAACTAGTTCATTATATGATTCTGCTGTGGATGTATACACACAGGCATCTTGGCAGCAAGCATTTGGGCAAACTGAATGGTGAAAATTAGGGAACTGAACAAAGCTTCACCCTCGAGTACAACAAAACAAAAGGCAGCTCACCTTAAAAGTTGTACTAAACTACTGTGGCGAAATCTTCTCCAACATGACAGTGGAGAGAGACAGCATTTCTTTCCATTTTTTTCTGAGGACAATGAATGATTTTCAATCACCTCTGAAATAATCAACCCCTTTGTTTTGTGACCTGAAGCCAGCAACACAGGACTTTTGTCGGCTGCCTGCTTGCACAAAGTCTCCACACATCCTGCCACAGGTTTTTTTGAAATTCCATCTGGAATGTTTTGAATGGCTGCAAATTTCTCAGGATTCTGTCTGTCACTCTCCTGTACAGCACTGAAATAGGCAGCATCCGACTCACAGTGAAGATTTTCCACTGACATTGCAGTTTTCAATGACGCTTGCAAGGAGCCTACTGACTGGGACTTCTTGTGGTGGAGTAAAGCCTGACTAGCATTCACTTCTTCATCCTTGCCAATCTTTCCGTCCTCCGGCTCTGCCAACTCCACAACCACTTCTTCATTCCTGCAACATAGAAACAGACTCACTTCGTGAAAGGCTACTGACTCGGAAATAATAGCCTTAACTTAATAAGGCAGCCAATCAACATCTCAATCAAATACTGTTTGTGCATGAAAAATTGCTTGTTTGGTGTTTAAAGGGTCCAGCCAGCTGAAGAGCCCATATCAGATCCACAGGTGTTTTCTGCGTGTAGCAGTTGTATGATTTCATCCTGGCAACTTCAAAGTGGTAAGATGTGCATTCTATTTCCATTGTATATATGTTCTGGGTTCTTGTTGGTGATGTCTTATTTCTTGCAGTAGGCACAACTGCATCTAATCTAGTTTTATGTTCTGGGTGGATTTTGAGACGAGGTTTACATGTGAAGACTGGAGAGCAATGTCTAGTATGGATAGGCCTTTTCACCACGAGTGGCTCTATCAGATGAAGGGTTACCGATGTGGTTTTTCTCTGATGACTTTGCTTCTACCATGCCAGGGAAAACAAAGGCAGCACTGATTGGAGAAGAGCATTTTAAAATTTTCTGAAAAAGTTGGATGCATTGCAGGAAACCAAGAATCATGTTAAAGGTGATTTTGTAAAATAGTTCATTTACGGACAGAATTGTGGATTATAATCCATGTGGTGGTGTATGTTGACAAGTTGTCAAGATTGTGGACAAATATTAGGCTGTTACATATGTTGCATTAGTGGGGTGGGTCATTGCTTAGAAGACCATGGGCGAGTAGGGTCCATGTAGAGTGTGGAGGGAAACCTCTGCTGGTGGAATCTCATGAATGATCATAATTTTAATTTACACATTCAGTCTAACAGGGTCAATTTTAAATATATCAAGATATCCTAGCACTGGACACCTGCATGGGGATAAAACTTGTATTTTAGTTTTTACTTGCTGTAAGTGTACAGCTTTCAGGCCATCATTTTTAATGCAAAACCTTCTCTAATGCTTCAATGGGAAAAAACCCACAGAATTTCGTCAGAGAACTTGAACTCACAGTTTATAAAAAAAAAAAGAAAGACTTCTGATAAAAGGGTAACTGTTACATGGGATCTATTTTGGGAAGGGGGTCAAAAAGTGACCCCACACAGCAGGTTTTAGTGTATTCGACTATTTCATAGTCTATAACATGATCTAATTACTGTATAGTATTAGATAAACTTACACAACAATTTCTGGCTCCTTGAACCTGAAGAAGACGATGACGAAAGCGATGAGACACACCACAAGGCAGCACACACTGGGTAGGATGAAAGGGAAATCCCCAAAAAATCCTTCGCGTGAAAAAACATGTGGGTACTTGTCTGCTGGTAAAGCAAGATACCCTGTCGACAATTTTTTTTATATATATGAAACTGGGAATGTTTAGACTTGGGAAGTCAGTCCATGTACACTGACACTTCATGCTATAAGATTGTTGTAAAACCCACAGTCTGGTGTCAAATCATTATTAAAATGTCAAATTTCTTTTAAAGAAGAGGAGAAACAAATTTACAAGACTAAATAAATTTTTTATTATTAGTACTTTAAATCTTGCATTTCAGTAAACCTGTAACCTTGACCATGTTCATGCCTGGCTTGTAATTTTTCATAATTTATGCAAGAATTAGAAATGTTTTCATTTCTGACCAATGACTGCACTGGTCTATAATTACTAAAACTTATGTCAAACTTTGAAAATAAGTCCTCATGACCATCTGCCCAGAAAGGTCACCACTTTAGTGACTGTCATGTGCTGTGCAGTCAAACTTTCAGACCACATCCTCACAACCATTTGTGCCTACCATAACCTATTCTATCTACCACACCCACCTCCAAGTGTAGGGCCAAGAATGAGACCAGACCCCCAGGAAATCGAAATAACAGACATGCTGAAGGCCTGATTGGTGTTGTCCGACACATCATACAATACTGTTTTTGCCACACCGACTGTTCCTGCAATTGAAGGTAATTATTTTATAAATAAAGCTGTAAGGGTAATTGATACAAAATTAAAAAAATGGGAAGGGACATCAACTAATGGGAAAAAACATGAACAAATGGGTGCAACCTAGAAAACAAAAAATCTTAAAAGGCTGCCAAAGACCATAGGCATTGTCATTTGGCAATGTGACCACACATGTTTTATGATGCACTAATTTATGACAGATTTGGTGGCATTTCATTGCATCTGACAAATAATACAAAAACACACATGAGAAAGAGAAACAAAAATGTCATGCTAAATGCACTATATTCAAATTTATCAAAATTTTATAAAAACAGATTTTCCAGCTTTGTTTATTTTTAAAATATGGATTTTAAGCCTATGCGGCAAAGGTTGCAAGTGCGACCGGGCCGACCATGTGACTACCTTTATAGTCACTCTACCGCAAACCATTAGAAGGAAGACAAAACGGTAAATGACAGAAAGAAACATGGGTGCCAAAACTGGGTTTCATGTTGTATACCAGGGCTTCAAACAGCCAGGCTTAAAAAAAAAAGAAAGAAAATTCACTTGATAAAATACCCAGTTTATTAACAGACATGCACAAAATATGCAGTGTTTACATGAAAGAGACATGTATATTGAGGCTTTTGTTACAATTATACATAATTACCAATGGATTGTACCATGACAACAAGTTTTTAAAAAATCCACACCACACAATATACAGTAGTAATAGTATACATAGGTTGTTCCGCATTACATTAAAATCAGAGTGGCGAGTTGGTTTTTTTTTGGAAACACAAGACAGATTCACTTGTACTGACACCAGAAATGTGCAAGAAAAACAGGTGACTGCCGCTTGGAGTAAAATCTTTCTTAAATTTAAAACAAGGGAACTGGACCAAGCTAAGACATGACAAAGACAAAGACAATCTACATGTTTTGGAAACATGTTTGACACAGGAAACATGTTTGACACCAGAAAAGCAAGGATGTTTTAAGCCCTGGTATGCACATAATGAAACAAAGCTAAAATTGTGTAAAAAGTGAACAAATGATTCACAGTTCAAAAGAAACATATTAATTATAATTTACTCATGAAAAGTGTTAGGTTTCAAGGATTTTTTTAATATAGATCTGCCAGCTGCAATGAAAGTTGATAATGCACTTCCAAGTGCATGGTTTTAGCATGGTTTCATTTTAATCGGATGTGACTTTGATAGATTTTATCCCAAGATGCTCAGTGCACTCACCACCTTCCAATAAGAATAAAATAGTAAAATATAACAGTTGAACACTACCATGAACGGAGAATCCCCCAACCTCCCTTTTTGGTAAACTTTCAGAATTCTGAGGAGGTCTGGAATGGCCATACAAAGGAAGTGAGAAAACAAAATAGAAGACAGCTAGTTTGCCTATTTAAAAAAGTGTGGGATGCAGTGAATCCTGGGATTTTCTGTGTAAACTTTTTATTTTATTTTCTGCTTGCAAACAAACATTTACTGTACCATTTGCCAATCCTGCAAGAAACCGCAGCACCATAGCCACTGGGAGTGAATGCACGAATCCAAACAAAAATGAGAAAAGTCCATTTCCAACAATTGTTATCAGCAAAACCAGTTTTCGTCCCTTCAGATCTGATAACCATCCCCAGAAAAAGCTGAAAATGACAAGAAGGATCTTGTCATTAGAAATGGACATTTACACGCCACCATACAACACTGCATATAGTAAAACATGGGTGTTTGTTGCTTAACATCCAGTTGCAAACAATATGCATATCTGGACAATGTTGTTTAGACAAAGTTTATGGACTGCCACACGTGGGACTGGTGGTGCAACACAGGCTTCAGTCCCACCCAGTCACATTATACTGACACCGGGCCAACCAGTCCTAGTACTGTTCCCTGTAGTGCCAGGCTTCTGGCAGGAAACTACTACGCCAATTTTTAAGTCTTAGGTATGACTGGGGCGGGTTGCAAACCACTGACTTCCCGCATCAGAAGTGGATGCCTTAACCACTAGACGACCACCAAGGCGGTCTTAGTAAAACATGCCAGTTATTTGCTTGAATACAGCATATAGTGAAACAAACCAGTTATTTCTTTGAATACAGGATATAGTGAAATACACCAGTTATTTCTTGGAATCAGAACATTTTAAATATTTTTCATCACGTCAGGAGAAATTAGAATAGAAATAATTCAAACCCAGAATAATTCTTGGATGAATCTTAAGAGGCACGCCTTATTAATGTTTATTGCTTTCACAACCCCCGCGACAGCAGACTAAAATCTAAATCTACAGTTTTTGACTCTTTCAGCATGCAGAAATCATAAACTGTAAACCTGACATGTAGTAAATTACAAGACATTAAGAATAAAAACAAGCGAATAAGGCATATAATCTTTCAAACGGATTTGTCAGGCCATGAGAACAACTTTTAATCTTCATTACCTTCCTACTGCACGACCTGCGAAAACAGAGGAGGCTATAAGACCAACATATGTACCCTTTTCTTCCTCAGTGTACCCAAAACTCTGCAACAGAAAGTGAAGACAACTATACCAACACTAATTCTTGTTCTGAAGCCTATGTGTGTGTCTAAAACAAGGCACTTCAGATCAATAGTTTATTCTGTCTGAATATAAATGATGACGTTCTGTACTCTATTTCGAATTATCATGATCCTCTATTGATCATCTAAATTGCTAACAGAAAATGTAGTAATCAGTGCTAGTTACATCATGATGTCACTACTGTACAGTATACTGGCGACTTCTGAAGTTTCAGAGGCTGAGGGTGGGGGAGGTGGTGGTGTATTGCAGAAAGTGCTGCACATGAGACCAAAGAGGGGTCTCACGCTAAGAGGGTGCACTGTACACAAAGAACTAACAAGTAGGTCAAAATTGAAGCCAAAATCGAGCAGCACCTCTAGCGGCCACCACATGGCACTTTGCAGGGGAGGTCATCCAAGACGGTTTGGCCTAGCTATTGAAAGTATTACAAACTCTTAGATTATACAGTTTATGAAAAGCTGCACCAAAGTATTATGCCTAGCTCATCTTTATTATTTATTTTAAATGCAGCATCTGGAAAGAATGAAAACCAATTAAAGCTACAATTAAAACAAAGCATTTACAGCGTTATAATCTCGCGTTAACACTTTGGGATCTAACTTCTTGCGCATCTGGTCTCTCGGGATCTTTCTTGTTCTCTCTCTTTCATACACACAAACGCACGCACACGCATGCACAGACACACACAAAATGTGCAAGGAAACATCATGTCATATGACTGAAATAAAGATGATTTTGCTAACTTAAATGCTGCATGATAAGTGATTAAAGAATTGGTCTAGCCAAAATTCATGTTTACAAGTTACGAATATGTCCACAAATTTTAGGCATTTAAATCTTTGTCTGTGAAAACATACTACTTTGCTTAAATTGGGAACCTTGGTCCATTTTCGAAAACCTCCCCCCACCAAGTTTCTCCTTAAAGTTAGACGATTCACAACGATGACATTTTTGTTGATTAAAAAAAACAGAAATCTGTTAAATTATGGTGCGCCAAGAGGGGAATGGGTATAATGCTCATGGTATATAAAGAATTGCATTCTATAAATATAGAATTCGTTCTAGAACTAAAGAATTACTTGTATAACTCAATAATGGATTCTATAACTAAAGAATTACTTCTATAAGTATAGGATGAATTCTATAACTATAGAATGAATTCTTGACCTATAGAATGAATTTTTTAATTATAGAATCAATTCTATAACTAAATAACTCATTCTAAAATTATAGAATGAATTCTTTAACTAAAGAATAAATTGTATAACTATAACATTGTAATTCTATAAAGACAGTTTATTCTGTCGATACTATGAGCAGAAAATACTATACAATTTATTCTATATAAACAACTGAAGGCTGCAGCTATCAAATGAATTCTATGTTATACCATGGCAATTCTTTATGAAAACGGGGTCAGTGATTTCTTTCTGAGCCATGCAACCCTCAGGGGCCCCTCACAGTGTATACACCAATACCACACCCATACTACCCATCAAAGTTCATTTAAAGAATATGTACAGTTAAGCACTCAAATAGTAGCTCTACATCGACAGATTTCTAATGATCACTCTAAAAGTGCATTAGTAAATAGGTAATTTTTTTTAAAAATTGTAGTTAGGTGATTGGCGCCCATCGTCTGCTAACACACCTTATGCTGCACAGGGTAAAGGCCATGACATGAAGCGATTGGCACGATTGGACAGTTGCTTGGGTGGCCAGCTAGTGTGTTAAAGACAACGGGCGTCAAACACCTCTATACACAATGAGTAACAACAATAACTAGACATATACAAACGGACATTTTGAGGGATTATCATGAATCTATCCATGTGTAGCTGCTATTTGTGGCTGAACATATACATGTTGTTCTTTAAAATAACTTTGATCCGCAGTATCATTGTAGGTAAAGGTTGCCAAGGACCGCTTGGCGCCGAAATAAATCGCTGGCCTTGTTTTCGTAAAGAACTGGCATGGTTTAATATAGAATTTGTTCTATAGCTGCAGCCTTCAACTGTATATAAAGAATGAATTGTACAGCATTTTCTGCTCGTAGTATCGATAGAATAAACTGTCTTTATAGAATTACAATGTTATATTTATAGAATGAATTCTATAGTTAAAGAATTTATTCTATTATTATAGAATTAATTTTAAGTTATAGAAAAAATTCATTCTAGAATTATTAAAAAAAATTGAATTCAAAGTGTCAACTTTTTTTCAAAATGAATCAGGGAATCGATTCAAATAGACGAGTTCCATAAAAACGACCAGGCAGTGTCACATGGCGACAATGTGGTTTTATGACATTTTATTTCCAAGGGAAAGAAAATATTACAGCAATCAACAGTGTGGCAACAGAACATGGGGACTTTCTACATTTCTGAACATTTGCAGCAGAGACATTGTATAGAATGGCAACCAAAAAGAATTTTTTACTTCTGAACAAAAAGTACTTGATCAAGTAAAATGCATGTCGTATCAAATGATAACATTTTTTTTTTAGTTTGATTTGTGAGTGTAACGGCATGCTTAGGTCTTTACTGACTGTCTGTCCTTTAGTTGTACCCTAAAAAGAGAGGACATTTTAGCTTTCGCCCATCCCTCTTTGCAGGATCAACGTAAATATATTATGCAATCTCAACTACACCTGCAGATTACAAAAGTAATCACAAACACATAGTAATAACAGACTTGGAAAAAAAATATTTTTATATCTTACCTTCACCATTTCTGGTAGAAACGGAAGTAAAAATGTCAAAGTGAATGAACTTGAAAACTAAAAGAAAACGAAAAATGTAACTATTAGTTTGTGCAGATTAAATGTCAAAATATTGCATCATTTACTTTATGCTTTCAATTTGACAGGCATTCATCCACTCACATGCTAGCATCATCCCACCCATACCTTTGCACGCAAATGCAAAAGTCTGATCACCCAAAATGCACTAATCACGTCAGCAGCTGCATCATTACTTAATGAACCTAACTAACCTGCTTCAGGTTCAAGAAACATTTGTTATCCAAGCAGTGCCTGTTGTCACTTGCACACAAACAATTTATGGCTAAATTTCATAGTTAAGGAAGGTCCTGATATAAGCTGACAACTCACCAGAGAGAGAAAGATAAGCCACAATATACCCCAGTTCGGTGGTGTGGCATTTTTTGGAACAAAGCTACAAGCATCTGTAAATCGCTTAAAGCAGTTTTGCACATCTTGTCCTGTTCTTCTCTCTCCACGGTTTGTAGTGGGCTTGTCCTCCAGAGATGTCATGCCAGTTCAAAGGTACCAGAAGAACACATTCAGCTTCTGATCTGCTAAGTACTTCAGGTATTCACTGCAAAGATATACAAGTGGATTGCCACAACTCATGCATGTCAACCCCTTTAGAGGTCTAACCACAGCAAGGACATTCTAGCACCACAACACACAGCATTAGGCCCCCAACCCCCAAGTGCCATTAGGGTTCCATGAGAAAAAATTTGGATCGAGCTGGTGCTTTTTAAAAAAAAAAAAAAGACTAGGGTGAAGACTGCATTCTCTACAATTCAAGGGAAGCTATTCTTGTCAAGACAGTTGGATCCCTCGTATAAATATTTCTTTCGTATGTTTTCTGTGCCAATGCACCATCATGCAACTTTCACATTTTTCTCAGAAATGTGTGTGCGGCACATCTGGCTATGCACTAGTACACTCAACAAAAGCAGCATGGTTTTTCCTGAAAATTTAGTCACAAAGGCAGTCTAAAAAACATTCTCACAGCACCCAGGCACAGTTTTATGATTTTAGTTGAGCAAGTAGTAGGTTAATTATTCACTGTTTAGTTTTACCATTAAAGTGTATATTGCATTATCCTACTGATGCCAATTATTCTGTTTATTGTCAAAAACTCCCACTCACCTATGCATACACAGGTACATTTTTGATGTGGCACAAAAATATAGTGAGGATGCACTTAAAAAGGATGAGACAACTAACATATGTTACAGAAGCATACATACTTAGATTACTGAAAAGATTGAATGATGCAGAACTTTAAAGATTGACCCTTGCTTTTTTTTCCTTACAAAATGACCCTCTGGCCAGTGTCAGGGGATAAGTACTGTATACGATGAATGCGGAAGTGCCAATTGATATTAGTTTATTACTTTTAATAATGTAATGTTGAGTCAAGCAGAATGAACCAGTCAGCCTTATTTATCCGTATAAGAAGAGTTGATTGCAGCATTATGTCATCTGCTGTACGAGAACATCCAGGTTTTGTCTTTTCCACAAAAAAATAATGAATGATCAATAATTTTTTTCTGTATTATACAAAGTGATGATTTTTCCCATATTGATGTTGCATGATGTCCATGTTCACTTTACACTGAATTCCTTAAGTTTCACAGCAATCAGTACACTGCCTTATACTTGTAAGCAAGTGGTACATCTCCAGCAAGAAATGACACAATATAACCATATATTTATAGCTTACTGTTATTTTTTATTAACATTTTGTTCAAATGTCAGTGTGCTTGAGTGGCAGCTATGTCAAAAAACGACAGATGGCACACCGCAGTTTTATTGTTTTGGCTTCTAGCTAGAAGAGATGCACAGACTAAAACGTTTAATGTCACACATTGTTTGCAATCAGGCGAGGCCTGATCAAGGTTATGAACTGGTGGATAGGCTGATCCATGAACAGAAGAGCACTATTTCTTGTTAAGTTGTTATATCATTTTTATTTGCACTGGAATCCAGCTGCATTAGCGCATGGATCTCTCCAGCTTTTCATGTTATCAGTGAGCCAAGCATACAGTAAGTAAAGGTACAACAAAGCAAATGTTTGTACCCAACTGCTAAAGATACATACACAAAAAATACAGTATCATTATATACGGTCATGTCTTATCTCACAAAGCACCGGAAAACATTTAAGCTCCGTATTACAGCAACAACTGCAGTAAATTTCTACTAGTCACATGTCATCATCCAGCTTCTCTCCTTTCTTGGAAACCACTTACTGACCTCCTCATTAAAAGCAAACCAAGGAAACTGCTGCCATAAGCAACTATAAAGGAAGTTTCTTAAAAAATGTTTTCAATACCACAGATTCTCAAAGTACAGTTTTCATGGGTGCAAGGTAAAATTTTCTGCTATACTGAAAACTAATTTTTGCTGGGTGTTTGCTTTAGTGATGAGAATTTCTTTTCAAAATGGAGGTTCATGAGAATGAAAATTGATGCGTGATGGGGGACCCTTGGTTTCACTTAATAAAAATGCCTTGGGGTGGTACATTATGTGATTTCAAAGGACCCTTTTTTTAACGGAGGCATCTGAATGTTCGTCTTCATCTACTTCCATGTGTGCTTTTTTTAGTCTTTGTTTCATCTTTGAGACCACTTTCAAAGGTCTGGATCATCAGACATCTCTGAAATAATAATTTGATAGTTTTTCCATCCTTAGGCATCTTTAAATGTACTTCTGGGCATTCTGGCTAGCCTCCTCAAAATTTATTGCTAAATGTCACTCGCGGTACTGGTACTTTGGTGTACTGGTTAAATTTCTAACGTGGCTACCTCTTCACAACGTGGGTCAGCTACAACCACTGACCAGAAGTGAACGACTGCTGCATTGCATCATAGGTCAGTGAAAATAAAATTGTGGAGACCAGCATATAACCGGCAAAAAAAAGTCAATTTTGGCGCTGCATGGATTTCCCTAAATAAATATGGAAAGTCTTGCACTCATGAGTTCTACACATTTTCCACTGCATCAACTTTTTCAGATTTCTGTCATAAGATTTTTTGCAATAACGGATGCCAATGAGAATGACAGTAAATTAGACTTTGTTTTAGTAATAATAAATAATAATCCCTTTGGAAGTCTGGAAGACAGCAAAAAAAAAAAAAACGACTCAAGTAGCTGGTCTTTAGAACGGTTCAAAGTTTTTCTGATTTAAATACGCCATTGGTACACAACGCAGATGACACGGTCCCCAAAATAAACACTGCATTCCATCTGTACTGCTATAGTCTAGTATACTTGTACCGAGCTCCGGAGGGCGTTCTACTTTCAATTTCCAGTATGAGCATTGTTGATCTAGCAGACTCTTTCCGGGTCACTGAGGTCTTCAAAATCCAAAAACACCTTCAAATTATCATTAACTCTTAATTTTATGCGATTAAATAATCACGAAAGATGTGGTGTATTTTTAAAATATCAGAAATAACAAACCCGCTCCGTCCTCGCAGGGTGATTTTCGTGTCCGTGTCACCTGGATTTCTGTGAGTAGCTTCCCTTGAACTGCATTTTATGAATGCCACGATCAACCACAAGAGGTGGAACTGTTTCTTTTGATGATACGGCGAAAGTGCTTTCACTGGCAAGGACTCATATGTCCCTTAATATAGTTGGGAAAAATAATTCTGTGGCCGGTGTTGGTTGGCTGAAGGGATTTCGTATTGTGTGTGTGCTGGGGGGGGGGGGCTAAATGCACTAAAAAAACAACCATATGCACGTCCTAGACCAAAGTCTGATCGTTGCAGTAAGATCTAGGATGATACATATCATACATATATATCATCCTAGGTAAGATGGCTAGTGCAGAGAGGCAGTTAGTTTAATTAATCACGAACTTGTGTGTAGATACAATTTATGATTTAGTAGTCGATCGTGGGTTGTCCATGGAATAGGCACAACGCAATATAATATATAATCCTTGGGTCACTTATGAATTTGAACCCGCAACCTTTCACGCGCTTGTCAACAACTACAAGAGGAGCTATCAGTGTAGTGAACCGATATGTTACCACATAATTCTAGGATTTTTTGGCACGCGCATGATCTTTTCTCCATCGACTTGCACGTACGTTATTTTGCACTCTCCTTCCTCCTTACCGGACAGTTTCTATGATTTTTTTAAAAAAAAGTATTAGTGTTGTTTATATTAACCTGAGATATTTTTTACAGGACATCACAGCGCAACTTCTTTTTCTTACTGTTGCAATGAACACAGCAGTACTCCATGCCGAGCGTTGTAAGCATTTAACATTATGTATATAAATGTATCCGTAAACCTCATTTTAAGATTTCTTCTAAACCAGTCTGATCGAACAGTGTCCATCTGGTCTGAACATGGTTTAAAGCATATAGACAACTTAATTATGAAGCTAGACATGCAGTCCATCACGCTAAGCTACATTCTATACCCAAATACAGTTTAGCCCTGATCTTTCCTCATGTGGAGCATATATATATATATCGGGTTTTGACAGTTGTCCTCCACTTCACGCTTTACGGAATCTCTGGCACCGACCTCAACTGGTTTGCTTCATCTTTCACGCAGGACTATAATGATTGAAGAAGAATACACATCTAAACGTTTCCCTCTGTCGGTGTGTCCCTCATATGGTTGAAATCTCGTGCCCACACTCTTCATTCTCTACACTAAGCCTATTTCTTAGCTTCACTCAATCCAGCATCGATTTAACTTAATATGCGAACCACATGCAACTGTATGATTCTTGCCGCCCTTGTCAGACACCCGCCATCTGAGAACAGACTGAAACAACAATAAAACAGAGGCCCTTATGGTTTACAAGAAAACGGGTCACGTCTCTGACAGGCTACTTCTGACTGTGTGCAAATATAGGAACTGCCGCCATTTCTTTCGCTCCTCGCGCCCGTGACTTGGGGTTTATAATTACTTCCCACATTCTTTAGACAATCAAGTGTCCAGTACTTGTAGGGCTGCTTGTTATAATTACCTTCCACATGTCTTTAGACAATCAAGTGTCCAGTACTAGGGCTGCTTGTTATAATTACCTTCCACATGTCTTTAGACAAACTATAGTGTCCAGTACTAGGGCTGCTTACTTGTTACAATTACTGTCTACGTATATCTTTAGACAACTGTTCAATAAACTTGTAAAGCTGCTTACTTGGAACTGCATCGGGTTAGTCTGATCGGCAAACACATTTCGGTAAAAACTGGTAATTACATCCTTGTCTATGCCTTCGTCCTCTCCAGTACGCTGCTACCTTAGCCTAACCTTTGACGACCAAATCAGTATAGTGCACCAAAGTGTCAGAAAAATTGAGTAAGAATGGTATATAATTATCGTACATTCTATACCTGCCTATAGGCACACCTGCACTTGATCAGACTGCAGACCAACGACATCAAACATCTAGCATCTTGAAGCACAACTCAAAGCTGAGGCCACATCTTTCAAGAAGGATTACCGTCACAGAGCTAGTCCCAGGGTGAATGTCATTCTAAAGTAGCTCTTAAACTCTCTAATGCCGCAAAATCTATGCGCGATGCAGCATGCATGAAATCCACCTGCAAAACGAACTTAGGTCAGCTGGAGCAGCTATAGCAGTTATAAGAACCACGTTTGAACACTATTCGGTATTTGCTAGAGTAACAGACAACATGCGTAGCGTTTGTTCACTACGTTTGGGATGCACAAGACAGATGTAATCTTCTCACTTCCATGTCACTGAAGGAATGCTCTTCAGAATTCCGACGTACGATGTTTAAAGGCAGACTTAACCCACCAGGGGCGAATCGGGGTTCTCTTGGTGGGGTGGGGTGGGGGGGGACAAGAAAACTATAAAAGTCAGTTTACACCTGAGCGGCAGTAAGCACTGGTAGATTGTAACTTGGCCATTTCTGATTGTCGACACAAAGCCATAATATAACGTCCAACCCTCTCTCTCATCTCGCTTTCTGCGCCCCTGCCCACCCACCCACCGACCACACTCCACCAATGCACAGTCCCGCCGCCACCAGAGGGCGCAGCTCTGTCTTGACTTGTGATTACCGGACTGTGACTTCCTTCGGATAACCCACTAATCAAATTAGCCTGCAGTGAATGGCTTTGACCAACGGCTGGCCCGTTATAAGCCTTCTGAATCAGGAAGTGTGTGCTCGGAATTGTCCGGAATACTCCGCTGTGTGCGATGCTGTGTCTGAAACTGTGGCGTGCAGTTTGTTGTGTCGGAACGTGTCTTATGATTTGTTCTGTCGGATGGTTAAGTCTGCGGTGTGCTGCTTTGTGTCGGAAAGCTTTGTCTGGTGGCTGATGTCGGAATGTGTCGTGTGTTGTCTATCAGGTGTAGTCTGCTGCGAAAGCTGTGTCGGAACGCGTTAATAGCTATATGTTTATAGACTATATAGCACTCTAAACCATAAAATAAAGCTAGGCGATATAGTGAACGGTTCTGCTTGAATTTCTATTTTTTCTAGTGATATTGTATAGTGCTGTCGTCCGCACACTTTTTATACTCGTTTTACTTCGCGTGTTGTGTATGTACAACCCCCCTGAAAAGATTGTTATAAAATGCTTTCAGGGAGTTGTACTAGGAAATATTGTGTATAAGAAATAGTGTATTGTGTAATTAAAATTGTAAGTCTCGCGAGACCGCGACCGGAAGTCTCGTGAGAACGCGACCGGTAACATTTCCGATTGCGCGGGAAACATGTGTTGGGGTCATTTTCATTTGACGTCCTGTGCCTGTTGGCTGTGCAGTTTCCACTCACAGCTCGTGGTCTTGTTTGTGCAGGGAAGTACATTTACTTTGTCTTTCAGTTGTAACCGGTCTTGGTACATCGAAATGTTTTGAGAATACAAGCGGTACTACAATGATTGTAGGGAACTGATTATTGATTCTTTCAATATATGAATACTTCGGTTGATTTAAGATCTAACATTCAGCTTTGTGTAACAGTAACTGGCTAGGTCCAGAGTTAGTAAATTGTGACGTCGTACAGTCACGAGAATTTATGTGGAATCTTGCATTTGATTGCAGGGCCACGTTTTCTGGTTCTTTTCCCTTCCTCGGTTTATTCTTTATTCGTTCTTTATTCTTTTTTGGTTCTTCCCTTTTCCTTCGTCATTCGGTTCATTTCTTCTCTTTCTGTTATCCATTTTGGTTTTACCACGTGCGCGGGCCTGTGTAGTAGGAGTAGTGTATCGAGTTTATGGTTGAGGAGAGCGTTAGCTAAGGTGATGTGTTGCAATTGCGTTTGTGAGAATTCTTGTTCCTTTTATATTTGATGTCTATGTCTCAATGTTAATAAATGTCATGTTTGTTGCTATCACGTGTCTGTAGTTGAGTAGGTTGCAATTTGGACGCCTGTGTGAGTGAGTGCCTAAACCGGGATTGAGCCCACGTAAAATAAATTCTTTTGTAATTCCAACGGCGCACACTGGTAAATTTGGTCTTTGCCACTTGGGCCACGTGTGTGCCGGTTACATGTATATCATATATCCTTTCCTTTCAGAAAGATAGGTGCAGTTAAATTGCACGATTGTCCTATGAACAAAACTAGCTGAAGTTCCCTCTTAGTTACTGGATTTTTTCGGAAATGCAAAGCTTTAAAAGACTTGGGTGAATGAATATTAATTTTTTAAACTATAAAAAACGCACCAAGCGACGAGACTGACACGAGGAACGGAGAAGAGTTGGGGGGGGGGGGGCGGTCGCATGCGCTCGGTGACTCGTTCATCAAACTTCTCGCTCGGCTGGCTGCGGAAACTGTGTACGGGTGGGGGGAGAGCCGGATATTGACTTCACGGGTAATGGAAAATGATGAATTATACATTAATTCTCGTACACAAACATTGGTGGTATCTCCTGCTGCCTCCACAAAACGTGACTGGGTATAGGTGATCAATCGCAGTGGATACACAGGTGGACCATGTGACAGGATAAGCGACTTCATGAACAGACCATGTGAATAAATTATTTGTGTACAATGTTTGACTGCATACCCTCTACAGCACGGTTCAGTACAACATACAATGTGATAAACAAGCAGTTAAAAGTGAATGAATGATGCGGGAAAAGTATTTCAGATTGACTGGGTTTTACTGCAGATCATATACAAAAATAGAAAAATCGTTTATCCGAATCAGTTGGATTTTGTCATTCTCCTTTCTGGAGTGCACGTGTTGTGCACCTATAAGGAGAGCAGTGTTGTGGGAATCGCTCTGTGGCTGTGTTATGTTGTGGTGTGGTGACAATTTCTGTCACCGCCAGAGGGCATGCGGAACTGTCGTGCTGCCTGATCTCTAATCGCCATCACAAAAGCACATTATTTAGTCACCTGTTGACAAATCAGCATCATCTCCAGAGTGGGTCACACAACAGTGAGCATCCACATGCTATAGGTCATGGGACGCTGGGCACAGTCATATAGCGTGACAAAAGGTGACTCGCCCATCGCAAGCCTCTCTGAATCACGCTGCCCGGTGTGGATTGCATTTCGAGCCTTGGCTTGGGAGAGACGGACACAAAACCTCATTACGTCAAGGTGTGAGCTGCACGCCTGATTTATAGTGCCATAGTGCAGCAGTGATATTTTGAAACCTCAACGTTACTTGAGGATAGCTCTGGTCTCAGAGGCATAGCGCTTTTAAGCGCGTTTTTATTTTCTCGTCCCTCCCCCCGCCCCCAAGTGTATCTTCCCTTCTGCTGCGTGCTCATTCTTGAAGTATATGCGTGTACATACATACATATGTAAAGCTCAGTTTATGTTAGGTGGTTTGAATTTACAGACGATCGCCTGACGGGCGAGCTCAACACGTGAGAAAAACAAATGACTGCTGGGCGTGTTGTCATCGATGCACGAACCTGTGCAAACGCCTATTAGGTCTAATGTGTGCGCTGTCTCCATTCCTCTGCGACATTCATCTGTCTTCCTCCTCTATAGCTCCTCGATGTTTTCCCGCTTCCTCCCACCCTCCTCTCTCTCTCTCTCTCTCTCTCTCTCTGACACACACACACAATCTTTTTCCCCACACACGCGCTCGAGCGCACGAAAAACTAATACACTAAAAACAGAATCTCTGCCCATGCACGCACAGAACCCATGCAGACAGAACCTTATACACTTTCAGCAAAGTGCAGGCAGGCACACCCTCGCACGCACACACATTCACACCCTTTTTCAAAGAAACGCAAAAACCAAACACATTTTAGCTGGCATGCATTCATGTGCACACGTGCACACGCACACATACGCACCCCTCATGCACCTCTTGCACTCTGATTCAAAGCCAACAAAAATCGATTTTGTTTCTTCATTGAGAAGCCATGAAGATTATCACTAAAACGAACTCCCGAAACCTGACTGCGAATTCAGGTGACATGATAGCCCGGCCACATTTTCCAGTTCGATCGTGTTTAAGCATCATTTTTATTTTCGCGCAGACGTATTCCTCTCCCTGTTGATCTGTCTTTTTCAAGCTGTCTGGTCCCTGTGCGTAATCAGCAGTCAATAAAGATGTCTCGTCGGTCAACAGATACCTACTGCTGTCTTGCCTCTATATGCGTAATCAGCAAACCCGTGCAGTTGTCTCTATATGCGTTGTAAGCAGATTCGTACAGTTGTTCTGTCTCTATATACGTTACAAGCAGACTCGTACAGTTGTTCTGTCTCTATATACGTTATAAGCAGACTCGTACAGTTGTTCCGTCTCTATATACTTTATAAACAGACTCGTACAGTTGTCTTGTTTCTATATACGTAATAAGCAGACCCGTAAAACTGTATCCCTATCCACGCTGTTTTTCTTTTAATGTCCAAGGTGTTTGTATGTGATCGTCAAACTGCTATACACAGTCTACCGCAGGGCCTCACCTCACCAACCAAGTGACATATAACCAGCTTTCTACGGTCAATACACCCCAATGGCTACTCAGCGACAGTCTAACGATGCTCCCCCACCCGCCCTTAAGAGATCATCTCAGCAGCAGACATGCGCACATAACCCATGTCTTCATATCACTGTCTACATGACTGAAGAGAAGACGGACAGGTAGATGCCTCAGTACTATCACTGTCTAGCTCAAATGTCAGAAACAGTACGTCATATACCATGTCAGAAACATCGTTATATACAGCGTCAGATACAACGTCATATATAGCGTCAGATACGTCATGTGTGTTATCGTCTTCAATGCCAGACCTCCGATGACCAGACTTTTTCCTATCCCAGGCTGCCTCTTGATGAACAGCTGCCGTCGATTTAATTCAAGCCATTAAGCTGCCATATCGAAACTTAATATTTTTCACCATCACTGACAGTAATCTATCCCAGCTCCAACGCTACGAAAAGGGGAGAAGAGAAATTTCCCGAAACGCGCATTTACGCGAAAAGAGGAAACGCATTTTCATCACGTTCATTATATGTATATTCTCCAAAACTTGACAGTTTGCCTCCACCTGTGTCCTGTAGAGCGCGCAGGCCGATTTAATTACGCAGATCATAACTCACTTCTGCACATTTTCCAAACCCTTATGGCACGTCCAGACGACGAAAGACCATTTGTAGTCTCCATCTTTGATTCAAGGTCGTTGCCCTAAGCATGGCACCGGAGCAGGAGAGGTTAAGCAGTTGCAGGTTCACCAGAAACTTTCGGAAGGGCAGGATGTTGTGAGGAGGTGGGGGGGGGGAAGAAAGCAGATACCAGTAGCATTTAATCTTGGCCATGAGACATCTGTGTATAACGGAATGAGTCTGAAACTGCGGTACCCTGACATTGTAAGAACGGGGTAAGATGACTGCTCGTTCATAACCGTTAGTTGTAACATATCTGCGACGTCCATTGTCATCGGTGAGAGAGAGACAGAGAAGGGTGGAGGCTGTTCGGCTAGGTGGCTGGGGGGGGGGAAACTAGTTATTAAAAGAGGTAAGAAAACTGGTCTTGGCAAAAGCAATGCTGGCTGCACATTTTCCGAAGTCTTGCGAAATATCGAAAGCAGTGGCGTACTCTTCCTTGGAAATGCTTTTCTCGGCTCGACCTGTAGTCAACACAGACAAGCAAAAACGCAGAGAAGTGCGTCCATGACAGTCATTTGTCGAACAATCACTCTTAGAACAAGATGCAACTGATGACGAAGCCTGCGAAGGAATTTTAGCCGATAGTGTAGAATTTTTATTAAATCAGTGGTTGTCATTGCCTTACAAACTGGGAAGTCAGAGAACTAGTCTTTAAACTGACAGGGACTCGGCACCCTGACGAACTTGCCACAGGTATTAAACTGTCACTATTTCAACTTAATTTCCCGACACCAGTGGCTCGACCTTTTATGAGCTTATAACAGCTTTTGTCAGCAGGCCCCGTATGCAAGAAACCCGAACAGCTTACTTATTCCAGAGTATCCGCCATGACGGGGATAAGTTCCTTGAACTTCCCATTCACAAAAACCGAACAGCTTATTTTCCCCTCGTTATTCCGTAATAATTAAATTATTCGGTCTTGCCAGGAGCGAAGAGCTTATTCCAAGTTCGCCGAAACAGGTTTTCAGACACAGAAAAAAATCCGCTGTTTGGGAATAAATTTAGTACCGTTTACATGCATACGGTGCCAGATTTATAAAGAAAATAAAAAAGCTGTGGCACACGAGCAGCTAAACGCGAACTGTGGAATCAGGTGTGGTCAGATGTTACTATACGTTTCTGCTCATTAGCTGGAGGATGACCTTCGTCAGTGTGAAACGCCACTGGCTGCATACGACATGAGTCACGCGCCACAGCTTTAACAGTCTCATCTCAGTTCCGTGATCGAGAAGGTCCTTGGTGGTGGTGGTGGTAGGCGG
>SMGT01010269.1:513543-527620 GCA_004794575.1 Lanistes nyassanus
GGGGGGGGGGGGGGGGGGGGGAGAGATGTGGGGTGCAGCGTCTGCCATCCTAGTGTGTCTTCAGCTGTCTGCAGCAGCACTGATTCCAATTTCTGTCAACTCCTTGATGTTGAGAAGCCGCCCTCTCTTTCTCCTCTCGCTCTCTCCCTGCGTGTTTTTAAGCTTTAACCATAGACGTGCGTATACCTCAGCCAGAGCCCCGGACCCGCATGTGATGTGTGGGTGGCGGAGTGCGGGGTGTGTGGGGGGGGGGGGGGGGGACAACAGGCTGCTACTTCCCTGAAACAGAAAGTAGCGAAGTATCAATTAGCGAATGGGATCGAGAGCAGTAAGAATGATTTTATCATACGTTCAGTGATCTCCCATGAGCCTATTTTCACTAGAAAAGAGCGGCAACGCCGTGTTGCTTAAATATTAATACTCTAGTGGAAAACCTGATCCACTCCCAAATGGGATAAGGGAGACAACCTGGCAATAATTAACTACAAAGCACCCGATCTGCAACGCCCGCAAATAAAACGATAAAAGTAATAAATGACAAGGATAAAAGTAATCCATAATAATGATATGGCGACCGCGATGACGACGATGATATTACGATGACGACGAAAAAGATATTTAAAATGGGATATAAAATGCATTGAAAAGATAATTCTGAACTAAATATTCCTGTAATTAGTGACTGACGAGCGAGCGTGTGTGTGTGTGTGTTCGAACGTGTGCTTGCATGTATATATATACGCGCGTGTGTGTGTGTGTGTAGTTTATATTTCAACAGTATTTTTTGCTGTATGTTGTCTTATTTAGATCCATAAGACGTTTCTCAAACAGACGAATGTGCGTTCTAAAGTCATCTGAAACCCCCATCCAGACCATTGCTAAACTTCCCATAAATACTTTCCCGTCGAGCTAGCAAGTTTTTCTCCTCTTCATGCACCCGGTTGGATACACACATACTTGAAGAGTTCACATCGGTTTTATTTGCTCCACGAACTTGCGCGCACATGGGAACTTGAGCATGTCAGAACAATAAAATTTAATATCTTCTGCACAGTCGCTCTGAATGTCTCATTATTTGCTTATGAAGTTCTCCTGTTGCTAGGCAGGTGAACTATAATAATTGTGTTGTCGTAACAAGCGGCAGTTTAGTGTTGTGCAAGGCTTGCTGTCGTCACTGTTGCAATTAATGAAAAAACATCACGATAAGGTTTTTCGATCAACTGTTGATGATTTCTTGTTTGTGCATACTCTCTAGGACTGACGGACGGACGGACGGACGGACGGACGGACGGACGGATTTTAAAATGTTTTGACATTTTTGTGTTCGATACATTCACAGAAGAGCAACTAGAAAAGTAAAAAGTCGTTGTAACAGTTTTAGCAACTTATTATTTCTTTTTCAATCACCCGCTATGTTAAGCTACATTCTCGTGATCAGCAAGGTCGAATTTTAAAAAAAACTTTCACGTCTAATAATATGTCTGCCTGCCTGCATGTCTATTTGTCTGCCTGTACATCTGCCTGTCTTCTTTTTGTCTATGATGTGCCTACCTGCCTGCCTGTCCGCCTGCCTGCCTGCCTGCCTGCCTAACTGTCCGTCCGTCCGTCCGTGTGTTCAGACAAATAGCCAGACAGCTATAGCTTGACTGTCAAGCAGAGGTGCATATACACACGCACATTCGCATTCTGATCTCTTTCCAGGCAATTCTGCTAATGGACACATATCTGTTGCAGCAAACAACTGCGTTGCGGGGCAGTAATTATTATGACAAACAAAGACAAATCACATCAAAACCAAACGACAGAAGCTGATGACTGGACCTGTGAATAAAGGTAGTTTGTGAAACTGAAGGGAGGGGTGGAAGAAGACAAACACGATCAATCAAGCTATGATTTCTAGAGGGTGTCCGTCATAAAGAAGGGGGTTGCATTGAACATATCAGAGTTGACAGCACGCGGAGTAGGCGCAGCAGTTTAAATTCGACGTGTGCGATAGTAAAAGCATGTCCCCTCTAAAATTAGCCCAGAAGACCATACCACGTATGTTATTTTCGTTATGATCGACTACGTGTTCTGTCGGCTTTGCGAAAACTGTCGGACGCGTTCAGCCACGTTCGGCTATGTTCGGGTATATTCGGCCACTTTCGGCTATGTTCGGATATATTTGGCGTCTTTCCGCTATTGTCGGCTATATTCGGCCAAGTTCGTACCCCTTCTAGCATGGGTAACGTGCTCGATATATCTTTTAGGTTCTTATCGTGTGCTGTCACCTAAGGAGGGTAGAACCCGGGTATGTTTTTATTAAAGCCAAAATAACTTAAAAGAGCTTAACTTGTAAAAGACAGCTTTATGTAAACGCTGCTTCAAAATCTGAGCAAAATATTTTTTTTAGATGTAACATTCCGCTGACTTTTTTCTTTCTCCTTTCTTTTCTCCATTCCCTGCCTTTGCCTCCATGATTACCATTTCTGGATTACAAGCCGTGTAATAATGAGATCCAAGCACTATACCTTGTTGGTCTTTGACATACTGAACAGTCACGACGAAGTCCCTTCATGGCCACTATTAGGCCGATCTTAATGAGGCGATCTCTTCAGGGGCAAACAACGTGATAGCAGGGCAGCACCATAAGAACAGCGCTTTGTACACCACAACGGACCGTGTTTTCCATGCAATTCGTGTATCTCTGGTTACATGGAACGCAGGGCTCAAACCCTCCTCTCCAAAAATTTGCCCTTCAAAGGAATGTACGGACAAGATAAGCCATTATGAAGAAACAACAATATCGCTTTGGCAGATCGGGATTGCTGATTTAACGTTGATGTGGCTGTTGCCGTGCACCAGATTGGGAACCTTCTTTTAACGTGTTCAAAGCTTTGATGTAATAAGTGTCTAGCAGCTCCGCCATAAAGAGTGGTCGATACACGATTGAGCAGTGTCAGACATAGCCCGGTGTGTTTCAAACGAACGAGTGTCATCCTCAGCCCTTGAGCGGTCACAACTGATCAGACGTTATTCAACAATCCACTTACCACTTCGTGGTAACATTTTCCATTTGTCCAAGACTGTGTTGCATGAGCGTTCTTACCTGAAGTTCCGGCCATAAAAGCGGTCGTAAAACCCGTTCATGCTGTGTATTCTACATGTATCTCATACGTGTGGGGATCGAGGAGCCACAGATGTCTATGCAACTGGCCCATGGTTTCCTCAATATATATAAACTGCCTTTCTTCTGCATGCGTCTCTGCACTCGCGTATGTGCTAGCGCGTCTGTGTGTGCGTGGGTGTGTGGGCGCACATGGAGGAGTGTTCAGATGGGTGTGGGGGTAGAAGATATCTGGATGGTGCACGATGGGGTGTGTGTAATGTAAACACACAAGCATGTTTTCATTTCACACTAAGTTTGCATTTTCCACGAATCTCCTCCAAGCCAGGCCTTCGTCAGTACACATCTGGTTTCTTTCATCTCAACCAGTTTAGTGTTGTGTCGCGTGATTTTCGATCGCGCAGCCTGCTGAATGGAGCCGGCAAGACAGGGGGGACAACCACCCCTGACAAAGCAATGAACTCTGGGACACAATCAACAGAAGGAAACGACCGGCAGAGCTCCATGCAGGTACCAAACAGCCGACAAAGCTCTTTGGAGCAATAAACAACTACAAAATTGCGGCGCGCATGCTACATAGTGACAAAAAGGAGCAAACGACCAGCATGCAGAGCTCATAATAAAAACACAGCTTTGCAGGAAACAAGAGATTCTAGAAAGACAGACAGACGGACGAACGGACAAGTCCAAAACCAGCCTTGCAGGATGGCAGAATATTTCTTCATGAAGCACAATAGGTAGGCAGAAAACAATTGAACTTGTCAGGGCTTGGGTGCATATGTTTACAGAAATGTGGGGTCTTCGGGTTCAGATCAACTAGGGGCTTGCTTGAGACAAAGCGACAGGACTGTCTGCAGAATATGTTGCTTTAGTGAGTGCGTCCCAGGAGTGAAAACGCGCTATTGGTGATGGATTACCGAGTCCCCATCACACACCGCACCCCCACCTCTCCCCTTCAGCTTTCCAAGTAACAGAAAAATTGGCCTCGAGCTGCATGGAAGAATAATAAAAAGTCTCTTTTTTCTATAGAGGCGGAAGATGTCAAGTCGTGTGCTCCAGTGTCTTCACCTGCCAGAAAATGAGTTTGGCGCAAAATCCGATTTGCGTAATGTTATGACCGCCTTCGGTCGCCGCGATAGCTCAGCGAGTTAGAGGGAATGTTTTCAGCTGCCTGCTGCCATAGATCTGTTGCGAAATAAAGTAGAACAGTTATTACTCATCCACTTTTGCTGGTTTTGCAAAATGCACACACATATTATAGGACTAGGATTGTAAAATGTTATATATATAAATAATTTGACAGCATTTATTGACACAAGCTGTGGACTCTTCATAGCAGCCCCGAAAGGCAGTAATTATTCCCCGACAGACATTAAATAATAGCTATAAATAAATCAAAACGAACGTTGCCGCGTCCTCACCACATCCTTGCCTCTCCCATATCAATCCCTGTAGAGTGGCGTCCGTGCCAAAAACAAAGCGAACCGCCCGTTTGGTTACGAATGCATTAGACAGTACAGACCCAGCAAGGAAAGCAACACATTAAATTGCTGCCAGGACAACTAGCAAATCTGCCATTCCGATGGCCAGTCCTAGTGGATAAAGGTCGATTGTTCAACGTCTGTTAGCCCATCGACACTGTAGTCTCTTGTGGATCGAATGATACAGTCTTCTGTAGAATGATATAGTTATATTCTGAAAACCAAAGGAAACGCAAACTGAGGGAGTTGGTGATTTTATTTGAATTTTTTTCATTCAAACGTGTGTGAATCGATCAGTTTTCGAGAAAATTGGTACAGTAAGTCTTTGCACAATGTGTGTTGATCTCCCATGCTGAGAAATCGTTCAGAATGTCCCAAACGTCCAAATTCAGAGTTCAAAGTCAGTACCGGATCTGTCCCCCATTGGCGTCCACAACGGCCTGTCACCTGGGGCATGGAGCGCACCAGACGGTTCACCACCACCATAGGCATGTTTGAGCAGATCTGCCCGAGGGCCTGCTCCAGCTGGCGAGCTTTTGTCCGCTTCGGCTGGACAGCATTCAAGTCTCTCTGCAGATGGTCCCACAGGCGCTCGATTGGTTTGAGGTCTGGGCTCTTGGAGGGCAAAGTCATCCCCTGAACGTTGTTATGCTGCAGGAAGGCCGTGGTGAGCCTTGCCGTGTGTGGGCGGGCGTTGTCATGCTGAAAGGTGAGGTTGCCGTGCTGCTGGAAGCATAGCGTGTGGGCCCTCAGCGCCTGGTCCACATAGCCTTGTGCTGTCACGCCGTTTCCTCGTCCAGGGCCGATGTTCTGGAACACGACGGGGCCCACGAGTCGGTTGAGGCCAACTCCACCCCAAATCATGATGCTGGGGCCTCCCCAACGGTCGTGCTGCAGGATGTTGTTGTTGACGTACCTCTCGTTCCACCTCCTCCATACTCTGATGCGGCCGTCGGCGGGGCTGATGCAAAAGTGGCTTTCATCGGAGAAGAGGTTGTCTCGCCATCGCCACCATTACCAGTTCAGGCCGTGCTGGGCCCACTGCATTCTCTGCTGCCGATGTCGTGCAGCCAGCGTTGACAGCCGAGCAGGGCGGCAGCAGCACAGCGGTCGCTCAGACAACCGGCGATGAGTAATCTGCTGGCAGCTCCGTGGTTTCCGACAATGGCTGGGGCCGTCTTTGCGGCAGGGAGGAACGGTTGACGCAGGTGGTCGCGGTAGATCTGCCCGTCTTGTCGTGCAGTCGTGACACGAGTTCGTTCGCTTCTGACTCCATCCCGAGTGCTGCCAGTGGCTTGAAAGGGCAACCACAAACGACAGATTGTGGAATGTGCATGTGCGACAACGCTTGGGCGGTTTCCAGCCTGCCGTCTTGGCATTCTTCTCCTGCTGACAGGTGGTCTGTCTGGAAGCGCACGAGCATTGCTAGTGGGTGGTGCCCTCTGTTAGCAAAGAAAGTTCTAGTCTTGCTTCTTTTGTTCACGCCCCACGAACGAAAACCTCTGTCCGTCTTTCGCGTGACAGAAGGGACACAATTTTTGTGCCAGTCGCGTAAATTTCTAGAGAGGTTCTGGACAAAAAGCACGTGATCGTGGATACAAATATTTCGCCGAGAAATATGTATTTAACGTGCGTGATAAGTCGTCGAATGTCTCGTTCATTGATAGATCTGTGTAGCACTGCAGAAATGTTAATGATACCAAAGTTGTTTTGCATAAAAGTACACTGTTAAAATAGTTTTTTGACTATCATACAAATGTATATGTAACAGTATAAAGACCGAGAAGTTATTACACGTTAAAAACGAGGCGGGTGAATTTGGCAGGGAAGAATTTTGATGTAGGTGTGGCTGAACTGAGGGACGACACAACGTACTAACGTCTTAAGTGCTTTGCTCATTTTAAAATTTGAAATTTTAAATACGTGACTCGTAGCGAGTCCCAGCGCCTGTGCGCACACTGCAAGTGCATGATTGTATTTATGTGGGGGTATGTGGACTTGGGATGTGTGTGCTTCTGTTTGTGCATTTGCGAAAGCTGTGTGTCCGTCACATTCTGCGAATGCGTGCGCGCGCTGCCACCAAACTTGATAGTTTGGTTTGGCGCATTACAAAATAAATTAATCTTATTGCTTATTCTATTGTGTCTCGTATACTGCTCAATCAACGTATATAGCTACCTATATTTTTTCATACATTATGCAGTATATGATACTCGATCGTTTCTACAGACTCATCAAATACTTAGACGATGGTTGCCGTGCAACAGCTCATTTGTTTAAAATTTAAGGCAAGGCAAAGAAATAGATGTCTATTTTTATTTTCCTTTCTACTTCAGAATGCTGTTTTACTGTATAAATTTCGACAATTACTAGAATTAGTGCTTTACAATGCAGACTTGTAAATGTGTGCCATCATAATTGTTCACCACTCAATAGTTAGCAACTTAGATGAGGGAAAGGCAATAAGTTAGCACATTGTAGCAAATCATAATTTTTTGGTTGTTTTCCTTGAATTTGCTGAGAAATTGCACTGTTACTACTTGATAAATAACATCTAATCACCAGCGCTGGAACTGATTTTCAGTCTTACCTCATACGCAGCAATGACAGTTAACGGCTCGTAGTGATCACTCAAACTGTGATGTATGTGGTTCTTGTACGTTTGTTTTCACCAAATTTTAAGAAAAAGATGATCATATTATTACTTCTGATGTCTAGGTGGATATGGCAATGGAAGTAAGTACAATTAAAATGACTGCATCGGGATCTTTTAGCACAGCAAACTCTCGAAGTCAGTGTTGACAGCGCTACTCATCTAAAAAAAAAGGGGGGGGGGATGGTTCGTCTCTGCAAATTTTCACTAGCCACAGCTTCTTGACTTTTTCATTTTTGGGAAATCCATGGAAGGACAAAGTTGGGCACTTGTAACTTATTACAGTACACTGAGGTACGCAACAGATTCGATGAGATTTTTTCGTAGTTAGGGCTGACATAGTGCAGTTACGCTACATACAAAAGAGAGTGAGCTTACAAGGCCAGAAGTTCGCTCACCTCCAAAAGTTCAAGGGTCATATGCATGATAATGCTCCGAATGACCCCATGGAATTATACAGTCCTATATTAAATGATACATTCCTCTGTTGAAGTATGCAGTGCTACATTGTACGATATAGTCCTATAGCGACCAGAACCAGATACTTCCATGAAACAAAAGAGACACGCCGTGCTGGCAGAATTTAAAAAAGGAAAACTACACGTACACATTAGGAACATATCACATCTGCTTTTGGTAGCTTTTAATTAAAACACGATGCGTCGCCTACTGGAAGTTTGTTCATCCCAACAGCTCCGTTTATAGTTGTCTTCACCGGTTCTATAAAAGACAGGATAGCACAGGCAGAAAGATCTTCGTCAGGGTAAAACTAAGAAGGTCTGTCTATAAATATCGCGTACCATTCATCATGTCATTCGGTCCCCCACCCTACCGAAGGCTTTGGAAGGAAGAGCGATAACAAACACCCTGATCTTTGACGGCAAAGCAAAAGGTTGGACGGCCTTTACGTTCGAGTAACAGATTCTGATCATCAAACCATCATGTACTCGTGCTTACACGCTGGTTCTCCCGCGCCAGCGAAGTTCGGAATATTCCAGAATAGGCCAGAAGAACTATACAGAGATGTAACGGGAGTCGTATCTCGCACGGATCGCGTCTAAAGAAAACTTCGATGCCTGCTGTACGTCTCCTGCATAGCGTTTGTTCCTTCTGACATTTCCTTCTCTTTCCAAAGCCTGCTGTTTTGACATTTAATCTGTTGTGGGGATGCCACCTCTCCCACCCCCCAGCCTCTATCTCTCGGCGGATATTTTAAGATGAGCTGTGTGTGCTGCAAATGTCATCGTTCCGCCGCAGGCCGTGCCGCATGGGCTGTAACCCCTCGCACGAGTGGACGGAGACTAACCACAGAACTGAGTGATGTTCGCGGCGCCCCGTTGGGTCTGGGGGCGCCAACTCGGAACCAAAGCGGCAGAGATCGACCCGCGGGGGCGGTGCGGCATGACGGGAGACGGCATGCACGCGGCAGCGATACAGTCTCGGCTAGGATTTCACGCGGCGGCGACGACGCAGCACGAACGCTCGCGGCAGCAGCGCGGTATGAACTTGGCACAGATGCGGCGCCGTCGCAAAGTGTCCACTCTCAGTCCTCACCGGACCAGGCTCCTCGGCGATACAAAACCAATCCCATGTGGGGGAGAAAAACGAGGACCCCCTCCCCTCCCCCCACATCAGCCTTTTCTGAGAGTGTAGCCTTTCACGGAGACACAATGCGCCGCCTAGCGGGAACTTCCGTATTGTAGCTTCGCTTTGAGTCGTTTCTACCGGTTCGAAAGACGACCTGTACCCAGTTGCTCCATCCTCGTTTTCCTCGAATCGCGACAGGGACGAAAGTCTGCCGTCAGGCCTCTCCTTTCGCGCCGCATCGTGCTGTCACTGGCATGCTGCAGGATATAACCCCCCTGCAACCTGGCCATGCGCGCTCTGGAACAACGTTTAGCAGGACGTCGCGCCACGTCTCCAGGGATGCCACCAAAAAATCGTCTTGGCGCCAACGACTGTCAGTGAGCGAGACTCAAGCACAACGAAGATGGCACTTCCATGTCTAGAGGGCGCCTAGAGCGGGCCTAGAGCGGGCCTGTTGACCAGCCCTTCTAATCTGAGAAAAATAACCAAGGGTCAATATTGGCTGCAGCATTCATGCCTCCGAAAGTTTGGTTGGCCTTGGCGACCTTGAACCTGACAAGCATAATCTCTGATATGGCTGTGGACTGAATAGCAGAGAGTTGGGTTATTGGTTCTGTGTCGTGGCCTTGAGCTATGATTTTTTCCCCTTTTTTTTCTTGATTGGTTGCGGGCAATGCGCAGTAAAAAGGGAGCGAGAGGCTTGTTTGCGAACATTTCTTAGGAAGGTCAGTATTTTTATTATTCATACACGACACATTTCACTTTCACAGAGCCCCTTCAGCTCAGAAACAAACCAGTCCAAGAGAAAGATGGATTGTTTGTCATAAAGGGCAGCCTATGGGGCTGAGGACCACACAGAAGACATACGCAGCTGTGTGATCGTCTGCCAGAAACGAACTTGTGTCTCATATATTTGCTCCGCTTGCCTGGTGATCAAAAGGACAGCAGCGAAACTAGTAGTTAGAAGCTATGGCAAATTTCTTTATCATTTATCCCACAGAAGCTATGACAAATTTCTTTATCATTTATCCCACAGAAGCTATGACAAAAGTGCCAGTCAATGTTTCAAAACCAGATTCCTCCATCTGACCTTACAATTAGTCACGTGCTGTAAACAAGGCTTCTGTTTGTCAATCAGTTCATCCACTGTTCATTTTTCTGCTTTGCCAACCGTGCAGTTTCTTCTGCATGGCGGCTTCTGTCCAATACCAGCTCTATTAACACCCCCACCTTCGATCGACCGACCGCTCGGCGTTAATTTCTGTTCCTTGCCGAGGATGTTTGCGTGGCCACTGTCTATACGCTCTTTCCTTTGTCCGGGAGAGACGCAAGCCCAGTGTACAATCAGGGCATCGGCGGGGACGCCAGAACCTGTGCCCGAGAGATGGACACTGATGCAAAGACCTAGCACGTCGCCCGACATCGCCTTGCATGTCGGAGGACGATGACTGGCCAATGAATGAGGCAATGCGAAGGCAGCCCTGAAATCGATAACGGTCGATGGATTGGAGGATTGGACCAGAATGGTTACTGCACAACAGACCGAAGAAGCCGCGTTTGCCGTTAGCCGAGGATGTTTCACACCGTTTTCTCGCGTTACTTAACCCTTTGTGTGTTACAGCCCATGCGCAGTTTACAAGATGCAGATATCTCCAGCGAAGAGGGGATTTCACCCCCCACTCTCTCTCTGTGAGAGAGAGAGAGAGAGAGAGGGGGGGAGTGCATGGTCGAGCAGAGCTGGCGTTGTGATAATCTCGGTGGAGATCTCGGGGATGTTCTTCCAATAGGTGTCAAGAGGTGGATTTTAAACAGTCTTCCTTGCGTCGTAATATCGGGCCTATCTCCCAGTAGGGCTAGCTTTATAAGTGGCAGCCGGGGCTCTTAAGTAACAGATAAACGTCATCTGCGCATAACAGCACAAAAGCAAGTGTAGAAAATTATTCAGAAAAGCATTGATTTTCTCATACTGCCCCCTCCTCCCCCCACAAACACACACGTCCAAATATTTTCTCTTTTCTCTCTCTTCTCACGGGAGAAGACTGTGGGGGAGAGGGGATTAAAGCGTGCCAGCAGGTTAGGCATATCACTGCAGAGATAATGGGGTGGGGGAGGGGGCTATTACTAAAGTATACGCTGAAATCTATCCCAGCACTCAGAGTCAGATGGTCACCACGGAGAGGCAGATTAGTGTCCGGAAGAGGTCCGGATGGAGTCTGTAAGGACAGGAAATGCCAGAGAATCTCAGAGCTAGTCCGAAGCGGCGAGAGGGGGGGGGTGCTTGTGGTTCCCCAAGGTCCCCAAAGCAAACGAGCTAAGTTTTCCTCGCGTCATGCTGAAGAAAGTGAGACTGACCGATTAAGGTTGCCGAATGTTTGCAGAAATGTGTCACATTTTCTTCGAGGCCTTTCTTAACAGAAAGAATATAGAGGCGAGGCCTGATACGTGGGGAGTGAAATACAAAGAATAAGAAGAGACTTTGAGAAAGATTTTTGATCTTATTCGCCAGGCCTCGTATGCAAGACAACCGAATAGCTGTCTTATTCCTGTCATGGCGGACATTCTAGAATAAGTTCCTTGTATTTCCTATGCACAAAACCGAATAGCCTATTTTTGCCTCGTTATTCGGTCGTCCAGAGAACGAATAGCTTATTGCAAGTTTAGAGACAGAAAAATCCACTATTCGGGTATAAACATGCCTACGGGGCCAGGTGTCAGTATCGCAAAACGAAAGGGGCTTATACGTGTCTCTGGTCAGCAAGATCTTCTGTTTGCCTGATAATATTTGGCGGCCATTGCCAAAGACTAGTAAGGAACAATGTAGGGTTTCCTGGCTGCTGTGAGCCCTATTTCGGGGAACCATACCACATCAAGAAAGGTCCTAACATCAGACTTGCGGAATCTCTGGAATGTCTGCCCAAATGTTTAAAAAAAAAATAAGGACTGCTCAGACAATCACAAGCCCAGTTTGTGCAAACTAGGACAGTCATTTATCTACTTGAGATCGGAATGGCTGAACCAATCACATCCACCGCAGAAGCAAAACTAGAAATCCCCAGTCACAGTAAGTCAGTTTGCCCAGTCACAGTAAGCCAGTTTGCCCAGTGAACTTCTCATCCTCTTTCGCGCATCTCCTGCAAAATCCAGCCCGCGACTTCATCCGAGCCTGACAGCTCTCGGGGGAGGGACTCTGCTCGCTTCACGCAAACCGCGTCGGAAGTGGGGAATAAACCGAGCTGGGGTAACCACCAGACTCGCACGGGAATAACTGGCAGCGCCCTGCAGACACGTTCTAAAGCAAGGCATGCGAAATCTGAGAAATAAACGGACTTTGTGCAGGAGACACATCAAGAAACTGGGCGAGCACGGACACACGTACTCCCTCTCCCCCCTCCCCCCACACACACACGCAAACCACTCGCGGTCGACTAGGACATGGTTCTAATTTACATGAAAGCCTGCTGCAAGGACAAAGGTCGAAAGATTTCTGCGTGTGAAGACAGATATCACTTTAGAGTTAGCATACCTAGAGGCAGGCATACTGGCAGCTGACAGCGTTCCTCTCTGCAGTCTTTTATGTTTGACAGAAGAAAGAAACGAAGAAAATAGGAGAGTGAACGAAAGAACGAAACAGACAAACAGAAATAGGCACACGCGCTCTTTGCATCGTCTCAAAGAAATATCTAATAACCATTTCATCAACGCACTGACAGCCTTAGAAGCCACGAGAACACTGTATTTTTGTAATTCTATCGATAATACTGCTTGCTCACAACCAAGGATCCCTATTTTAAAAATCACTTACAAATCATTTTGTGCTAGTGTGTTTATAAGTAACCAGATCATAAAACGTGTTATTGTTAGCCATGTGGATGACTGAATTGTTGGTAAAATATCTGAGAAAAGACAACAAATGTGTGGTTAAAATAGACGGCTGAAAGTTGATTCGCCCATTGTGATTTTGTGTGTCACAAGATATCGATATGAATTGTGGCGTTAGGTTTACAATTCACTTCCAACTGTGCGTGGCAGTCAGGCAATTATTAACATCAGCTAATATACTAAATTAATTTCCCTTAAATAAAGATAAAACATTGTGTAGTGCACGCGACAAGTGGTTCCAGTACCGACAGAATTGTTTTCTTTCGTCAATTGACGATTGCGCAACTTATGCTTTGATCCATGAACTAAATATTTTGAACAAAATTAAATATATTAGTGTCAATCTACAATTTAAAAGTCGCTCCCTGGACTTTACAACGCATTCTGAACTCGCGGTGTCATAAGCGTGATGCAGATCGCACCATAATATATTCTGCTAAGGCAGCGAAAGTCAGAAATTGATTTCCCTTAAAAGTGCCATGAAATCGATCACATTTGGTATTTAAATAGAAGTCATGAAAATTGGGGCATTTAAATTATTGTATTTCGGGAATTTTGGTCTCCATAGTCTCCTGTAAGCGGGATAGAAGTAAATGGTAACATCGACATTAAATAATAAATAAATAAACAAATAAATAAAATGCCGATGTGCACATAGCAAATATGCGTTTCCAAACAGCTTAACAAAAGTACCTTCGGAGAAAAGAGAAAAAATCGTTCATAAGGACAAGACAAGACACGCACGCGCGCACGCGCGCACGCGCGCACGCAGGCATACATACAGAGGGAAAAGTGGTAATCGGTCCATCGCTCATATCGAGGTAGACTTCATGTAAGATGAAGAGAAAGAAAGAAAGAAAAATAGGAAAGAAAGAAAGAAAACGTTTTAGCTTTTAAAGGAAATTTTGAGAAAGAAAAAGCACATGCGCGCACACACACACACACAGAGAGCACTAGAACTGGTTATGGGTACGGGCGGAGGAAGCGGTGTTGGGGACAGATCCGAAAGGACTGTCGTGACCCGACCCGCCGTGTATTACAGAACCTAAAAGCTGCTGACAAATCATTAGGGAACTATTCCTGCTACTAACCAGCACCAGCGGCTCCACGCCCAGCCACTCGAGGCTATTTATGGACCTGATTGTGATATTGATTTCTCTTTGCGTGTGTCTATCGTTGAACTTTAAAGTATTGCACATTTTATGCCGCACATAGGTCTCTCAGTCAACACCAGCCGGCGTAAAAAGAATGTCTATCGTTCCCAACTTGCTGTCCTTTTTTCGTCTGGGACAATAGACCGATTTCACATTAGTTTTCGCGCATGCGCAGTTTCTGCTTGTCCTACACCAAAAAGAAAGGGGGGGGGGGGGG
>SMGT01010269.1:538164-585592 GCA_004794575.1 Lanistes nyassanus
CTATCTATCTATCTATCTATCTATCTATCTTTCTTTCTTTCTTTTTCTTTCCTTCCTATGTCCCTGCTCGTCACCTGACTGTAACGTGAGAGTAGCGTCGGACATTTTCTCAAAGACGTCGGCCAACACGTTACTCGTCCCCTTAACGAAGAGTGATGAGAAATGATGGTAATAGACACAAGGGAATGACTCTGCTAATAAATCGATCTTCTCTTAAACTTGTCTGGCACCGGCATAGAATGAGGCGAGAATGTGACGTGTTACATCTCACTGTAAAGCTCTTCTGGCTTTAAAGGCTTACAGCGCGCAAATTACTGATCTCTCTAAATGAATGGGTAGTGATTACGAAATACTAATTCTAGAAATATGTGATCAGGTTTAATACTGCAATGACTTGATTGTGCGTTTCTCAATCACTTTATGAATTAGGAATCTGTTTGTACTGACTAATAAACAATCAGAAACTGATCGACGCTGATGACAGCACTGCTATATTTTCAGCCCTGCGCCTGACATTAACTTGTGTTCCTTAGCAACGTCACTGAAGTGTTGTTTTTAATGTTCTGTGCGCCAGTTACTGTGTCGACATACAGTTCGTGGTTATGATTTGCTTATTGTGGCATGCTCGAGATCAGTGCAAGCGTCAATATGAAATCACGTGCAGATGTGCAGTCAGCACAGATGAAACCCATAATCCCGCACAGTCATGTGACAACTGAATTGCAGGGTTGGCCTTAGGAAATTTTCTCCAGGTATTCCATCTCCTCCTCCACTTCCTCTAAACACTCCGTACCCCCTTACTCGCTCTTACTATATCATGAGATATCACCAGTCGCCGACATAACGTCAAGCAATTCATTGGTCAACACATTTTACAAAAGTCATGTTAATGAAATAAAATTATTCATTTCTTATTAATTTGTATGTGCTCAACACGAATATGACAGTCAAAATGCAAAATTGGCTCTAGTTTTTTTTGGTAGTCTGCAATAATTATTATTTATATCACGAAATGCGTGCCAATAGTAATAGGCCTATGTTAATACCTGTACAAAATCAAGTCACAGACTACTTAGATTTCTTTGCCTGTCTCTTGTACAGCTGTTCGGGTGCATCTCTGGGGAGTGTCCAGCAGCAGTCAGCCAGCATGGTAGTGGACCATTTTCCCTGCTATCTTTGTTCCATTGTTGCGATATCTTGATGAAAACGTTCGCCATGTTCATCACTAGCCATACCACAGTTGTCAGGAAAGAAATCCAGATGGCAATGAAGGAAGTGGATCTTTAGAGACAAATTGCAGCCAAGTTTCTGATATTGCGTCAGCATGTCTTCTACTAGTTCCTTGTAGTTTTCTGCCCTAACATTCCTCAGAAAGTTTGTAGACACATTCCATGCTTATTTCGCATCACCCTGCAGCAAGTTGTTGAACCGGTCATCTTTGAAAAGCTCTCGAATCTGAGGACAAAACTCTCTCTTTAATCTTTTGCCTCGCTGAGTCCAGGAAATATTTCATGCAGGTATCGGAAAGCTGGCGAAGTCCGGTCCATGGCTTTCACGAAGTTCTTCATCAAACCTAGTTTGACGTGAAGGGGTGGTAGCAGGATTTTCCACACCATGGGGACTGTAAACGGCATTGATGGTCTCTTGCCAGTCAACCACTGTGAAAGCTGCGTTGTACATGTAGCACAGCATAGATGCGGGGCCCAAGGCTTGTCTTGGTCGCCAATCTTGCATCCGAAGTAAAGATGATATGCCTTCTTCACTTGAGAAGTGGTACTTTTCTTCTGGTTGGCAAATGTCACTTCCCCACAAATATAGCAAAAATTTTCCACGGTATTAACGCACTTTCGAGGCATTAGTGTTTTGTATTGTAGCGAAATGGATAAAATAATAACAGTTTTATGTAACAGTAGCTTAAACTGTATCGCACAAAGTCTGAAATATTTTAGATGCTCAACCTTTCCGACTGGGCTTTATATAGTACACTGCTGACGTCAGCTTACTTCGGCAGCCGCCTAGCAGTAGTACTGCATTCCATCAGAAAATGATGCAATCAACTCTGATAGTATTATGCGATGTGATGCAATATTACGTCATTCTAGGCTTATTTAGGATGTTGTTACAGTCCTACTGGATAAAATTAGACGGTGAAACAGAGAAAATGAACTATATGAAATATCTTCAAAACGAGAGCCAACAAAAAATTGTCATGGTCATATTCGTGCTCAGCACACCAAGATACTACAGATTAGGACCTTTTTAAGTCAGTAACGATTTCAGTGTTGACCAGTGTAACCAACCAAACTGTGGATGAGAATGACGTCTCTCTCTCTCTCTCTCTCTCTCTCTTTTATCTTTGTTTCTTTGGAATGCACCACCTTTGTTAAGAGCATCCATTTTAATTAATGCCTTGTTTTTTTGTGAAGTCTTACATAAGGAACCACTCAGATACGCGATAACTGAAACTGATTCCGTGGGACACAATCTCTCGAAGTAATCTCCCTGTGCCTCGGTTTAAAATAAGCCCCACTTTAATTATCTTTATTCATTTTAAGTATTGTTGCTAATTACGCAAGACGCCTCAGAAGTGCGAAATGGTGTATATCTCGACTTTGTGTCTCCATGAATTTGAAAGCATCTGTCACGAGCGCAAAAAGCGACATAGCGTACACATCACCCGAAGGCTCTACCTTACAAGTGTAACTATTTGTGACGTGCAGTTCTTACAACATAACGATCGCAACCAGAAATGACTGTTTGATGTGTTCACAAAATGCGTTCTGCATCAATAGGATTGGCAAGCCTTTGTCGCCCCATCACCATCCCTGACACCGGCAACAAGGCTTAACCAGATTTGGTAGAAGCACATTGTATTTGACGTTCTGTAGTACGCATAATTTGTCTTCCGGGAGGTAAAAAAAGGCCACTACGGCGCTTAAAAGATATCCAGGCGTGAAATTATTCAGCTCCCCCTCCCCCCTCAGTGTCTCATTTAAGTTTTTTTCCCCTTAAAAATCAATAGTAAGGGAGAAAAGTGTCCTATCTCTAAGCACTTCTTTTGTGCGAGGAGGCTTAAAAGCAGCCAGCAACAGCCTCGGGACTGTCCCTTTTAATGGAGGAACCTTGTCGCAAATGGCTCCGACAGAAACTATGGCAACGAAATTCAGTCCGACGGCGCAAAGGCACTGCAGAAGGCTCAGGAAAGACTGCTTAAAAGATAAGTGTATTCAATTACCTGGTACCTTCAAATTAAGCCCTCGATCGCGCCTAAGTGTAAGATTGTCGTCCGTAATTGAAGCTTGCTTAGATTCGGCGCGCCAGCATTACTTTTTCTTTCTGCAGTGAAAGCAGGCGAGAAAAAAATGTCATGTAATGAGGGGGGAAATTGTCTTAAGGGTGTGCGGGTGCCAACCTTTTGGCAGTGAAGTTATGATGTCAAAATCGTCTGCCACACGCCGAACATACCCGTCTGCTTTTCTATAGCCGGCCGGTGTACTCTCAGTGGCAAAACGTCTAATTTTTTTCTACAAGGGCAACCACTCTATATCACTGTTCTCTATTTAAAACGACGTTAACTTTTACCCCCCACCTTCCAATTAGCATGATATGTGCTTTGATGAAAGGAAGTTAGTTCTTCTGATCAACTGCACTGTTGTTTGCAATCCGAGAACATATTTTTCTAATGTCTCTGTCCATCGTCTTGTCTGCATTCTTTCAACATTTCTTGTTCTCTTTTTTCTCCTTTTCCCAACCTTTCTTTGTTTCTTCCTCCCATCTCACCTTTTTTGGGGGGAGGGAGGAGGGGGAATGTTTCCTTTTGTTTCATTGCGTCTTTCCACAGCTCATTTTAATTTTCTGTTCTTTCTCCTTTTTTCCTTCTTCTCATACTTTATTTTTATTCCTCCTTGCTTGTACTATTCTTTGATTGTTTCTTTCCTTTTCTTTCTTTCCTCCTTTGCTCTTTGGGGACCTTATTTTAGTCTTCCTTCTTTTAATCTTGTCGTTCATTGACTGTCCCATCTCAAAGATAAGCAGCTGTGATCGCATTTTGTCAAGAAACGTATACTGTACACACCAGTACGAACACAACGACCATATCGTACATGGAAATATTACAATGAGCTTCCCTATCTTAAGGGACTTCTTGGGCTTCGCAACTGGACACAATTCATCAAAAGTTCGTCCAAGAGTTGTTGACTCTTCAAGTGCAACCCGTCTGATCGTAGTATGATCATCATATCAAACTTTGAAAACTGTTTTGACGAACTGTGTAGAAGAAATTACACCTAAACGGAATCCACGCTGCATCTTGTATGTGTGTGCGTGTGTGCGTGCGTGTGTGTCCACGCATGAGTGCGTGTATAAGAGCATACAGTAATCTCTGAACTTGTATGGCTTTGCGCTTGACGTCAAGCATGGGGTGCCTTCAGGCAGTGATGGAGATACGGGAGTAGAGACCAAACACAAGCGCAAGCGACTGGTTGAATCAGCAATGAGACAGAGTGGAGCCTGCAGCTGACTAGGGACTGGGATATGCTGGTCAGTCCCTCTGTAGTCGAGCGTAGATGTGGGAAAACCGTCGTCACACCCTTGTAATATTGCATTATCAGCGGATTTGTTTTGGTGGGGGGAGGCGGGGGCAGTTACGGTATATGCCGGGTGGCGACATGAAGCATGAACACAAGATGACCTAGGTGGGCTTGCTTGGCTGTTAGTATTTCCTATCCATTGTTAAAAGTACCCATACATTTCGCAATTTCCACATGCCCACACATACCTTTCAAGAAAATGAAACACGAACGATTATACAGACTATGACCAGGCTAGATTACAGTGCACTCCCAAAAGTGCACATGAGATGCTAAACGATTATAAGGGGAGTTTCTCTCTCTCTCTCTCTCTCTCTCTCTCTCTCTCTCTCTCTCTCTCTCTCTCTCTCTCTCTCTGTTACCACCGGAAAAGCAGACACGAGTGCTCATAAACCCAACCCCAGGGCTCTTCCTATTTTGCTGGCTCGCTGTCAGCGGATCCTGACCAGGTATGATTAATAGAGCGGGGCGTTTTTCTTAACTAGTGAACTAGTGAATAAAGGTTCGATTATGGCTTATATGTTTTCTTTTGACGCAATAACATTATTTCTGTTTGTAAGCACGCTCACATATATGCTTGTAGTACAACCGCGCATGCACACTCAGACACACACACACACAGCCATTTTGTGCCCCTGTCACCTTCCAACGTGCGCACGCACACATGCTCACAAAGGCGCCAAGCAGATGCGATGTGACGTCATTAATTAGGTGGTTATTAGATTGTTGCTGATGTTGACACTTTTGTGACTGTTTTCAAGGTCATATTTGTCACTTGGAATTTTATAATGCCGCTCAGAATGCATAAGCGAGAGGAAAGATTTAGTAATATCATAACCACTTTTGGATACAGCTGTGAGCCGACGCGATACATTTGCGATACATTTGCACACACATCGTGCAAGTTGTGCACACAGCGGACAAGAACCACAAACAAGGAGACGCGGATAGCTCCGAATGTCAGGAACAAAAGAAATCATTAACTTCTTGTACCACTTCTCAGTGGACGAATCGCGTTTTCAAGCGACGTTGTTTTTATGGAGTAATTTATGGATGTAATTTAACAAAATGGAGTAATTTAACAAAACTAGGTACAGATTGGGTTTGTTTCCGTGGAGGGTAAGGGAGAGAGAGATATTCAGTGCGATGTGTACATGCTGCATTCTGTGAGTCACTGTTGTGTGTTGGTAGCGATGTATGTGGGCTGTGTGTGCTGTGTATTCTGAGCGTGTGCTGTCTTACTGGCGTATAATCATAATTTAGAAAGACAAGAAAAAGAGAAGCACCCAAGACATTGCACAAATTATAGACTGAATCTGTTGGAATCTTTTGTAAATTTATGGACCACAGTAAAGAATGAATGGTTTGCGGGGGTTTTTTGAGTGAGGGATGAGCAAAGAACAAGAGGCTACAGACTAACTGAAGTTGGTGAGGAATGTTTAGGGCAGAGACTGTATTTGTTTTTATGTTAATTTGGACAGTGGAGGAATAAATGTGCAGCATCTTCTGATGGGTAACCACGGGAACACATTGGATTATTGAACAGGTGACGTGCGCAAAGATCATTACGATTGCTCATCCCTAGTCGAAGTCTGCTTTAGACGTCAGTTATTTTAAGGTCTATAGTTTGAGAAATACATGCAGACTAATTGTGATTGTTCTGTGATGGATCCTGACGGTGGTGAATAATGTGAATACTGTAAAATAAGCCTATTTAACTATTTGTAAAAGTCACATCGCTTCTTTCGACCTCTTCTTTCTACCCCCACCCCACCTCCACTTTTCTTTCTTTCTTTCTTTATCCTTCGTGTCTTTCGCTCCTGTGGACTTAATCCGTCGATCTCCCATTAGTAATACGAGAATAATTAACATCTTAGGCCAGTCTGTTACTATTTATGGACAGTCGCGACACGTTTTCTGTGAGGGATCTGTGCACCATCAAGCAAGGAAGGTATCAATTAAAGAGACATCCGGTTGCGCAACAAGGAAGCAGGCATGCATGAGCATGCGTCGATGTGACGGAAGTACAAGTTCTGTACAAAGGTTACAGGCAGCTTACCCGAGACCTGTGAGTCCCCTGTTTATTCCGTGCTGTCTCAGCATGCCGGATACCTGACGGATGTGTCGTTCGGACACCCGCAGTGGTATCGTTGTGAAGAACAACATATTAGAGTTGTCTAATCTGCCTTGTCAGGAAAACTTGAGTAACCTTGAGCTCCCCCCCCCCCACCACCACCACCACCACTGCCACAATCCGCTCCCCTCTCTCTCTCTCTGACGCACGCGCGTACCAGTCATAATATATAATATATAATATAATATTGCTCATCGAGCAAGGTAATTCGGAACCCGCACTACTCGGGAAAGTGCGTTCACACAGAAGGTACACATACACTCTACATCTTGGGTAAATTCCTATTTAAACTTCGGCACATTTTCGCGCAGGTAAGCCCACGTTTTCGTGAAGTTCCTCAAATCAGAAGCTAACTCTATAAAGGACAAGACTGACTTTGCTGAGACTGCATGTCTCGTCAAATAACCAAAACTCTCTCTTCTCGATCTTTCTCTCACCGTTGGCCACTCTTAAACTTTCCACCTACCCATTCACATACTCCACAACACAGTTCCACCCACACCCGTGCCCGTCACCAAAGGAAAGACGGACACGTCTGCAAGCCGCGATTGTTGCTGTGGTCTGAACCTCTCTGTCAGGGATCAGGACGAGTTGCGCAGTAGTTTGTCAACTGGTGTCGTCTGCCGCTGCTGAAGGTGGCGCTGTAATTGGTTGAAAGTCGTCGCAGCGGGCGCAGGAAGACATAACGACTGATGTGCATGTGCACGAAGTTACTGCGTTTTCGCCCAGAGAATACGTTGGTAATTTTTGAGGGACAGTGATCTTAGATTCCCTCCATTGGGGGGTGGGGTGGGGTTGGGATGGAGGGCTTGCATGGATGTCACATGACAGCACTTTATTTTCGCTTTTTTTGTGCCGATTTGTGCCATTCCTTGTGTGGCCCCTCTACCTCGGTCAACCAGACTGCCCGTACTTTTCATGAAGTCGGCCCCTGGCCCTAGTCGATGATGCTTGCGAGGAGACCTGAACAGGGAAACGAGTGATGACAGAAAAGATCACTTTCTTCTTAGAGCACAGACTTTAAAGACCGACCCGAGTGCATAACAGTCTCAGAGACAATTGGCTGAATTCTTTGTAAGATACGAATCTCCAAAATTTAAGCAAACATAATTAGACTACAAGGTTTTAAGCATTTACATGCTGAGAGTTCAGAACACTAATTAGTTATTTATGGTGCACCGGTATCTACTACGTTATCAAGGTGACTACCAACGGACAGCTGGAACAAGTATAAGCATACCCATGTGCTACGGAGATCTTACAATTTTGACCTTTCTCCTGCGCCTTGGTGAGAATGTCGACGTTTGAAGGCTTCCTCTCGCACAAGGAAACGACGTCTTGTATTGAATTAGACTCAACCGTTTGACATATATTCTTCGCTCACGTTGGCCTTTAATTTTCATCACAGGCAGAAAGTTTCCACCCAGTACCTCTCCTCTCCTAGCAATCTGTGCACTCCCCCATCTTGTGCCCAAGAGAGGTTGCATGCGTGCGAGCGAGCGTGTGCGCGAGTAGGTACGTGTGTGGGTGGTTGGTTTCTGCGTGCACGCGTGTACGTGTGACTGTGTATTCATAGGGAGGTAGGTAATTTTAGAGGGACTGCCTTCTCACTATGGACCACCATAGCAGAAGGGGTTCTTAAGTCTCCTACAAAGAGTTGTTTCCCGTAGTTGCTACCAACACCGCTTAGTACGTTGCCCATAGCTTGATTCATCATATCATGCAATTCCTCTCTCTCAAACACACACGCGGCCACGCGCACACACATACACACAAAATGCACAAACAAGATAAAAAGATACAATGTTTTTTTTTTAAATTAAGTGTAGGCCATTATATTAAAAATGATTCTAAAAATGCTGGAGCAGAAGATCAGATACAGATGTCATATTTAAAAGGTACAAAACTTTCTAGTAAGAAATCTCTCATCTCTCAATGTTGCCTAATTTTACATGCTTCAAGATTATTATCATACAGTTCGCATGCTTGTGTTTACAAAACATGTAGCATTTTCTATGCATCACGTATTGTGTCCACACATGTACAATGGTACCTCGATTAACGACGGCGGTCCGTTCCAGAATGGCCGTCGTTATTCAAATCCATTGTTAAAGCACAATTTGCCATAGGTTACTACCTATAGGAAATCGATTTATTCCGCGCCCCGCCTAGGATGCCGCGCGGAACGTTAGAGAAAACGTGAACAGTGTGGCCGTAGCATGCAAAAACGCGCACAGCTTGGTTACCGCTTGTCGTTTAATCAGAGCCCGCTTCGGTAATCAAGGCATTTTCTCGCTGCGATCTTTAAATAAGTACATCGTTGACTAGGGCGGTCGTTAACTGAGGTCCCACTGTATCAATTGATTTTTGTACAACAGTTTTTTTCTTACATTTACTAGACAATACTAAACTCAGCAGTAATATGCTTGGCATTTTTTAACAGTTTGAGTTGGTGTGCAAAGAATTAATTTTAATATACTGATAATGTAACTTGCTTAATCTCACCACGCAACCCGACACTCTCTCTCTCTCTCACACACACACACGTGCGCGCTCATGCACACTTGCGTGCATACACCCACGCACGCACACACACATACACACATCAACTTATTGCAGTTGTTTCAAACCCTTTGTTTGGAAACAACAACAGTAATGTGTGTAGAGGTTTTTTTAGAGGTGAGAGGGGTAGGCCCTCTTTGTTGAAGAAATGCTCACTTCTTAACATTCTGTACTTCGTTATTTTGAATCCACAAGTTTTGCCCTTTTCTGGCAAACGTTTTCTTTTCTGTTTGCTGATGTGAAGAAACTTTCTTATATGAATTATTTTTCCACGAAATGTAGAGCACACAGCAGTTCGGAACCCCTCAATGAACGTGTCCAGCTCTGTCATGCACTTTTGCTTGCCATCGTGCTGTGCACCACCTGGCCAACGTGTCCAGCTGTATCGGTATTCACTTGTACTGACTGAACCGCCATCGTGCTGTGCGCTAGCTGGCCAACGTGTCCAGCTGTATCGGTATTCACTTGTACTGAACCGCCATCGTGCTGTGCACTAGCTGGCCAACGTGTCCAGCTGTATCGGTATTCACTCGTACTGAACCGCCATCGTGCTGTGCACTAGCTGGCCAACGTGTCCAGCTGTATCGGTATTCACTTGTACTGAACCGCCACCGTGCTGTGCACCAGCTGGCCAACGTGTCCAGCTGTATCGGTATTCACTTTACTGAACCGCCATCGTGCTGTGCACTAGCTGGCCAACGTTTCCAGCTGTAGCGGTATTCACTTGTACTGAACCGCCATCGTGCTGTGCACCAGCTGGCCAACGTTTCCAGCTGTATCGGTATTCACTTGTACTGAACCGCCATCGTGCTGTGCACTAGCTGGCCAACGTTTCCAGCTGTAGCGGTATTCGCTTGTACTGAACCGCCATCGTGCTGTGCACCAGCTGGCCAACGTGTCCAGCTGTATCGGTATTCACTTGTACTGAACCGCCATTCTGCAGTGGTTCATGGACTGGGTGGGTGGGGGGATGGGGTCCTGTTACTAAGCTATGCACTGAAAGAACCACCAGACTGATAGCTGCAGTAATATGGCCAGAGCGGACAGGCAGTGTTCGGGGGATAGCCCAAAGGAATCTGTACAACGTTTAACTCCAGGATATAATCCTTGACCACTCCTAAATTCGAACCAGCCACATCCACACGCTAGTCCGCATCCACACCTGCAGAGCTATTCAGGCCCCGTAACTGTTTCCGTATAGTTATGTGTGCGTGTTTGCGTGCTTACGTGCATGCGTCAGTATAAATATAATCTCGATACAAACTGTGTGCTGTGCAGCATTTAAGCGGTAACGCTTTTGCCTGATGGGTGTGCACCGGCAACACCTGTGGGTAGTTTTTACCTAAATCTGATTTGTTGGGTGTGGAGATATTTACTGGAGCAGATGAACGATCAGAGAGGAATTGTACTGGCAGGATTGCACGATTTTGTTGCTTCCGCTCCTGCAGCTGCGTTTGAAAAAGAGACACTTTCTGATGTATTCGGAGATCTAGCTCTCAGTTCCCACAAATTCTTTTAACCCTTAAAACCCTTCTTAACCGGACCAATGCGCGTTCAAGTTGACCGAATAATACACATGGCCACGTTCAGCGAACTTACACGCACGTATTTGTCCAGTTAAGAATTAAGGGCCTTATAATTACCAAACAGCTATTCTGCTTTGTTGAACATAACGCATTAAAGACGTGTACCTTCCACCTAACCATATACTTATATTTAAGGTGACTTAATTTAATTCCTTGTTCAAGCCATGTAAGTTTTATACATTGTGTGTATGGTATCTATAGGTGCCCTTTTGTAAGAAGTATATATATATATTGTTCTGTTTCTTTCACATGTTGAGCTAACCAATACAACGCTTATATGTCAGCGCAACGGGAGTTTTGAAATCGTCGACTTTTTAACTTATGAACTACTGCACCTGCAGCAATTTAAAAAAAACACACACACACGTCATCAAACCCATCCCAGCTGCATGCCTGGGGCGGGCAAGCCTAGAATTAAAAGTGCATGCCCTGTAGTCTGGTGCCAGAAGTTCGTCCTTACGCAATCCAGTCAGGTGAATTACATATTTTAATAAAATCACGGAATTTGCAAGAAGATATAAAATCTTAATTAGTTATAAAATGCGCGAGCGCGCGCACGCAGTTTTAAACACAGCGCTGAAGCATCATTTACAGATGCACACAGGACTATCGCTAGCTGCAAGCGCCCGCAGTGTTTGTATGATCATAACTTCCGGAGCTCGCGGAACAAAACATTGATGACCTGAATTTTGCGTGAAGTCTGGCACACTGGGAGCTTCGCATTCAGCTCTTGCTATTCGCTGGACGTCCAAACTTCGGATGATTTAGCGCTGCGCGCAGTTCGTGGAAACGCTCGCTGTGTAGTGTGGCCAAGTGGCTACGGCATAGCCCGCGCGAGCTGAATATTCCTATTTTAATAGCAAGAGGAAGGGATCAGGTTTGGTCTAGAATACTTTAAACTCAGATAAATAAATTTTTATCTCAATCTTAATTTGCAAAAAAGGTGGAAACGCTACATAAAGCGCTTACTAGCTTACTGAAAGAGGGTCCTGACTTCTTATTAACATGATCGATCCGATCCAGTCGTCCAACCAATGGCGCCCTGAGCCGAATTTCCCATACGCCTTTGCAAGACGACTAATTAATATTTACATATATGTTGTATGCATCCTCTATATTGTCAACCGTACGATAGGAGCTTCGGTTTGGATATTTACTACTGATTTTGTGAAATCGGACTAATGAAGAAAAGCCTTTATTCGCCGAGATGCCCTTTCCCGTGCTGAAGCGATAGGATGCTTGTGTAGGTCAGGAGGTGAAATAAAGCTGCAGCATTTTCTCTCAGTGAGGCTGCACGAGTAAAGCCCAATTGAAAAATGGCGGATCTGGAGGCAGTCCTCGCCGACGTTAGCTACCTTATGGCTATGGAGAAGAGTAAGTCTACTCCAGCAGCTAGAGCTAGCAAAAAAATCGTGCTCCCAGACCCAAGGTAAGCATACGCTATGCCTGCTTTATTTCCCGACATTGCCGATCAGGATTATTCGTGTATTGACTCTGTTTATCGAGGAACTTGATCAAACCCAAAGAAAATGTAGACACTAGTGAATCAAACTCATAGTAGGTACTGCCGTACTGGAATTATTTATTCACGGTTTGATTTATTTCAGTGTGCGGAGCATAATGCACAAGCACCTCACAAAGGTTGGAGAAGTGACATTTGACAAAATTTTCAACCAGAAACTAGGTGAGTTCAGATCGTGTATATTCTCATTTTCTGTGGGTGACACGGAGCACTAGTCTAATCTAATCTAGCAATCAATCTCTAACTACATGTCCGTGGTTAATGACAGAGCCGAGATAAACGAAGTGTGATTGCAGGGGCCAGATGGATATCATGCACGGAAGAGGAGCTGAAGCGAAAACTGTGTATTTTTGTAATGTATCTTCATGAACAAATCAAGAATGCATCGTCGGTTGTTTGCATGTCATACGTGATAACAAAACTGTCAGTACTCCATCTTGGCTCGTAGTGTTATCACGAAGTCATTGGAAACTGCCTGTTGTAGAGTCTGTTGGCATACCACCAAAACAATGGAGGAAATGAAGAAAATGCAGTTTATTTTTTTTCTGAAATAATTTTTTTGCTCCCTGTGCAAAACCAGATCAGTAATTAGCACTGTGACTTGTTAAAGCATAACCATATTGCTATAAAGAAACGTACGCAAACTACAGTTTTGCACCTGCTTTCTGAGGCTTTAAAACAAGGTATTATCATTTTGCAGACAAAAGTTTTAGATGTTGGTAATGTGTACATCTGTACTTGTTTAACTCTGTCATTGTAAACAAGCTGCAGCTTGTTTTGAATAGAACCATACACCTTTGCTTGACATACCTGTTTAGATATACCACAGCCATTTATGTCACATGATGTTAATATACATATGCACAAACACATCATGCAGTTTTGTCTCATAGTGAGCCTCTGCCTTCAGTGAAACAGATCAATAAGTGGCTTCTACAGTTTCAAAGGAGTTACATCCAGTCCCAAATTCCACTATGTGGTGTCTGTTTAAGCATCCGTATCTGTGCCAGCACTGTTTTCTGAACTTCTGTTAAGAATCCATGATCACTTATATCAGTATTAGAAAAACGTTGCATTTGATGAATGGTCACAGTAAAATGGCTGGAATCCGATGTTTTAAAGATTACTTGTATTGATAGTAAATGTCATATTATTGGAGGGAAAATGACATCTTTTCAAAGTTTTTGCATCAGAGTTCTTGACGATAACATGTATCCTGTGGCAAATTCAGAGGAATGATGGAATTAGATTTGCCATAATTTATATTAATGTCAAGAATGTTTAGTAATTTGTATCATTCAGTTTGGCTACATGCTTTGTTGTTGAGATTATTTGTAACATGTATTTCAGTCATAACCTGGTAAAGTGTGTGTGTATGCATGTTGTGTATAATGGAGGGTGGGGTGGTGTGTGGACAGGACAGACTGGTGGTTTTATTGACATCTATATAATGTAATACAGTTAATCCCAACAAGGTATTGGCAGCGCTAGACACACCCGTATGCTGACGAATGCAACCAAGGGAACCTACCGTACCCAACCACGTAGCAAAGAGAGAGTCGAAAGTAAGGAACATGGCAGATGTTCCTTATGTAATACAGTTCCTTAGTCAATAGATATTTTGTAATGGATATATATATATATACCCCACATGCATAGACATGAGGCTTAGAGTTAGAGTGCATGTGTAAACTTGAGATATTTAAATCCATACAACTGAAAGCCTACCAACAGACATTTCCAGTTTAACATTAAAGAAAGAAACAGAACGAGGAATTTAAAGGGAGAGTAATCTGTAGAAAATTAGGCTCTCACTGTTGTGACAAACCCTGAGTATCCTTGTGGTTAGTTGGGTTAAAATAAAAGTTTGTGGAGTATATAACGAGTTATTAGAGATTGTTTTAGTACCAGCAGCATTGAGATCTGATGTTTTATTTGTTGTTTATGGTAATTGAAAATGATGTTTCAGAATGATTCACTATAAATAAGCCCCCTGGCCATCAGTTTTTGCTGAATGTTTATCTACTGACCTAGTTGTCTTAAAAATTAATGAGAATGATCAAGATTGTATCTGAGCATCAAATCACAGAATCCATGTAATTCTGTGTATTGTTTGTATTTTTTATGAACAAATTTTCGTGTTCTTCCAAACAGTCTTCTCAGTTCTCTGTGGATTTTTATTTGTTCTGTCTTAAATTTTAAAACTAGCAGCAGCTTGTGCTCAGCATCATGAGGTTCAACAAACATTCACTCTAGATCAAAGTCCACTGAGTCATAGGTGACAGAGTGAAGACATAAACAATAAAGTCAGGATTTATTTTATAAAAACAAAAGGTTAATCAAGTTTCAGTCTTACTCTTGTAGTAGTAGTCTTAGTCACTTTGCTTGATTGTAGTAAGTGTTCATACTACTGATACCACTGCAAACATTGTATGTATTCTATTCAGGTAGCTTGTGGAATTAATATAAATGTACAGAATTGAAATTGTGTTCCCTTTTTTGTTTTGTGTCTAACAAAAACTTTAATAGCTCTCTAGTGCAATAGATGGTCAAAAGAAAGTGATACTGTGAAAAGTGCAGTGGTATAGTATGTATGAAAGGAGAGGGGGTGTGTTTGTTCATGTTTGAACATGATCTCGTTCCATCTCCAAGGCAAATTCTAATTTTAGTAGGAAAGCTTTCAGGAGGATCCTCCGCATACCATCAATTGCAGTGCAGGAAAGCAGCTATTATTTCTAAATGTTTGAGTTCTTTATCATTCCAGAATATGCTTGTATTAACAAATATACTTATAAACAAGTTGTGCATGTTAAGAAGACATGGGAGAGGGAGTTGTCTGCAGTTTTTTTTTTAATGCAACAAAAGGTCATTAATTCTGCACTTGTAATAAAAATTCTCATATTTTGTTTTGCAAGAGACTTGTACTTTTGTGGATATCGTTTTAAAAAACCAAGTATGCATTTATCGGACACAACCGCAGACGGGTAATAATAGTGAGTTTTGCAAAAACGACAGTACGTATGTCATTAGAGAAGTTAATGTCTTGTTGTACAGATGAAAGAGCTATAAGAAATGTTCTCCACCTCTACAACCCCCTTCCAAAAAAAATCCATTTAATGAAACTGCAGCACTGTCACACTGCAGTGTAGTTAGAAACTGCCATTAGTAATTTAATATCAGAATTTTTAGTTGCACTAGGCTAATTCTGGCTCAGTTTTAGAAAAGTCACCATATTTTGTTTTTCTCCATTTTTTATGAAAAGTTCAAGATAGAGAAGAAATCAAAACCCAGATAATGGTCAGAAATGAGTAGACGGGACACTGATGGTAAATGTTAACAATGGTTTGGTACTAATCTTGTATCAGTCCTTGTACTCAGACTTTATCCACTATGCAGTTGATATTTTGATAAAATAGAATGTTTTTGTATAATATTAATAGCTCCTATCGTCTTCTGTGGTTTTGGTCTGAAACTGAAGTGCCTTAAAATTAGAGTCCATCTGCAGCTGTGCTGTTTTTTTCCAATGGGCTGCTGCATGTCAGTTATCCTTCATTTCCATTTGTTGTTTTTAGCAGTAACTTTTGCTAGTTGAATGAAGTGAAGACGTTTTTTTTCATGAGTCCCTATGTCATTTTTTTTTTACTCTGTCTTGAGATCTGTTTATTCTATAATGAAGCTGCTTTTCTTGTTTGGGGCATCATCTTAAATGAAATTTCGTGATGTTTTGCTTTTTAGGGTTTCTGTTGTCTGTGACTGCTCCTGATTTATGAGTACCCATTAGTCATTTGAGTTGGTTTATCAGAGCTGAGAATGCACAATTTGTGATAATTTATAATTTATTCATGAAAATTCAAGAATGAAGCAGAGATTTGCTGGTTGACACCTCCCCCCCCCCTCCCTTTTTAAGTAGAGTCAGTAGAGGGTCATTTTAACCCTTGGTGTCCAGGAGCACTGATTTAGTAGAATTCCCTGTCACATGAAAATGGCCTACAGCTGCAGTAGCCTGACAGTCTTTTTGTTGTGCCTCACTAGCGGAAGCTGTCCTGTGGTGTTTCGTCATCTGCCACTGTCATGGCGTTATCATAATTAAATTAAACCTGTGTGTATTGGGGCAGTACAGATTGCCTGTGTTGGTTTTGTTTGGCTTGGTGTTTTGTGCAAGACACCAACTACAGTTAAATCACAGCAAGCCATCTGTCATATGGCAAGAGAAAATAACATTAGTGAAATTATAGCACAAATGAGCAAGGGGCAGTTGCAAGTTTGTACCAAAAAATTTACTGTAGTCCAAATAGTGCAAACTCCCACAGGTGATTGGTGTAACGGCCTTTTTCCCTCATGGGCGAGGAGTCAGAAGATGGGTTGCCAAGGAGAAGGAATATGTACCAACCAACAGGAGAACTTTCAGCCACAGTACATCACAGTGACAAATGCGTGGAATGAGAACTGTGTGACTGTGAAGTGGACGTGTCAGTATTTTCTTAGACTGGGAAACATCCTGTCAAACACTAAACAGGTTTGGGAGTGTATGTAATAATACTTGTTCAATGTTGTGTTAATTAGTAGGTGTTTTTCCATTTGCGTGATTTAATAACAGCGATATTTAAACAAACACATACTTTTTTGTGTGTGGAAGCAAGTGTTAGCATGACAGAGAATTAGTTATTCATAGAGCAGCAGCATCTTGCATACAATCTTAAACTATACCTGTAGAAATATGATTATCCGCTTTACCTTGTCTGTCATCTCATTAGGTATTGTGGTTATTCCTATCTACATACAAATTTAACGGCTACTATCACACCAACTATTCGATAAACAGAAGAGATGTATAAAACCACAACCTCTCCCTGTCCTGGTGAAATGTACTAACTTATGTGTAGCCTGTGCATTTTGCAAGTACATAGCAGGTAATGGTTTTGATGTTTGCAGACCTGTAGCATTGAATGAAGTCAATCGGATATTATTTTGTCCTCTTGAGGCTTCATAGCAAGTCACAACATTTAGAAATGTACTGGGTTATTGAGCAGATAGAGGGTTCTGTGAGAGGTCACCAGAGATTATGAAAAACCCAAAAGCCTGGGGCTGGCTGGCATGAGTGCTTGTATCTCATGCTCATACGAAAAGGTGCAGTAGAGACCTGAAGTAGAGATACAAATGCTCATGCAAACCAACTCTGGGAGGGTTTTGGAGGTTTGGGGGTGGGTGGGTGAGTTTATGCAGAGCGCTTTACCTATGTTTGGAGTGGATGGCAGCTGTCAAGTCTGTGAGCTGGCAGGTGCAGTTCTGATGAGGTCTAAGATGCATTCTAATCTTCCCAGTCATTTCACACTCACAAAAACTGAAAAAGTCTGTTTTTAATATAAATACTAACAGTGGATTTTACATGGATTAGATATCCAAGTCATCACTGATTTTAAACCTCATTTATTGGCACCTTTAAAAGGATTTTTTATCAGTAAAATCTGTAAATAATTTTTTTCTGCTGCAGTGACTAATAATAACTGTTCAAAACAAGCTACATAATGTGAAATAGAGGAAAACCTACATTTTCTTCTAAATTGATTATATTTGCTGACAGTTTGATTAGATTATAGCTGTCTGATCTGATTCATGCAACATGAGCTGCAGACAAGTGTCTAATAATCGTAACAATCTTCATGAAGGATTTCCCTGATATATAAAATGTATTTCATATATTCCTCCAGCCAAAAGGGTTGAGAAAGATTGGTCTACTGGATTACACTGTAATTTACTAAACAGATTCTTCCACTGTTTGTTTTGCGCACACATGTCCATAAGTTTTGTTACCATTCCTTGCACCATGATCATAAGATTCAGATTGTGGCCTTTTGCCTGTCCCTTTTGCTTCTGCACAGAGAGTTTGGCTCAGTTGTTGCAAAAGGTCTAGGAAGGACAGCTGAATTATAATCATGGTAGTTTTTTTACTCTCGTTACTTTTAAGCCATAAGGGGAGACCAAGACATGATATTTAAAAACTGAAACATGCTTGTTAGTTGGTGATGATGTTACAATTTTTAAATGCATTTTACTTAATCAGAATGTCAGATAAAGTTTTGTCACTGTGTCTTAAAAAAATTACTTGTTTGAGTTTTATTAAGAACTGTGAAGCAAAGGAAGAGTAGTGTCTTGGATTTGTTAACATGCTAATAAGACTCCCCCTACTCATAGTACTAGCTTTTAAGTCTTAGTTATAGGTACTGGTTCCATAATCAGTTATTTTATGTTATGTCCGCTTTTGGGTCAGTAAATTAAGTCTGTGTACTTTATCATTATACCTAGTATCCTAGTATAAAGCTGTGTAATATGTATGCCACATGGGTCTGTTGTATTGCTAAGACACTTCGGGTTAGCAGATGACCATTTCTTCCCTGTGCTTATCCAGGATGCAGGTGACAGTCTGTTAGTTTTTGCCATTTCTGATAGTTTGAAATGACTGATACAACCCTAAGTTGAATATATTGACTATTCTGTTCTGTTTAGACAATCACAGGAAGTCTTCAGTTTGTTCCATACAAAGTTTGTCTGGTTAAGCTATTCATATTACACTCACACAAAGGAACATAGAGTAGACACTGACCACAGTCCACTTGGTGTGCCTAATCTTGTGTGTAGGGGTTGTGCAGGCAGAATGCCCAGAAAAAAGGTTTAATCAATGTATTTTAACTCTGTAGTGCTTGAAACTTGAGAAGGCAGATTTTTAAAAAATCATCCACAGATGCACATACCATGCATGCCTATATATGTATGTACCCCTGCACACACTCCCTCTCTCTCTCTCTCTGAGCATATCTTTACCATGCCATGTTTTATTCATGTCTTGTGAATGAGAGGGATGCATGCTGTACTGCATGTATAGTTTAGATTTTTAACTGCACTGCTAATATCAGTTAGCAACTATGCATTTTATCTCCTTTCAGGTTATTTATTATTCAAAGACTTCTGTGAAAATGTCTATGAAGAACCTGTGCCACAGCTCAAGTTTTATGAAGAGGTGAGGTTTTCTCCTGTCATATTCATGCGAACACAATTCAATTGTGCATTCAGTCTTAACCCCATGGTTGGACAAAACAGGTATATAAGGTTGATTAGGAGAAATTAATTTCACCTAAGTAGAATTTGCAGGCAACAACATTACAAATGTTGTGACTAACAGTGCAATTGCAACGCAAAGTAGTTCTCAATTGTAATGGTACTGGTGCTAAGAAAGGTGTCATCTGATTGCCCACAAAGTGCACCTGTGTGTAAACAGTCACTTCTCAACAGAACTTGATTCCGCCTAGGTGAAATTAGTTACATGACCCCAATCAGAATTACTGAGTGGTTGCAGTTTTATCTTGATAAAATTAATTTCTTCCGGGAATAATTCATTTGCTTTATTTGGTTGTTTTGTCCAGCCACAACCACATGCCTTGAAAATCTTCCTCAACCCTCCCCCCTCCCAAATCTTTTTCGTTCTCAACCCGTGAACACATGGATATATTCAGTATTCAGAAAAGGATGTAACTTCAGTTGTATTTCAATTAACCAAGCAATATGCCAGGCAAATTTGCCAAGTGAAAGGCATTACTGGTCTTGTTATTTTACAAGAGGGAAAGCAGAAAGGTTCTGGCAGCATCATGTCTGCATGAAATTGAATGTGATTGGCCGACACTGACTTCATCAGGTAAATCATTTAGTTCGCCTGCATCTCTCTAGCCAGTATTGACAGATGGTCATCATGCTCTGTTTTTCTCTCTCAATTCATTAAATAGTGAAAGTGGTAGTGCTACAAATGGGGGGGGGGGGCATAAAGGAAACGTGCAAAAGGTGCTCATTGTTGGGTATAACTAGAAAGATAATTGACTGAAAACAGTTTTCTTTGTTTTAATAATTCTTGTCAAAACTCTGGTATGCTTTTATTATTTCACTGTGTTTGCACTGTGGCAAAAAGGACACACCTGCTTAAAATAAACTAAAATAAGACTGTATAGAATCATAAAATTTTTAACCTCCTTCAGTCTTTCAGACTTACTTGATAGCATGTACCCAGTTGGTGTCCCTAGATTATTATATCAGCACAGAACATTCCTACTTGCTTTTGTATGAAATTCTTTTTCCATCCTGAGTGTGAAAAACCAGTCCTGTGAGTGAAACACTTTTTTGTTCAGACCCAGAATTCACTTTGCATCCCTTTGCTTTCTATCCTTACAACCTTCACTTTCAGTTTTGGCACAAAATCAGATCTGGAGCAAGGTGAAGACCCATTGGAAACACACCTTGTGTAGAATTCAAGTGCAGACAAAATGGTCCCTTTTCTACTCTCTCTCTCTCTCTCTGTGGCATGTGCACGTGTGTGAGTGCATGCACACACAAAACCAACAGATTACACAGAGACATTTCTGAGCACGGAATTGTCAGCATTGACTCAAGCTAAAGAATCTATTCACTTCACTTTGTCTTACAGATATGTGACAGGAATAAGTGCAAGGGTATTTAGTTCGTCTGGTGGAGAGGGGATTGTCAAGCTAATGAGTGTTCAACAGGATCAGTGTTGTAAGATGTTAGACAAAGTGTTGATGATGGCTTCCCATCTGCATGCAAAGATTTAGGAAGTTCCTGACCTGGGTTCTTCACGCCAGTTGTTGCAGGTGGACCATGACCTAGGTTGTGCACAGTACATCTTTTTATGTTTTATTTAGCCTTGCTTTTGTGTACCCTGGACAAAAGAAAAACAAGTGACTGCAGCTTGGAGGATAAACCCAAATTAAATGTAAAACAAGGGAACTGTACAGTTCCCTTGTTTTACATTTACCCTGGACAAGTTCAGGATGGTCATTGTGAGTGTGGAGGTGCTTTTGTGGGCATCACATTTTATGCTGCTGGCACATTGATACTGCAGTTGGATTTGGAGAAATAACTTTCACCTTTATGTATTGGCATGAAGAAGGGAGAAGACCTTAGAAAGTTTAAACGGTGAACATTGTGTTGGATGGAGATTATTTGATATAAAATTACAATCTTTTAGTATTCTCTCCAGTGCATTTCATCCCACCAGAGTTTCTCAGTCGATTGGCTGATAAAACTGGGCTTGTTCCCTATTGTGGGAAGTTGATTGTGGTTTTCTAGATGGCTGTTTATTATATTTATATGTGTCTGTGTATAGAACTAGGGTAGAACTTTGGTTTAGGATAATATTTGTAAGTGTAATTGGCAACAAAAAAAATTGGGAATTTTGCTGCAAGATGAAAGACCCTGGCTTTTCTATAGACAGGAAGGAAGGCAGGAGCAAAGAAGGGAATGATGATACTTATACAGTCTTATCAGCCATATGGGGCACTCAGGATCTGAACCGGAAACTTAAAAGGTCTGAAAACTGAACAGAGATGTGATTGTGACTGTGTTGGCAGAAGTCTGTCAGGAGCAGATTACCCATGAGGCAATGCTGGAGGGTGGCCGGGAGCCCACCGCAGTATCTGCGGAGCAAGGGTCTGGTTTTAGTGTTAGGAAAGGTTCAGATTGTGGAGATGTTGATGATGTAGGTTGAGGACCTTTTCCCTCGAGTTGTTTGCTGTGAGGGAACTTGATAACCTACCTCATGGATGTGGATGTGTCGGAGTGCCCTGCAGTGAGAGGATGGGACTGGCAGTTTCTGTTTGTGGAAGAGCACCCAGACAGAATACTGCATCTGTAAATCCTTGCATATAATCTCTTTCATGCACACAGAAACCTTTGTTGTGCATTATGTTCAGTACTGAGATTAATTACAAGAATTTAGGATCATTTATTTTGGTGGTTTGTAAAGTACTTACAGAAGTGGTGTGAGGGGTGGGAGATATTGCGTCTGCAGTTAATGAAGCAGCATTCCTAGAAGCAGGATGTTCAAGTAAAAATCTTTTATTTATTCGTAATATTACCTTTGGATTTAGACATCACTTTTGTTAGGCTGTTTCTTGTTTCTCTATAATCATGTGGATTGATTTTTTTTCACCATATCAGTTATCAGCAGAATGCTCTTGCCTGCTGACCAGAGTACATGTATGGGGATGGAGGGTGTTGAAGATCATGTGCGCACTGACAGTTATGCATGCAGTGCATATACACATAATAGAAATATTGCATGTTGAGATAGGGTCAAATAGTTTACGAAAATTCAAGTAATCTTGAAACTGTGATAAACTTACAGTATTCCTGCAGATCTGTAGCATCTGCCAAAGAGAGAAAATGGAAGAGAAGGCAGTTCAGATTTGCTGCTATCTTGTTTATTTTTGCCCATAAATTAGTTGCAAGCTTTTATTACTTGAAATTAGGCACAGGAGTTTTTAAAAGTATTGAAGTGTTCAAAAAGGTGTTGATTTCTTTAAAAATTATATGAAAGTTAAAAGGCCACCTTCCAAAAATAATGCTGGCAGTTCAGGATCTTGTGCATGAAGCATGGTGTATGTAAATGAAATTTGGCAAAGGTATACCCAGCATATCAGATGCATCCTTTAAAACGGAGCCATCAAAACCCAAATCATGGAATTTAAATTACATGTAGCCTTTTGTGTGTTGAAAAAGAACGTGTATGCTTTGTGGTGTGTGTGTGTGGGGGTGGGTGGGGGGGTGAAGGGGGGTGGAAGCAGTTCTCAGCAGTGACATGGTAGTTGTGACGTTGGTGGTTTTTGTCAGAGTTTTGCCTTTCAAGTGGCAGGTCGCCTTAGCCGCCAGTAGTGCAAAACTAAGCTGGCCTTTCAGATTGGGATAAATAAAAGAGCACAAAGAGGCTGCATTGAAAAGCTATGAATAGAAAGCTGCATGTGTGCGTTCGGGGAGTCCTGGCAACAGCAGCACACTGGGAGAGAACCAGAGATGCGCTTCATCTTGCGCTCATTTATGTACAGCAGATTATTAAAATCAGTGGAGAATTTCCTGGTGCATTACTGCGCTGTTGAAATGAGCCAAGATGTTGTCACGCTTCATGTGCCGTATGGAAAACGCGCGTTTTTAAGGTTCTTCGGTCTCCTCTGTTTGTGTGTGCTTTTAGTCTCCATGACAACGAGACCCCGTTTTGTAAGTCATAATGTGGCTGGTATAGTTAAGTGCCGTGGCTGAATGTTTTGCCAGAAGCTCTGTTCAGGTTAGTACTGCTGATTTAACCTGGACTGTTTCCGAAAATTCCACCATCTTTCGGGCGCTTTACTGCGCTGACGTCAAGCAGTTACAAATGGCAAAGTTTAGGTCCAGACAAGTAAAAAGGTGAGCGACATTGAAGCTGAAAGGCTCTCAAAGATCGGGGCTTTGAGAAGGATGGGGGAACGGAAGGCAGAAAAGCATAATCTCGATTACGACACACCGTTGGCTAGAAGATCGTAAGGCCACGCTGCGACCGTGTCATAGGGAACAGGGCATGGTTGGTTCTGCATTGAACTAGCACGGAGCAGGTTGGCATATCCAGCTGTTGCTTCCTTTTTCATGGGGATACATGCCAACGGTGAGTGCCCTTGATAAAGTTACTACGGAGCTGGGTTCTATTGAGCTACAAATGATTTATCCACTCTTAAAGGACAGGTATCAGATTGCCAATTTTTTAGTAAGGGAATGAGTCGGCCGGGATGCGAACCACCGATTCCTCCACTGGAAGCGGACTCCTTAACCGCTAGACCACCGAGTGGAAAGAAGATACTACTGCCATTGTAACTCAGCTCACAAATAGGCTGTTCATATCTCACTTCCGCACAAGTGCACGTAAAATGCACATAGTGAACGAGCCTTACGATCCTTTTTATGTACGGAAGAACTGAAACGATGAACCATGCAACCAGCCCAGGGTTGGGTTGTTTGTCTTATCATCACCAATCATACAAGTAGTCGTGAGCTCCTTTCGCCATGAATATTTTACTTGCAACCCAACCCAGGACTTTCGGAAGTAAACTTTCTCGAGCACCATCCTTGTCTACGCGCCTCTTTGTGTGTGTGTGTGTGCACGCGCGTGCGTGCATAACTCTTTAAACAGCATCGACTTTTATATTTAAAAAATCTATTATAAATCAGACTACCTTTGCAAAAGCTACTACACTGACATGGGATGCTCTTAAAGCCATAAACAGAAGAGTTCAAACGTGACCAGTGAAGTCTCACGAAACTCGGCAACAGGCAAACATAAATGGTCAGTTGCTGGTTCAAAGATCCGTATGAATGATTTGTGATTCAAGAAACACCATTAGACCAGTGCAATCGCAATAAATTAGATACCCCCACTCTCCTGTCTTTTGTTCCACGCGTCTCCAGCACTCGCCACTACCATCCCGAACTTCCTTTTTCTCTTTCTGTGTGTTTTCTTGCTTTCTTGTCTGAAACAATGATCGGCTTTGACGTTCAGTACGTTCTTCAAGTACTGTATGTACAGGAAGTAGGATGATTCACGAAATAATACGATGTCGTGGTCTTAGAAAGCTTTTGCGCCTTGCCGACAGCTGTCACCTGTGCAGGTGACATTTGCTGGACCCTCGTCGCCACCTCACGACCTGTCAAGTGTCGAGCGGAAGAGACTGGCGCAGACCTGAGCTGCAACTTCATTTGCTTTCAGTCGCCAGAGCCGCGGGTTGCGAACTGTAGTGGGTGAGTGTCGGAAACGACCTTCGGTTCCAGGTTCCAGGCACTTCTGTATAGAGCGATTTGAACTTTTTTTTATTACTTTGGGGAAAGGCATTTACCCCACGTCAGTCCAAATTTATCTCTTAAGAAGCTATGAATTTTGACATAAAAGTTTTGTTCCTGACGTTTCCAATGGATCCTAACACCCACCCACCCTACCCCGCAAAGTTACTAAGCAATTAAAGGTTTGTGATCTCAAAACCGCATGTTCGGGACGTTTGGAATGTTTATAGGAAAGGAGGAGGAGCGGGAGATACCTGTATCTTGAGCTGCAAGCCCATCAGGTTTAATCGTTGATGTCCTTTACCCATCCCTGATCTGGCTGGAATGAGAGTGGTTTGACGTCATGGACATGGGGCGAAATGAACGTTGCTAGGACTGAGCTACAATCGTGAAGACAGGCTGTACCCGAGCGCCATTCCTAAGCACGGTACGCCGTCGTAGATTTATTTAGCAACAGTAAGCGACCATAAACCAATTAGACTCAGAAACTGGGAGATTAAAGAAAGGTGTCATTCTAGCAGCGGATTGCCGAATGAAGTGATATTCCGTGAAGTAGGTCTCCCGCACCTTCTGTCCGGCTCGTCACTTGAGATGTTGCCTCATTTAGTCGATGTCATCAGCGTGGTTTGTGCAATGAACTAAGTTAGGATGTCTGCTCTGGAGTATCATCATCGGGTTCAGCTGCATTGGATGTAAGCGTGCGGGAAGAAGTGGGATGGGAGGATAATAACGATAAAAAATCTGAAGACGTAGAAGTGTTACTATAAAAAGTAACACCATTGTCATATTGTGTTAAAAACTCATGCGGAATATATTTCTCCCTATTACCCAAAGCTGTAATTTTAACAGGAGGGAAAGCAAATTTATGTTGCAGATTTTCTATTCAACTATAATTATGCTACCTCTGTACGGATTGACCACTTGCTTGTAGGGCCCAAGATCTTTCCACCATTCCCGGCAACGAAATTTTTTCCCCACTCGAGTTTCAGGCGCGCATGCGCAGACCACCTGTCATCCCGATTAACTTATGCTTGAACTTACACATGAAAACAGAAGTCCTACCTAACATCTAACCCCCTAACCCCCTTCCCCTTAAAACTCATAAGCTAATATGGGTATTGAACCTACGACTTTGAACTGAAAAGTCTTTACCACTACCAGTTACAACGGATTGACCTCTTCATTTTAACTATAAGAAGTGACGCTGTGTAGAGACTTGGCCTATAATCAGTTGTGGTTAGCAACCGAGATGCGCGTGTGCAGTGCCTTAGTAGGTGTGCGCATGCGCGCCTGGACCGCCTGGAACTTGCGTAGGAAAACTATTTCGCTTCCCGGCACGGTGATGTATCACTAAACAGGGCGTGAATACTTCTCTTAACTGCACAGATCTGCGACCTTGTTCTCCGAACCCAGCATGGCGGAGTTCGGAGAACGAGAACGCAGATTTGTGCAGTTAAGAAAGGCCTTAAAATGGAACGCTACAATCGATGGAACAGAATGAACTACTTCCCTCGACCTATTTCTGCAATTTTTGTGCCAGTAATCATCGTAGACTGGTTAAGTGCGTTCCTGAACAGGAAATGGCAGCAAAGCATATTTTTAAGCTTTCTTCACCTGTTGTTGGACTGAGTCTAATTGCTCTGTTTTGTAGTCGCTGCTTTTAGTTCCGTTGTTTGGATAGCCTGCAGATGACGTGGAGCATTAATTACTTGCATGCCATTTATTTCTACGTTCCAGGATACTGGTTGTGCATGTCGTTCTCATTACTGAAAGTAGACGTCGAATTTGGTGCTGTTCCGCTACCCTACCCCGCGTCCCACCTTCCCAGACGTAGCCTGTGCAGGGCATGAACGTAGAGACGTAGGGAGGTTCTGGACAGACCCATCTCGTGTTCTTATGCCAACACTGCCTACACGAGGAAGTCGCAAGGAACGGGAGTCACCCCCTCCGCCTAGCCTCACTCGCGTTCCTTGCGTCTGTAAAACTCGCCTTTATGTGACCATATGTGCGCGTGCAGGAGCTCCTGCGTTCTCGCCTTCCTCCTGCTGCTTGGATGATAAATAATAAATCAGACATTTCTACCACGTCTTTACGGAATCCATTGATAACGTTGAAACTTAGGATCGTCTGGTGCTTCGAAGGCAGGAAGTCTGCTGACACACTAGACGCAGCAGGCTGTACATCATGGCAGGGGTACAGGTCAAAGGTTATGTTAGAGACGTAGTTACGTCCCCCTGCAAATTGCTTCAACACCTTCTTTGGTTTTCTCGGGACCATTTTGTCACCGAAGTTGCCTTTTGGGGCAGCTTGTATGAAATGTCTTTGTGCTGAAGTAGGCTATGGCTCTCCAGGAAAACATTGCCCATTGGTATTCGCTTGCTCACGCTTTGATTTGTCATATCTTGGCAGCTTCACGAGGTGTGTATGCACTCAGGGACAAAACTTGTGAAAAAATATCATTTACAACCGTTGACGTTTTCTCGTTGCGTGCGCGCCTGGTCGCATTTTCATTGGAGCTTTGTCTTGGAACATCGGCAGCGCCCTTTAAAAAAAAAAGCAGTGGCTGTGACATGTATTTCCGTGCGCATGCTTGCTAGCTTTGTCCTTCCGACTAGCCGCTTGCCTGATCCAAGACAAAATGTATTTTAGCACTATCCTGTGGCGTTTTTCTGCTTGAGCACTTTCCCACGTTGTCCTGCTGACCCCTCCCCCCACCCACACGCATCTTTAAAAAAAATCGTGGACGCATGGTGATGCAGGCGTTGTGGACTGGCACTGAACGGTTCTCGTGCGAGCGCTGTGGACGGCAAGGGAAGAAGAACGCGTACTGCTGCGAGCAGTTGAGCCCGCCCGTCCGACTATCCGGAAGAGAGTTCAGTGCGGCACGCGCTATGCGATGCACGTGGGAAATGTCGCACTGCGCTGCGCTGCGCGCGAGCGAGCGAGCGATGTGAATTGGCTGGGATGGTGCCAAGTGGGATGATTTGATGCAACTCGCTGTGCCTCTGGTGGCAACGGCGGTGGAACAGCACCGCGTTGGACACTAGCCATGACGCCGCCGCCGCTTCTGCGTGCTGCAGTCGGACCGGCGTAGAGATGCCGTGCTATACGTGCAGCAGGGTGTCGGCATGCTTTCGGGCGGACTGGGCCTTGCATCGGGCTACTGGCCCTGTTGTGAAATGCAGACAGGTTATTAGAGTAGGCGTCGAGTGCTTTCTTCCCATTCGTGAAGCACTGGTATGTTTGTGGGAGGGTGTCTTGGCGTCTTGATATTGGCGGACGTTTTGTGGCCATCGCTGAGGTCTTTAGAAGAGATGCCCTTAATGCGGAAGGGGGACTTGGTCTTTTTTGCGGGCTTTTGTTGTTTGGACAGCGCACTCCTTGCGAACATTCCTGGTAGAGAACATAGTCCGAGTGTCCTGTCTGCATCGATGTTCCGGGACCAGGAGTACGAGTACCAGGGGCAGCCAGACCTTTGTTGCATACGGTCTAACACCAGTTTGTTACCTTTGTTGTCATTCCATGTGTCCCATATTTGTGTAGCACGCGTTACGTGTATTTATGAAAACAGTTTTCCTTCAGTGCCTATATGACAGGAGACTCAACATTTGTTTACCGAACAGTTTTCCCCAAACAACTGTTTGTCAAACGGGTTTTCGCCTCCCCACCCACCCCCGCTCCTTTTTTGTTGTTGTTGTTGCCTATATGACTATCCTAAATGATAAAATACTAAATAATGAGTTTTCGGGCTGGGATGCATGGGCGTTGGATTTGACGCAGGATGAAGAGACCTTTGAACAGCACCTATCCAGAAATGCAGTTACGAACGCTCATGCAGTCCACTCAAGGACACTAGAAGCAAAAGCATCGGGCAAGGGTCTTTGGTGGAGAGCACATGTCTGTTAGATATGCGAGTTTCATAAATGTAAGGGTCGCGAGTGTCGCTATGCAGTGACGTAGCAGCTCTGGCGTCGCTGCTTAGTACTGGTTGGGCCCCTGGCAGCTCCGTCAGCTCGGGACACCATTTCAAAGTGATGGACTCCTTGAGCTAGACCCTTGATGGGGTAAGGTCGCGGTCAGCTTGTCTCCCGGAAGGGTTCTCAGCGGGATGTTTGTTTTTCGGATATTAGGCCGAATCTGCCACCCTCTCTTCTGTCTGACGATTGCGTACATGGTGGGAAGCACGGATACTTCACGTGAAAGAAAAAGCGATGTGTTGTGTACTGTATGCTGCCCTGTGTTGCGTGACTAACAAGTTACTGGTCAGGAGTCGGGCTCAGACCCCACTCCCTTCTTTCTCCCCCACTCTCTTTCTTTCTGATTCATTGATATCGTGTTGGTGGTCGTTCACTACAAAAACTAAAATGACAACAGTCGATTTATCCAGAGTCTTATGAGAATCCTTGTAGTTATTCCCAAAACACCCCCTTCTACTCTTCCGAGATGTGGGTGTACACACCTCCTTCGATCCTGCCCTTTCGCTGCCCCGTCAGACATGAAACGGCGACCCAGCAGGCCAAGTACCGGAAGTTTTACGTTAACCCGCAAGTGGCCATCTGCGGGGTGAAGCGATGAGTAATGGGTTGTTGGCGGCTGTCGTGCACTTAGCTAGTGCGTCATCGTGCGTAATATGTTACTTCTGTGTACTTGAATGTGTGTTACGTCTGGTCGGTGTGCTCGCGACCTGTGTATGTTTTCGTATCGGGGAAACATCCCCCACCGGCCAGCGTGGCCGTGGCTTGGGCAGTGTGACATTTGGCGTCCTGGCAACAAAGCTATGCAGTTCAGGTCATATTCCCTTCTGTGCTGACCGCTTAGGACGTGCGGCGAAGGGAGGGGGGAGGAGGGAGTTGGTGGCTTGGTAGTACTTCAGTGCAAGTTCCTTCCTTACAGTCATGGAGATGTGCGGCACTAACTAACCTCTTCTCACGGCGTACAGAGTGCCTCATAAGCCACGAAATTGCCGCTTGTCTTTGCTGCTGTAATGGACTGGCGCCACCTCTGGCCAGGAGCCTGCTTCAGGTCTCGTCTTGGCCTCTCAGGGTAGTCTCTCTCTCTCTCTGTGGCGCTTCTTATCGATTCATTCCGTCGTCCACCATTACACTTTCCTATTCATCAGTGAAGACTGCTCCAAGCATAGCTGTCATATACACAATTTTCGGTTACATGCTGGAAAGACATGTTCTGAATGAGTACATATTTCAAATAAAATTCTACTGGTGCGTGAAATCTCTATTTCTAGTGTAACAGTTACGTCTGGCTTGAGGGGTAATGCTACCAAGGTAAATTCTCTGTCAGAGAGAAAGAAAGCAGAACACAGATTATCGTTTATTTTCAGTTTTCGTGTACCGCTCGCACAAAAACCAGGGCAGTGCTGCACACGAGCATAGGCCTGAAGGTGGCTTTCATTTCTTTGAAATACTGCAGGTCGTATGTAACGCGTGTCGTTCGTGTGGCATAACTATAAATCACAGCACGATACAAACATTTCTGGTATTTCTTCCCCATCTTTTTTTCTCTGTCCCCGCTCGCGAAATTTCTTTTCGCACACCTCGTGAAGGGTATCCTCCAACAGCTCAAACTGATTCGTTTTAATCAGAGAAAGCGTACTGACATACAGCGAGACACCACAGTGCAAGTTCTTATAGTTACAGTAAAAAAAAAAAAAGCTTAATGGCTGTTAGCTGAATCGTGAAGACTTTTTTTTTTGGGGGGGGGGCTATGTGTGCGTGTGTGTGTGTTGGGGGGAACTCCCCGCTTCCCCGCTCGTGTACTGCCCTTTGGCCCACCCTTAATGTATTACTAAGACGGCTGGATGAAGCCAAGGACAAAGTGATATGTGCTGCCGGGTTCTTTTTGTGTGAAGACCGCTCATGGTCACTGCCGTGCCATCGTATAGCCCACAGAGTGGCAGAATCGACAGCATGTTGCAAACAACCTTTGCTATCGATTTGTCTACCGCATGGGCCGTACAGGAGGAAGTGATCGATGGCGGGTACGTGTGTGTGTGTGGGGGGGGGTCTGTGGTAGAAGGGTATTAATACTCAGAATAATGTTCGACTTCCACGCCTCACTGTGGGTGGTCGCGTCATCATTATCTGCTCTTCGGCACATTGTGCTGACGCTCTGTGGCACTCGCATCTTTTACTTCATCCTGGTATTTTTCGCATCCTCATGTCTGACGTTTTCCTAACAGTGCGCGGTCAATCCGCACGTTGCAGATTGTGTGGCGGGCTGATGGAACGACGGTCAGTCTTGGAGATCGTTGACTGTGGATGCTGACGAAGGGAAGAACCAGTTAATCATATATTCTCTCTCACTCTCTCCTTCCGCATCTGACACCTGTCTTTTCTCAGATGACTGCCTTGCAGATTCGAATGAGTTTTGCTCATGAGTTTTGCTGCGTACTTTTTTGTAGGGAAGGTGGGGGAGAAGTTGGGGTGGTGTTGGAATAGAGGGATTCCATTCGCATTTTGTACTGTATTCACACATACACACACACACCCGTTTACTTGTCTCCTGTCTTCGAGTAGGATATCGCCTGAGAGGTGATGCAGCTATAACCTCAGCATCCTGCCCGACGAAGCAAGGTCCTGTAGATGCATCAGTTGGCACAGCGTAATTGTTGCCGTAGAAACAGAAAACAGGCTCAGTGAGCAGAGCATCAGTCTGGCGGCTTCATACCTCCAGAGCGACAGAAAGGATCGAGCCGGTTGAAAGGAATCAGTAAGGGGTGTAGGCACTGTCATTGCTTGTGCTTCCACCTAAAAAGCAAGTGGAAAAAAGTGGTGCTACACATGTTTGATGTAGCTTTTAAAACTGTTCCCGTGTCTTTACGCCCTTCTGGTGGTTCCTGTGACGAACAAGTCCAGTTTTAATCACACTGCAGGCAGACATGTTTGTATGCACAAATCTGAAGCAGACAGAAAATCCTGAGTATGACGTACGTTGACCAAGAGAAGTACAGCGCATATGGTATCAACCGAACGAACATGCCACAGTGCAGAGTTTTCGGATGCTTTAATTACCAGGACGAATTATTTTTTTGTAAATAATTTTTCTTCCTCGCGCTCAATATGTACGCTAATTTTGCACAGCCCTCTAAAGCCGTATTCATGGCCGCTGGTTCAGCCTAAACCGATCGGAATCACGCGACAGACCATCGTTCCCATTGGCCAACCGATGGTTTGTAACGTGATCGCGATCAGTTTAGGCTTAACCAATGGCCCTGAATACGGCCCCTGGACTGACGGATGTTTGTATCAGCCCTGGCTGCCAGAGCTACACGTAGCATAGTGGTAACGAGTGCTTTCTACTGATACACAGGGTCATAGGCTCAAATCCCGTGGCCGCCACACGCCCCTTCCCTTGCCTTTCCCATCGCCCAAAACACTTTACTCACCCTCTCCTCGTTTAGGGCCGATTTACACGTTTCCACGTTGCTACTTTAAAACGCCTTGAAACGCTTGGAACCGGTGCTGCTCAGGGTTTGGGGCGGATATACCATGCGATTTCGAAACTTAGAAATGCTGCCAGTCAGTCAGGAACGTCTCTCGCTGCCACAAATATCGCTTTTTTTCTGGTCGAACCAATAGACATTCCATTTAACTGAATTATGGCTGCACCATGCACACGTAGAATCTGTTCTTCGGGCTTGATTGACCATAGCATAACGGTGTTTCTACGCCGACTAAATGGCTCTTAATCTGAGTAGACACAAGAAATTTGATTGCGACATTCGCAAAAATCGTCTGCGTTTTCGCTGACATGTTGTCAGCTCTTGAATCAAGCAATAGTAAATATGCATGCTCCCAATTCTGGCACTAAAACCCAAATCAGACTTCATTTTCTCACGGTGAAGTTTTTGCTCTGGGCGGTTGTGTATTGTCTTTTACCATACTTTTCAATTGACATAGTCGCATTGATCTCGGCATCGCTAGGTCCTAGGCGCTCCAGACACAGTTTTTAACAGGCGCTGCGCGGTGTGATGCCGTGACTGCTGTCCGTGAGAAAAAGGACTCTGGGTAGGGTGGAGGGAAGAGAAACTTGTTTCGAAACTTCCTTGGCGGTGAACACGGCTTCCGAGGGGGGGGGGGGGGGGAATTAGTGCTTAACGTCCACCCGCAAACTATGTGCATATCAGGACGGTGTTGCTTAGACAAAGTTTACGTGCTGCCACACGTGGGACTGATGTCACAAGACGGGCCTCAGTCCCACCCAGTCACATTATACTGACACCGGGCCAACCAGTCCTAGTACTGTTCCCTGTAGTGCCAGGCGTCTGGCAGGGCAGCTTATAGATTGCCAGTTTTTGAGTCCGGCCGGGATGCGAACCACCGACCTCCCGCCTCGGAAGCGGACGCCTTAACCACTAGACCACCGAGGCGGTCTACACGGCTTCCGAACAATTACGGAAAGCCACTCTGCAGTTGGGATGTCACAGAAAAGCACGAAAGTTTTGCATTGCTCGTGGCTGCTATGTGGCCTTTTGACGTCGCATGAAATTGCACGCAGGTCGTTTTATTTCCCGCTGTAACTTTCGTTTGCAGTTAGTGCGCCCACTGTTCGATCGGATTCATTCTGAACAGTTTCTGTAGCATATGTAGTTTCCAAAGGTCGCATGCCACTACTTCAGGCGTGTTTTAGAACTATTAGATTAATTTTTTTAGTCTAATTGTTGGAATAATTCATTATTCTTGCACACCAAGAGATGGCCATGATGTCGCAGCGATTTTACGCTATCTTTCGAAAAACCTAGAATGGTGGCAGCTACAGCTCGCCGCAGAAGAATTTCAGTGGCATGGTGTTGAGTCATGCAGTGTTGCCGCTGTCATGTGGATAGGGATGGTGGATTAGCGAATAGCAAGTTTTTTTTAATATATTAAAAAAAGTAATCACTTTTGTCGGCTGATTAAGTTCTGGGTCTAAGCTTCTGCCTGTGATCACCAGCTCGCGTTCTCCACGTGGCGAGGGGTGGGGATGGGGAGGGGGGGGGCCAACACAAAAAAGCAGCGTGCGATGCGGCAGGCTATGCGTTAAAAATAGAAACTATCAAGTTGCTGATTTTTAAGGGGTTCAAGGCGTCGTTTTCTTTTCATCTGCGCTATTTATATTTCACAGACGCTTCCAACATTTAGAAGTGTGAAATGCTTATCAAGTCGGACCTATGGAGTTTTAAAACTGACGGGGAATGCTGGAACTGGAGGGAAGACTGCATTTCGTTTCGCTGTTACATTTCTCGTACCTGCCTAACGTACGCCATTCGGGCATGTTTGTACCATTTTTCGACCCCTTATACGAGCGTACGCCGAATTTCTGTAAATACACCGAACGGCCTTGAGCACAAATTTAGACGGTTTAAAGTTTTGTGAATTTCAAGGCGAAGAAAGTCTTGAAAGTTTCAGCATCTATACACAGCAAGAGACAGGTACTTTCACCCACGTGAATGACGTCATTTGACCCCTTAGGTTTCTGGTTGGCTGGCAGCATTTGAAGGTTTCAGAGTTTTTAGGTTTTGAATAGAAAGCCATTTTATCCGCCCTGAACCTTGAGCAGGACCGGTTTCGAGCTGGTTCAAGACTTGAAAACCGTTTCAAGGCATTTCAAAGTACAAATTTTGAAGCGTAAATGACGTCAGCCATATGGGTAGAAGTACCTGTGTGTCTTGCTGGATGTAAATGCTGGCGCTTTCAATCAAGGATTTCGTCGCCTTGAAAGCCACAAAATTTTAAATCGGCGCTAAGGGACACCATTCTTGGGCGGCGCGAGGTGGAGGGGGGGACGCAGAGGGATTGTCGGAATTAAAAATACAGTCGTTTCAATTACTGACATTAAAATCGGCCGGAAGTGTTACTCACACCCATCATTGGTGATATTTCCATCCTGATTTCAAAGTGCGGCATCAGTGTTTCGCGTTGAAAACAGTAACAGGTTATGACGTATGGCAAAGACCGAACCGGGGATCGTAGTGCTGGCGATTTCACTGGCAGTGACTCGCGCACCGACAGTAAAGTTGCTGAACGTTCTTCTCGAGAGGAATTTAACCTTTCACTAATCTAATACTAATACTGCAGTTTGAGTCGACATACGATGTGAAAACCGCCGTTTATGTGTGTGGTAAAAACCAATCTCCAAGTCGACAAGGATAGTCCTCTGACCGAGTTCTTCAAATTATATATCGATTGGAAATAACAAAACAACAGCATGAATTTGTTTGCGGATTGCGTCTCTTATTAATTAACATCAAGGTGTTTTGCAGAGATCTAGTTAATAAGCAGCAGATCGCCACTTTCGCTCTTTTGATTTAACTCTTCCGAAACCATGATATGAAAAGCCAACAGCAGAGGCCAGAACCAGAAAATGGGTGGGATAATGGCTAAAGGGCGAGGTGGGAGAAAGGAGAAGGTCACATACGCGCATGGGCTCGCGTGGGCGCACTTCCACGCACACTTGCACGCGCGCGCACCCACACACACACACGGGTGGGGGGGGAGGGGCGGGTTACAGGTATAGAGCGAAACGTGGAGAGGAAATGGGGGACAGAATCTTGTCCATTTTCGCATGAACATAAAAACATGTTAGAGAGAGGACTCCGTGTCATTCATTATGATTGTACTTTATGTCCTCTCCACTGGCTGTTAATTACCGGACAGCAAGTCTCAACTGCAAACTGCCAACCGAAAGTAATTGCATTCATTATGCATGTACAGTCAAGTCAGAGCGCACAGTCCGTTCCCACACTCCGCATCAGATACAGGGCAAAGGAGAGCCTAGTGCTGATACAGTCGCCCCGTCGGGATTGAAGCGTTGAGTGCATCACACACTCCCGGTAGTGAACCTTGCAGCAGTTCTCAGCCCTTGTACAGTGTTTATCACTTCCGCTGGGTGAGCCTGTGCTAGGAAAACTGTAGTTATTGGTGGGGTAGGGTAGGGTGGGGTCATGGCAGTCAGCGTTAAATAATGTCAGAGTCTTGTTCATGTGTTATTCCTTTTACTTTACAGCTCGGCAGCATTCTTGGGTCTTGTGATTGCAGTTTGGACTACGACCTGACCTCAACGTACAATGGTGTGACTTATAGTCTAAACTTGTGTGGGTCATTGACCACAAGTCACAGATACCCAGCTCTGAGATGTGAATAACTTGCATGGTTCAGGTGAGCACACTTCACAGTCTCAGCTCACAGATGTGCATAAAATCGCATGGGTCAGATGATCATGTCACAGAGACCCAGGTCCGAGATGTGCACAAAAACGATAGAACAAAGTACCAATGAGCTACAGACAATACGGTCCTTCGTGCACTCGTACATTTCTAGTCAAAAATATTCTTGTCCGCAAATGGATCCATCACTTGAAGTCTACAGACTGATTCCTTGGATATCCAATATTAAAAACATTAATTCTGTCATATTTGGGGGAATTTTGTCTTGAAAACTCCTTTTTAAGTTAACTGACTGCAGTTCTTCGTTGATGTGAGGGCAGCTTTGGGGCTTGGAGCTCTTGTCCAGCACATTCATTTGTCTCTGGATGTTTACAGGGCTTGCCGTTGGGAGTTCTTTCCGTGCACTGCGGCTTGCTCTTCCTGTTTTCCCCCTCCACCGTCCTTTGCCCTTTTCTCTGGTACCACCGCCATGGGAGAGCTTCCATTGCTGACTTGGTGTCAGTCAACCAAACCACCATTGTTGTTGTACCCAGTCAACCCCTGCATCCTTGAAGAACAATTCGCGAGCATGACGATAAAGGTAGTTCAATCTATAACACGTAACCATACCTGGATCTAGACATTGACATTGACTTTCTGTCATGGTGGGAAAGTACATTGTACATTTTGGTTTCAAAGTAGGGAATGGTGGAAAATACATGTCGTAATCAGCACTCACATAAAATACAAAGTGCGGTAATCGCTGCTGATGTCGTTTAGTGAGCGCTGTTTACATTGTTTTCCCCCTCTGGGCCGCTGATCAATATCGATGGCCCCATTAAAAGTTGTGATCTTAATACAGACATTCTTAGATGGTCGAGGATTCAACCATTAGAACGCGGAAGTTCAGACTCGCAGGTGTTCAGCGTATACTGAAGTAGGCTTGTTTGTCAAAAACGCAATCGTATTTTTTATTTTATTTGTTTTGCGACTCCGCCGAGAAAATGTGGAGGCATAGCAATACTTTAGGGCAAGAATCGGCTTTGGTCATTCTGCACCTAATTATAGCTGGCCGTTTCTTTTTGTTTTCTTTCTTTCTTTCACCACCGCCTAGCGTGAAAGTACTATTCTGAGAACACGCCAAGTGTGGGCACTGTGCCACACTTACTTCGCTCGACTGTAGAAACATCGCGCCTATTTAGAATGGCCGAGGGCTCTCAGATTCGCAAGAACGGCTAATCAGCGTCGAGTAGAGAGTACAAGAGTCCTTGCCGAGGTATAAAAAATTGTGCCCGAGGATAAGAATGTATGAGCTGCAGAAATGCTGTCCCTGCTTCCCAGCGTGCTGTAGATTGCTGCCTCCATTCTGTTTCATTCTCCATTCTCCAGTAGGTTCCACACTGTTCATTTGTCTAATACAAACAAACAACGATTACTTGGTCAACACACAGAAAGGCACCAGGCAGTGTGTGCAGACGATGCGTGCGTCTTCCGTGCGTAAGTCAGGTGAGATCGTGAATGGCGCTGGTTGATGGTGTCAGCTTTTACTGTTGACCATGAAACTATGAAGTCACCACTTGTAAGCGCAGTGTTCGTTCTGCAGATGGTACAGATGAAGTCATCCACAGCAACAGCGGACGTTGTTAGCAAAGCAAATCTGAACATTCTTAAAATATTACCAGCTTTTGGGGTTTATACGGTATTTGCATCAATCCCCAAGTTACTTCCCTGCTAAACCCCATTGGCATTTGCATCAGCCTATCATATAGATGTCTCTGTTAATTATCTGGTCTTTGTGGGGTGTCCTTGTAATGATGTTGCTCAACCGACTGGACGACGAAATGACTTTTAACATTCCGGACTGAATCGCTGCCGCGTGGTTTAATTGCTTGGTTGATGTGCCCCTCTCGGAAAACGGACTGCGAGCGCGGAGAACAAAAGGGTTTGGTCTGCAGTGTTACTAAAGTGAAGCAAAAAAAAAAAAAAAAGATTTGTGCAGACGAAGGGAGAAATGGCCTTCTACGGAGCTGAAGCAAAACTAGACGAATAGAAAAGCGACTGGAGGCTGAAAGGGAGCGGATAGGCTTGGAGAGCTCAGCGTAGTGATGCAGAACAACAGTATGAAGATGAGACAAGACGCTGACTGCTTCGCAATCCTTCTTCCGTGCAGCTAGGGTTTACGGACGAGATGCTAGTTGCCTTCATACAACTGTTCCTGGATGCCGACAGACCTTCTGACCGCTTAGGAGGGATAGTGTGATGCTTAGGAGGGAGAGAGTCTGTGATAGGGAGGCGGGATACTGCGGAAAACTTCCGATGCATGGGTACTAATCACACAGTTTCGTCGACGCGTCTTTTGACTATCAGGCGTGACCTTGACATTGGCCGTGCTGCCAGTGCCATGTTCGTAGGGACGTGTACCATCTTTCAGTTAACCTCGCAGGTGGAAGACCACCGAAAACATGAAGAACGTTTATCACCCTATCGGAAATAAACGGAAATCGGTTGAAATAGAAACGATGGCTTCTGTGCAAACTAGCACGCGCCACCTCTAGAAGCGCGTCTGCACGCAAGCAACCACGTACCCACCTTCCGCCATGGAGAAAAGTGAATTCAGTGATCTGTGACGCGAATTTTTTAAAATTCTCATTCCCCGCGGTTTTGTTTTTTCTGTGTCTGCTCCCGCCCCCTCCCTCCGTCTTTTCGTTCCGGGTTCCTTGCAACTCTTTAGCTTTTAGCGGGAGCACTTGACATCGTTTGGCCTGCTCCAGAATGGGCTGATATGGAAAGTTTCACTTCTACTGCATATTTTTGTATTGAACTAAGACCATAGTCGTTGTTCAGCAGCCGATCAGTAAATATCCTTAGTCGTCTGTCGAACCGGTAAACACGACTCAAAACGGAGCTGTTACAATAACACATTGCTGGTAGGCGACGGGTGATGGCGCAAGTAAAGACTACACAGTCGTGTTTGCTTCCAGAGAAGGCTGAAACATGCATAACATGCTCCGAATGTGTCTATTTTCCTATTCTACAAACACGTTGTCTCTCTCGAGGAGGAGTGTGTTGCGGTTTGACATACTGTTGTCCCTGTTAGACGAATGCCGTGGTTTTACGACAGCAGACCTATAGCCCAAGAAGAGGGGTTCCGATGAGAAGCATTCTGTGCTTACAGTCTGATTTTGTTGGTCTCTTGGAAAGCGATCTGTCGATCAAAACCGTCTGAGATCTTTATTGCAGACGACGGGCATAGTTCTCTACGACTATCGACTGGTTTAAATTGATTTAGTGGAACTGTGCGAAATCGCCATGACCAACCTCGGCTGGAGGACGCATCACGCCACTGCCGCCGTGGTCGTAAGGACGGCCCGCCGTGGGCGCGATGGCGGCAGCGATCATAATGTGATCAAACGCTCGCGTGCGTTTCTCGGGCGGCACCGAGTCTTGGGCCTGTGACAGGCATGGGTACCCGCGCCAACGCCCGACGTCTGCCCCAGCGATCGATTCTTGCCGCTTTGACCCTGCCGCGGAGTGTTAGCTACTTGCCGCTGGCCATCGGACAACGTATTGATCCCCCCTCCCCCCACACACGCACGCATACAAATACACACGCGACCCCCTGTCTTTCAAACACCTCTTTGCTACAAAACTATTTCATACCCCGCCTTGCTGCCTCAGCCGGCCAAACGGAAAGTGGAAGCAGTTAGCTGACAGTCTGGAGCGTTTAAAACAACGATGGAAGCATTCCAGCACAATTTCAGATCTGTGCGATCTGTGCAAGCCAGTGGTCAAGGCGGGATTGACGGCCGCTGAAGAGGACGTTAAACGGATTGCTTTTAGGATGGCTGAGAGGGAAGTAGGGAGCAACTTGGGGCTGTCAGGCGCGAGTGGCAGAGGATGGCGGGGTAGAATCTTTGTCAACAGATCACTTTAGACGTGTTGCACGCGTTCAGCTGCTGGTGCAGATGACCGTGTTTCTTGGAACCTGTTTGGGGAATGATTGACCAGACTGTTTGGGTTTCGGAGAGTTTCCCAGAGCTACACCGGGGGGGGGGCGGGGGTGCTGGGTTAATGTTTTTTCACAGGTCCATGTGTTGTTTGCACAAGACGAGAGAAGAATTGTGAGGTCAGAGGCCTCATGTTTCTCAGGGTGAAGAATTCTTCTCTTTTAGAGAATTTCCTTGTGATGTGAGAGACAGTTCCTTAGTATTAATTTATTGTTACTCAGAAAACAAAAGTTATGCAGAAAAAATGTAAGATGGTTAGATTTTTGTGACATTTGTGGTGCAGCTACACAGTTTATCCATCAAATTTGATACATCACATGCACATATATGCAGATACATGTATTTATAAAGGTATCAACCTTTTCTCTCTTTTTTTTTTTGCATTTTTTAAAGAGTTGCCGTAAAGAATAAGATAGTAAAATAAAGGTGTACACGAAACTTTGTGTTCAGTACTTCAGAGATCGCTCCCAAGTCCCACATCCCACATTTTATTTTTCTTGCTGGGCCAGTTCTCTGACCTTATTTCTGCTGGGGTCATTAACATCACAGTTTATCTTTCTTAGCCCTAGGCTTGGAAAAAAAGTGTGTAGTTGGTATTAAAAAATAAATGGATTTTACTTTCTAGCTAATAATGTTTTCTAGTTAATGTCAGAAGTGCCCACCACCCTGGATTTTTTATTTGAAACTAGTTCTGCGAGAAAATTTGGGGAAAAGGTGCCACTGGAAATCCTCAAGGGATTATAGCCAGTCTAGGTGTAATCCTTCCGGGATTTCCACATGGCCCCGTATCTCCCTTATTCCTAGGGCTGGAGAAAATGTGGAGGTGATAGTGGCAGGAGTATTAGTATTACTGATACAAACTTTTCAATTTTTCTGACTAGCTTTTACGTTTGGTTTTCTGGAACATCTGTGTATGTTAAAACTCACTGTTTATTTAGTCCTAAAATAGTAACATTTCTTAATGGTCACATTTTGTGGCTGTGCTTGAGAGTTTAGAGAAATTCTCATGCAAGATGTAACAACTCGCATTTTATGCAGTGCTTGTCATTTTGCTCAGCTGCTGTATTATTTTAGTAGAAATCTCAGACATTCTTACCAGGCAAAAAGTGTCCTCAGCTTTCCTCAGCTAGTTAACTTTTGAGGATTGTCAACAGAAGCCTTGCCAACTTCAGAATGCTCAGTCTTTAATGCTGAACACAACCAGAATGTTTGTTGTCAGCAGAGTAATTGCATGAAAAAAGTGTCTTCAGAGTTCCCAGCTGTCATGCTTTTATTTTATTGCTTAAAAAAAGAGTCTGTCAGTTTGGACAGTGTCAGCATTTTCATTAGTTGTCTATAGAAGGAGGTGTACAGGAAGGTGGTGTAATGGAACGAATGCTTCAAACGTACGTGTGAAAGAGTGCCATGTCAGCATTAGTGGACTTTATTTTGCATATTTTGTTTGTTGCAGATAAAAAGGTTTGAAAAACTGGAAACAGATGAGGAGAGAATAAGGGAAGGCAAACAGACATATGACCAGTTCATCATGAAAGAGCTTCTAGCCCAGTCACACGTGAGCTGCCAATATTTTGATGCTGAACTTTTGGGTTTGCGGTTTTTCCTAAGATATTGCAGAAGTGCATGTATATGTGATTTCCTCATGGAACTTGAGGAAGATAAAACATGGTAGTGTGCATGTGCTACATAGTTTGCACATTTCTGCTCATATATTAAACTTTGTTTTGCTGTTGAAATTGCTGGAACCACAATGAACCAAACAGTATATTAAGTTTTGATGTGGGGTGGGCAGGAGAACGGGGGTGCAGATACATTTGAAGTAAGGTATATATGTGTTATGTAGATCAGAAGAAAACTGCTAATGCTGTGAGGTTGTGTGTTGGCAGACGTACTCAAAAGATGCAGTGGACCATGTTAAGGAAGCTCTTACACAAGCACAGAAAACAAGAATATTGCCACCAGACATCTTCGAGGTGAACTGCAGATGATATTCTTATTTTTTATTCTCTAGCCTAGAAACCTTGATACCAAGTCAGTAGCATTGCCACCACCAGCATCTTTGCATGGTCATAGGTCTGGCCTAGGGTCAGCCTAGCTGGTGCCCAGGAAGTGGGGAGGGGGGGAATGCTGGCAAGGCATTTAGTCCAAATATGTTGTGGATAGCTTCCCAAGAACAGTGTATCCATCTGCAGTCAAACTAGTGGGCTTAGCTTATCTGTGTGCAAGATGTGAGCAAGTGTTACCTAGCAGTGAAGGTTTTTTTCCTCCCCAGTGGCTCAGGCAAAAGTACCACTGTCACATGTGCCAATAAAGGTTTTGATTTTAAACATCATATGTTAGTTGCAAATGGCTGCTTTTCATCAGAGTTGTCCGTTTAAAGTGTACTTTGCAGTTTTATGTCATATGATGTATGTGAATATAATGTAGTAAAGTCATACACAGGTGGGGTCATGAACTTGATGAAGATGTGTGCTGAGAACAAAATAAATTCTTCACACGAAAAATGGTTAATTCACTTGGTTGTCTTCAGAATGATATGGATGTTTCATCAGTTTCTTAGTTCTCTAATTTGTTTTTGTTTCAGCCCTACATTGCAGAAATCTGCAATTCATTACGAGGTCATATATTTGAAAAATTTGTAGAAAGGTAAAGGAAGCTTCATTGAATTTTGCTTTAAAGAACCAGGCACATTTTATGCAGTTTTGTGCATATGTAGCATACAGTAACACATGCACACACAGATTATATCTATTAAATGCATATATGTGTGTACATAGGTAAATGAAAAGCTGTGAAACATGTCTTCTGAAAATGTGTGGCAACTTAGCTTTTTGCTAAACAGTTGTATATATACATAGGTACCAGAATTCCTTTTATTAGATGGTGTGATCTCAATGTAATTTAGACTTATACAATTGTTTTTAAACTAAGGATTTAAGCTGCTTTATAGAATGCAGAAGAAAAATTTGTTTCTAAACCTGTATATATACCATGCATAAATCATTCATAAATATAACTCTGTGTGTGTGTGTGTGTGCAAGCTTGCATGTTCATCTGGCCATTCACACATATTTACATATGGAGTAATAGCATTAGTAATAAATCAGACGATTTTTTTTCCAGTGAAAAATACACAAGGTTTTGCCAGTGGAAAAATTTAGAACTAAATATCAATGTAAGTTTCATGGTGCTTATTTTTCCTTTTGGCATTGTGTGAAAACATGTGGTTGTGTTTACTTGCTTGTCTACACATGCAGGCATATGCACATAAATGTACATATTTTCATATATCGTCAAGATTCCAAACATGTATTGACACAGCCACATACATTTATTTTCTGAAGTACAGTTAAGAAAGAATTCTGGAAAACACTAATATTATTCTCCTTTTGTTATTTACTTCCTGTGATAAAGGAAAATGCTAAAAGTCTGAATTATTTTCCCCCTGTAGTTTTAGATTTCTGGCTAGTTGTCTTTAGCATGTAGTCTGATGATTTATGTAAATTTTTTCCTCCTCTTGCAGTTAACAATGAATGATTTTAGTGTACATAGAATTATTGGCCGTGGAGGGTTTGGGGAGGTCTACGGGTGCAGAAAAGCTGACACAGGCAAAATGTAAGTGATATTGTGATTTCTGTAGGTAAGATTATATGGACATGGAGAAGTCTGTTTTCAGATACACTTGTATACATTGCCTAAAATTTATCATTTTAAGTTGGTGTGGGAGAAAGTGTGTATGTGCTTGTGGGTGTGTATGTGTGTGCACACACGTGGCTGCATGCATTGGTGATTGTCGCTTATTGATAGTAACCTTTGTACTAAGAGAGTTGTCATATACTGCTTCTGAGGGATTCCAGAATTATGTCACAGACTGTGAGTATAGAGCACGCTGAATCTCAGTGCTGAGTGCCTGCCTTTTAGTGGACCTGCTATTAGCCATCCATGGTTTTTAAAAAAAATTCCCTTCCTCTCCTATTTTCTTGGGAACATGCAGCACAGTAAAATAATAAAGCAAAAAAGTAATGGAAATTGTAAGTGTTATATTTGCTTATGAGTTACTGAAATATTTTACTGTTTGTGATGAGGCACCAAGTATTGGTGAATTCAGTATATGATGCTTATATGTTTGTATGTCTGCCTTGTTTTTGACAAGCGAAATTACTGGACTGCTGATACTTGTAAATTGCAGGTATGCAATGAAATGCCTGGATAAGAAAAGAATCAAGATGAAAGGTGGTGAAACGCTTGCCCTTAATGAACGTATCATGTTGTCGCTGGTCAGCACAGGGGTATGTATAACTAACATGTTATTACTTCTACCCTTTACCCTTGTTGTTTGTTTTTTTAAAGAAAAAGTTTCTAAATTGTGTTTCTAAAGGTTCGTTTTAACTGGACGATCCTTTGAGGGACAGACTTTGGCTGCCTCAACCCTGATTTCTATAACACAACTGCCTTTGGTGTGCGAGTTTATTTACAAATGTAGGCATCAGAGCACTGAATTTAAGTTCCAGAAACAAAATCCTGCCTCTTGTGGTTTAAAAAAAACCCTAGATAATCTCATATTGTGGCATTTACCATCCAGGTTTTGATTTTTGGCAATGCTGTATTGAATTTTGCAGATTTCAAACAATGCCCACAGTGTGGGCTGCATAAAAAAAGAAATGGAGGTTGAATGTGTAAATGAAGTGCATAGAAAGAAATGTTGTAATGCCCTCAGTAGCAATGAATTTATGTGCCATGTGCAGTTTCATTACCTGCATTTCACAGGCTTTGTGTGAAAAGGGCTGGCATGAGGGTCGATATAATGACCATGGAGGTGGAGGGAGGCAGAGAGCTGGCAGTACATGTGTATAAACAGCTGGCCTAAATGAACATGTTATCTTGTCATGCTATAATTTGAAATTGCTTAGGCTGGTTTATTTGTGGCAAGACATATTTATGATGCAGTTTGATGAGTGCAATAAGGCTGTGAACCAAAGACTGTATTGTGTGCTTTTATTGAACACTTTGAGTAGTTCCATGCCACCTACACCGCCATTTATTTATTCCATAATACAGCATAGGTTTAATGGACAGTAGTCTTGGGAGCAAGGGGAGAAAGATGGCTGTGGATAGCTGCCAGGACTAATGAGACAAACAGTTCCTCTTCAGGAAACCTCACACTTGCACACACATGCGCGCGCAGATGGAGGGATCAAGTTAAATAATAAAATCTTTCTGATTGCACGATCCAGAAGATTTAACTTCATGTCACTTGCAAGCAGCAAATACATGAATCTGCTGACTGTGACGAGTACTTACAAAAAGCTAAATACATTAACTTTTGGACTGATGTGTGCACACGCAGCCAGTTGACACATGAATGTATTCACTGTCATAGGGTTTGACATTACAAATTGCTCAATCATCTGGAATAAGTAAATAATAAAGGTGGGGAACTAAAATTTCTATCAGCTTGCATGACTGGACAAGTTAACATCTTCATATATTTTCAGTAGTTTCTAAATAGATTCTGTTGTCAGACAAATGGTGATATCTTTTAGGAAAGTACTTTTTTTTTTTTTGAGAACATGGTCAGTGGGGTAGGTCCCCCCCCCCCAATTCCCCCCCCAAAAAAAAGTCTCAAGTCCAGTTTCAAATGGTTTTCTGTGATTTGCAAGCAGTTAATATAATAACCTATTGACTGTATCATATGGCTGGCATGGAAACTGGCCTGCATCCGCATGTCTGCTTTCTTTGTAATGTTGAATTTGTTTAAAAGTTTCATTTTGTAATGTGCCACATTACTTTTACCTCCATTCTTTCACCAGCCAGAGTCCGTCTAACAAATTTCAGATCATGTGATTTCAGTTGAACATTATTTGACAGGTGAAACATGCTGGCATTGTGTGGGCCAGTGCAAATTGCAAAATCAGATGCATTTGGGGCAGAAGTTTTGAGATGGGAACCCTTTTTTGGTCCTTTATTGGAGAGTCCAAACAAAGTACGCAATTGACAACTTGAAATATGTTTGGTCTGTGTCTCAGCAGGAAGGGAGTCCATTCATTGTGTGCATGACGTACGCCTTCCAGACTCCAGAGAAACTGTGTTTCATTCTTGACCTGATGAATGGTGGGGATTTACATTATCACCTCTCACAACATGGTGTTTTCACAGAGAAGGAAGTGCGTTTCTACGCTGCTGAAGTCATGCTCGGTCTTGAACACATGCACAGTCGGTTTGTCGTCTACCGAGATCTGAAGGTAGGTCATCAGAATGGCTTGGAACATCCACTGCTCTGCATTCTTCGTAGTGCACCCTGTCCCAGCTTTCTTAGTAACTAAAGATGCTTTTTCAGTTCTTATGGTGTACAGATGTTTCAGACTGCTGAAAATCTTGGAAACAGCTCCTTTAGGTTGTTTCAGCAGATTTTTCTTAGGTCTTTAAAGTGTCAGTAATCCCAAATATCTGAGAAAGTAGAATGACACACATCTTGATCATTGTAATACTTAACCCTCCAAATCCAGTGTCCTCATCATTGTAAATGTAATACTTAACCCTCCAGATACAATGTCTTCATCATTGTAAATGTATATACTGTACTTAACCCTCCAGATCCAACCTCTTCATCATTGTAAATGTAATACTTGACCCTCCAGATACAATGTCTTCATCATTGTAAATGTATATACTGTACTTAACCCTCCAGATCCAACATCTTCATCATTGTAAATGTAATACTTGACCCTCCAGATACAGTTGCTTAGTGTTTGGTCAGAAAATAATCAATCTGTTATTGTTAAAGAATGTGTTTGAAGCCTTGACTAAAGGCTTTCTGTGAAATTTATCATTTGGGCCAAGTATTAGCTACACTGTCTTCCCTCCAGGGAGAACTCCAGTGATAGAATTGGTTCTAAATAATCTCTTTTAAGCATGTTTGAGAATTGGTTCCAAATAAGGCTCCTTTAAGCATGCTTGAGAAGACCAATCAATATGTCCTGTTCTTGCCCATTCCAGCAGCTTAGAGTGCACTTTTGATTATTGTCAATTTAAATGACAGAAAAAGTAAGGGAAAAGATTCATTGAGATGATAGATGTCAGCATTTTGGATTGCTTCCAATTTAGAATTTCAGGTCCTAAAAACCTAGTTTAGTTACAGTCATTTCTGAAACCAGTGGTGTGTGGAAGTTGGCATGTTTCTTTGTTGCATGATGCAGGCTGGAGAACTCTCAGAGAATCCGCTGATTTCAGAGAATTGCAATCGGCGTTCAGC
>SMGT01010269.1:594297-617923 GCA_004794575.1 Lanistes nyassanus
CATTACTTAGTATGGAGTTTCGTGTTACTCTTTATGTAAGCACATGCCATTACTTAGTATGGAGTTTCGTGTTACTCTTTATGTAAGCTGAAGATGGTGATGCTAGCAGCCATAGGAGCCGTGGGAATGCGTTGAGATGGCGGCAGTTTGAGAAAGCCTGAATGTGCTTACAATATTTCTTCTTCTTAGGCGCATGAATCATACATCAATATTTCACTTCTTCCTCCCACATTGTGTTCATTTCATTTTCTTTTTCAGCCATGTTTTAATTGGGAAGAGGGAATAGTTGTCTTACTAGCATGACAACCTGGTAATTTCATAATTACATTTTAGTGCAGATAAATGCTGAATACTTTGTAAAAAAAAACATATGACCAGTTTGATCTACATTTCTACAAGCAAGATTTTAAGATAAAAATATCTGAGTTCACCCCTTGAAGAATACAACGTTGGGGAGACGTAATTTACATTAACCACCCTTTTAGATTGAGAACAGAGAAGGTTTAATTACTGCGTTTTAAAGACAGGCCTTTGTGGAAGGTTGCAAGAAGTGCCATTAAAGACAGAGCTTGTTTTGTAATGCATGCAGAATAAGCAGGAGGTAAATTTCATGCAGATCACATGCTGCGCTACTGTGTAATCGTCACTCGGATCACATTTTCAGACAATAATTGCAGCAAACACTGTGAGCACATCATTGATAGCTGACACAAGTTTTGAATTTGATTGGAAATCTTCGCAGACCTAGTTACTTATCATGGCTATGGGAAATACCTGACATTTTTAATTGAAAGTCTTACCATATTTAACTACTTGTGTCTATGGGGTCATTTGATGATGAGGTCTGGATGACAGAGCCATGGTACAAACCATGAGATTTGGCCATTTTGTTGGGGACACATTTCAGGAGGATGTTATTGCTACTGATTTTGTATAAGCTGAGTTTTTGTGGCTTCTGTATTGTCAAACTAGCAGAACAGTACTGAAGTAGAACCCAGTCTTGAAATTTCTTCTATTTATTTTTGGTAACCTCAGTCTCCTTTTGTTGACATCTTCACATTGCAGATAGATTTGTTCATTATCTGCTGGGTTGTTGCAAACTGGTCACATATTGTAGGCCATAAGTAGTGCTATATCCAGATTATTTTTTCTTGTAACACCATTGGCTAGCCGCCCCTAGGCCATCTATAGTCTCACATCTTGATAGCAGTTCATATGCAACGCTTATGAGCCTGGCTTTGTGATTTGGTGTTGATTTAGAATGATCACCTCTTTGCCTGAATGAAGGTGAATACAGTACTTTGACAGACTGATGGCCTATATTAACCCCATAAATAATGCTGCCTGTTCAGCATAAGGTTTCCTTTACACTCTTGGCACTGGGCCAGAAGCTGGAAGGATTAACACGCACACAATGCCCACACTTAAGTATATGTCACACAATTACATGTGGATGCCCATGCACTAATGATTTGTTTTTGGCACCCATATTGACAATAAGGTGGAGGTAAAACAGAACTTGTCTACAGCATTCAAATGATATGTTGTTGGTAACATTCAGTTGCACAAAACACCTTGTGTTCCAAGTCAGGGATGGGGAAAGGATGGTGGTCCGGTGGCTACTAGAAGTCTTGGTGGGCCCTTGCATTGTTGATTCCTTCTTGATTGTTGCTTGAATTTGAGTTTTCGGTATTCTCTGAGTGATGTGGCGACCAACATCGCAGTTTCTCCTCTCTTACCCCTCTTCAGCACATGGAAACGCATTTCAAGAGTTTGCTGTTTGCTGTTTGTAGATGTAGATCCCATTATTGTGGACACTGGTTTTGGAACAAACTAATGATGCTACTTCGGCTTCAGAGTGGGGATGTCTGCACTGAAAGGGACAGACACAGTCTCTTGCGACAACATAAACTAGTGTAGCTGTAGGCTATTGGACAGCATTACAGCTGTGCCATGCCAATATAAACTAGTGTAGCTGGAAGCTATTGGACACCATTACAGCTGTGCCACGCCACGCCACAACAAATGGTCATGGGGGACGGGTGCATGGTCCCCTCTGTAGCTTGCCTACATTTGCCCCAGTGTGCTAGAACAACCAAACATTCGGGATTGTGCACGCTTATAGCACAACAGGAGAGTAGACGTGGGAAGCACAAACCCGCCCCGTGTGATTGCATTTACAGCAAATTGCCTGGGAATTTGAAACTGACAGTCCGAAGATCACAACTCATTGTCATCTTGAAGGTCATAAGTTGGATCCGAGGAAAAGTCATATCTGCAGCATAAGCCATATAATAGAGTATGTTCTGTTAAAAAAAAAATTTGGTCAGAATGACAGACATCATAAATGTGAGCGTTGTTATAGAGGGTTTTTACTCTATTCAGAGGCTTAATCTTTACTAAAAAAATATTGATTATAGCAGTATATGTTTTGAATCCCTTAATGCATGAAACTGAAATGAAAAGGTAAGTGGAGTGTATATGAAAATGCATAGAAGTCATCAAAACAGGAAGTAGAATAAACTGTGTATACTTTTGCTATGTACTTGTTTGTTTGTTTTTTATCCATTCTTTCTTTTTGTTCTTCCCCTGCTACCCATTCCTCACCCCACCCCCCACCCCAAACTGGTAATAAAATTAAAATCTTGTGTAAATTATTTTTATTTTATGAAATAGTTAAATTTTTGTGTTGTGTGGATGGGATAATGTTCTTTCCATCCAGGTGCTTGTTTTTCATTTTCCAGTATCAGTATCTTACATTTAAACACAAAAGTTATTGGTTTGACCACTTCTTTTTCTCATTGTGTTTTGTGCTTGTCTTTGATCTCCCAGCATCTTTGTGCTTCTCTGGTACATGTATTTTCTTTTCCATCTGCTCTCCCTGTCATCTGTCTTCTTTCTTTCCCTGACCTTCCCAGAAGGGCGGCTTGGTGATAAGGGATATTGAAAATAGATCTGTGTAGGAGTGCCTGGGGGGCAAAGCAGGAATCTCTCTATAATTAATAAATGTCTTAGCAGTTGCTTGAGTGAGAGTGTTTGATGGTCGTGCATACAGCTTGCTGTTTGACCTACCTTTTGAGAGAAAGTGCCTTCAGAGCTATCTGGCCTACTAAAAAAGCCAAGTCGGACATGACAAAACTGCCAATGGTGTAAAGATCTGCATTTGACCAGAAACAAGCAGGGTCATTTGTATAGAAATGTGGGCACTTCCTAGACCTATCAGTTTGCCCAGAAGTCAAACTCAGTGCTGGAGTGATTGGCATCTCAAGAAGAGCTAACCCTGCAGGAGTTAGCAGCGAGCAAGAGGAGCTTAGGATGGACTTTTAAAAAAGCACTTATTTTTGTTCTGAAATGTGCTTTTAGTTGACATTAAAGGAACTGAGCCAGGCTGCAGTAAACAACACAGACAGTCAACAGTGTGGGGGCATTACCCCTTGGTCAGGACAACACAAACACAGAGACAAAAACAGATAAAGACAAAGAAATAGGCACTTAGCTGAGTGAAGCTAAGTGGGTCATACAGCATGGGGTGAGACTGTTGGGAAAGGATAGACTTCACATTAAAAGGGAGCTTGCAGGAGAGGTCATGCGTGTAGTCAATCAGACCATGACCCTCCTCTGCAGTTGTTTCCAGTCACATGGCAGGTAGCATAGGAGGAGAATGGGGTTAGGGGGTTGCAGGATGGTGGGGGTAGTGTGTGTGGTTGGGGGGGGTGAGTTTAATATGAAGTCTATCCTGTCCCAGCAGTTTCACCCATGCTGTACAACTCGCTTGACTTCAGTCAGATAAGTGTCTGTTTCTTTGTCTTTATCTGTTTTTGTCTCCATCTGCTTGTGTTTGTGTTGTCCTGATGAAAAGGTAATGCCCCGAAACTTTTTGCTTTTGGGTTAAACACCACAAAAATAAGAGGATCATTTAGTACTGAACCTTGGTGATAAAGTTGACTTTGATTCCTGTATTTAAGGCTTGATAGTCCTGTTAGAGACAAGCACCACAATGCCCATCAGGTACAAAGAGGATTCTAAGCCTTTGGTGTGAAGTATTAGACTTTTCAGCACAATTGCTTTTAGGAAGCAGTTTGAAAGTGGTGGTGGTGGTGGTGGATGATGGGTGGGTGGGTGGTTTCTTTCTTTGTTTTATGTACAGACTTCCAGATTTTGTAATTTCATGCATGTTTACTCAGGGGTTGGCCAGGAGACCGTGTACTGCTGCTTTTCATTGTCGGAAAAATGCTTATGTGAAGTGCAGTGGTCTGAGCACAGTGGAGTACAATGTGAACGCTTATATTTGTATTCTGTATTAATCTGCTCTCTTGCAGCCACAGCCCTTTCCGACAGCACAAAACCAAAGACAAGCATGAAATCGACCGCATGACAATGACCATGGTAAGTTACACTACAGCTTGGTTTAAGATCTTCATTTTCCGTGACTTAAGCTCTGATTTCTCGTTTTATTTCATGTTACATCTATGCTTAATATATCATGTTTACTGGAAATTCCTGTTATGCTCACCTTACTCATCGGGGATTATAGCTCATGTTTTTGGTGGCTGTGCCATCCTCACATTCTGAAGGTATCATCATGGATCTTTTGTTGGCATGTTCTAGCTTCTGTATGAAAATGGTTAAAATTCTCTTTCTTCTGTCAGCACTGTGATGAAAAATCTTTGCATACTCACTATCCAAAGCATATGTGCATGATGTGATGTATCTACTCATTGTCTGTAGGTAGCTGAGGGATCAGATGTTGCAGTTTGGTTAAAGTCTTTTTCCCTTGGGGAGGGTGGGGGAGGGGGTGTTGTTAATGCACGTTCTAAGGCACCAGCCTCTCCTATCCCAAAATCCCTTTTCTTCCATCATGTCAAATTTTATAAAACTGCTATTTTTGTTTAGGTTTTTTTGTTGTTAGTTTATTGGGAGTTTTTTGTTTGTTGGTTGGTTGGTTTGATTGTGGGGTTTTTGGTGACCAGTAGTTCCCATTCTTGGAATGATTTTCAAAGCAGAAGGCCTTCCATGTGTAGTTTCTACAACTCATTCTCTTTGGTTTCTTATGGCACAGTACATGTAGCCAATATTTACATGTTTACTGACATCAGGCTAAAAGTTCACAGCAGTCCTTTGCAGCTTTGTTCATACAGACTACTAGACTGTTTTTAAGTTTCGTGCCTGTATTGCAGAAGTTGTTTTATTTATGCACCATTGACAGCTGACCATTATTTTCTAAAGAAAAGCTGTCTGGTTAAATAAAAAGGGCTTTCCAGGATTCTTTATGTTTCTTCTCTTGTGCCATTATCATCCTCTTTTGATTCTGTCACAATAGCACGTTTAGTTACTTTCTCTGTTTTCCTGGTAAGTATTCATTCCAGCATAATGGAGGTCGCCTTCTCACCATTGTGATTATGTGTGCACACTGTCTTTAAAAATTTTCAGTTAGTCTGCAGTTTGCCTGCACCTTGTTCATCTTGATTTACTTACAAAGTTGCTCTTACACTTTTAGTAGTATACTGCATTACTAGTTGATGATGTAGTTGACATAATTTGCCTTGGGTGTTAGTTTGATTGCATGGTGTTTGTGAACAGTTTAACTGCATGTGATAACAGTGATGGCTGTAGAAATGAACATAGAGGTAGCTGAATGTTTTGCCTGAGGCTTGTTTGCTTTACCTTTGTTTGCTAGTGATTTCTGTATGCCACACAAATTGTTTTCTGAATGCATCTTCATTGTGTAGATTTGCACTCTTCCTGTTTTTGTACATCACCTAAAATCGAGGTCAGGCATTGGGCTAAGACAAAAATACCAGAAGCAGAAGAAATTTTAGCAAAGTGCAGATGAACCTCCATCTGGTTTTCAGTAGAACTGCATGTACCAGAGTTCCTTTTCACCTCTTTTTAACCCAATTGAATCTCACAAAATGAACACCAGTCTTTATTCGCAGTCTTTATTATGATTTTAGGTGAACTTGGAAAAATATTTAAAAACCACAGGGACACATACCTCAGCTACACATCATTTTAAACAATTTTACTTGAATGATTCTTGAATGATGCTGGTTCCAAAAAAAAATATAACTGAAATGTCATGAGCCGATGGTATGATTCAATTGATAATCACATTACAACATGAAAATAATGGAAACAGACTCTCTTGCAATATTTGTCATGTACACCTAATAGTTCTAGCATTTAGAGTTTTCATATCAAAGGAACATTTTTGTGCCTTTTTAAGTAGCAAAGATTGCCATTTGGGACAGTGGAGTCACATTTTCAGCAGAAATATCTTTTGAGCTGATGGTCAGTCAGGAAAGCTGTCGTTTGCACTCACTAGATTTAGATAACTAGAGAGAAGTCAGTGTAGAGAGAATCAGCTGCATTATATTTGAAATCATCAGTTTCTTTTCTCAGACCACTACAGTTTGTCTGTGTGGTTTATTTATCAAATTTGTAAAAAAAAAAAAAAATCTATTCTTATGATCCACCTCTCACATAAAGCCTACAATTGTAGCGGTGTTCACAAGAAAATGGAGGTTAACAAAGAAGGATGTTTAAAAATCAAAACAGTATTGTCCTTATGGTTGTGCCATTTTTTATTTAGTGCTGTTGCAATTTTAAAGGCAATCATTTACCAAAGAAGGCTTTAAATTTTTGCATATCAGTGATTTAGTGTCCCACTTTCCAAAGTGTATTCAAAATTGAGAAATTCTAAACCTTCACAGCACTGTTTGTTCTGAGAAGTGATTTCAGTGGCCCCAGTTTCAAAAGTGTATTCATGTGTTGGGATATCCCAAAGTGCCACTGCCATTCCTATTTGAGATATCTAAAGGAATGCAGAAGCGCGTCACACATTCATTTAGCCCAAAACTTTCACTACAAAGAGTTCTGAAAGTGTGGCAGTTCTTAACACAATCTAATCTCACAAAGTGGCCTCCATGGACATGCAAATGTTAGATCTTGTTAACTGAGGGTTGGTTATTGGTTGCTTAATGTTGCGCTGCAAACTGGGTGCATATGAGGATGGTGAACTAGAGGAGGGATAGGTCCTATGACTATGCTATACACTGAAAGAACCACTAGACTGATGGCTGCAGGAAGATGCTCAGTGCAAACAGGCAGTTTAATGTGCAGGGAGATGGCCGAATAGAGTTTTCACAATGTATGACTCCAGAAAATAATCCTTGACCACACCAGAACGTGAACCAGCAACCTTCCAGCTCCTAGACCTCAGCTTTACCAACTGAGCTATCCAGCTCCCTATTTAACTGACAAAAGTTGTTGTAGAGGGAATTAGCAATTTGAAATCATCAGTTCCTTCTCTGAGTCTACTAAAATTTTCTGTACAGTTCAAGTATCAGATTTGGAAAAATGGCTGCATATATTTATGTAGCCTGCTTCACACTTAGAGCCTACAAACAGTAGATACATTGATAGTAAGCAGTGCATGAGTTAAAGTGAGGTCACTAAAATATGTTCACAGGGTGAGAAACCCCCAAACTTGAAGCACTGACTAGGATCTCAAAGCGGTGCAGTTACCAAAATGTGTTCACACAATGAGAAAACTCCAGACTTGTAGCACTGACAGTTCGACTAGGGATCTCAAATTGCGGTGGCTCTTAAACTGGATTCACACGTCAAGAAAGCTCCAGACCTGTAGCACAAACAGTTGTGACTAGGATGTTGAAGTGTGGCCATTGTTGCGATGTATTGACATGCTCAGGCCAGGTGGTGGTGATGCATTATTATCGTTTGTTCTAATCTTTGTGTTTTACTGACCCAGAGTGTGGACCTGCCAGACTCCCTGTCCCCAGAGATGAAGAGTCTGCTGGAGGGACTTCTAAAGCGAGACGTGGAAGAGAGGCTAGGATGCCGAGGACGGGGGTAAAAAAAAAATGTGATGCTGCTGCTGCTGCCTGCTGTCTTCCTGATAGCCCTCTTGCGTGATGGTTGCTTGACTTGGGAGGCTTGATAGGCCTCTTGGGTGATGGTTGCTTGACTTGGGAGGCTTGCTTGCTTTCCATTTGTCCTTCTGATCACCTCAGTTTTTTTAGGGGGGGGGGTTGTGTGGGGTTATCTCACATCCACCATCTATTGTCATGTGCCTAGACCTCCAGAACCACTGCTGTGCAGATGCAGGAATGATCTGCAAAATCCTGAATTGTGTTCACATCAATCCTGGTCAGCTAAACACAGCTTAGGAACATTAAAGGAGATTTTGCATATCAAAACACTGCTGTCATTTGAATTGAGTTACCATTTGTTTCAGATGCACATTTTAAAAAAGTTATTTGAAGCTACATTGTTACACATGGAAGAGATTTGCATATATATATTTTCACATCATATTTGCATATAATATGCACATGCAATACTTTGAAGGACATAAGTAACATTTCCTTTAAAAAAATCTCAGATTAACAAGTAACATGTTTCCTGGAAATGGTCTAAAACAGATTTACAAGAAATATTTCCTGAAAATAATCTTAAATTTTCATGAAACTTTGTTAAGCCTAGGGTCTAAAATATGCATGTTCTACATCAAGAATTCTTGGAGCTCACAAACTGTTATATTCGTGTAACAAGCTCCAAAAATATTATGTTCGTTTAACAAATGATCATAGCATGACAATATATTAACAGTCATGGTATCTTTGCTAGGCAAATACTTTGATGGCAAACCAGTTTAACAGGAACTTGCTGGTGCACATAATGTTGTTGTTTTTATTTTTAGAGAGTTAAAATATTTGCATATCTGTGTGTGAAACAGAAGAGAGGATGAATGAGATGGGGGGGGGGGGCAGATGGAGGGAGGGAGAGAGACCAATGTACATTTTCACTTCTTGACTGCAAACCTAATATCTAAAATGGAAGAAATGATGATGGGTGCATTAACATGTACTCTTTATAATATTCTTGATTCTGGGTTGAGAGTTGATAGAAAGTGGTAGAACAGGCAAAATTGCCTGTATCAATTTTATTGACATTTAAATCTGTAAAAGAAAATTTACTTTAGTATGAATCTATAGCTATGCAAGTTTGTCCAATTATTTTAACTTAAATAGTTTTGTCAGTAGTGATACTGTATTGTACATCAGATGTTGGAAATTCTTATTACTTGACCTGTGTGTTGACCTGTTTATATGTCTGTTTATCCTATGTTTATCAACTATAATTCATCAAAAGCAAGTATAATGGGCAAATCCAATAATGTAAAGTTTGCGTCTGGTCTGAACTATAAAATAGGAAACCAAGATGTCTACATTCTTATCTGGTCTAGCGCTGCACCATTACCAGTATGCAGTGGCTCACTGGCATGTATCATTTGCTGACTTTGACTGTGCCACTGGTTTCTACAGAACTGCTGCATCAGGTTATATTGCCCAGAAACTTCAGTGGGCATTGTTTGTTCAGCTGCTGGGTCACTGACATCACTTTGTAGGTCCTTGTTTATGGTAGGAGTTTCTGCTGATGTTTTCAGGGCACAAGAGGTGAAGGAGCATCCATTTTTCAAGGGTATTGACTGGACTCTTGTGTACTTGCAAAAGTATCCGCCTCCCTTGATACCGCCGAAAGGAGAAGTTAATGCAGCTGATGCTTTTGACATTGGCTCTTTTGACGAAGAGGACACAAAAGGCATAAAGGTAAGGGTTAGGTGGGAAAGTTTTCCTGGTCATTGGCCGAGCATCCATCTGCTTTCAGAATGACTCTGTACAGTGCTTTATATCCGGGAACTTTCAGAATTTTAGTTGACATTTGTTTGTCACAGATAGTCTTTAGTTTGAAGTATCTCTCTCTCGTCAGTTCACAAAGGCCACATTAAAGTTTTATTTAGGCCAGGCTTGTTAATTATTTTATAATCAGTTAATTGGGGTCATTTGCTGAATGAAAATCTGAGAAACAGAGCTGTGTTCAGGACAGAGCTCTTGTGTTCATAATGGAAAAGAACTGATTAAATGGTGGGTGGGAAATTTAATGTTCTGGTAAATACTGGATAACTAAGTGAGGTGGAATTATTTGCTCGGTTTTTTGTTTGTTTGTTTTTTTGTATGACAGGACTGGGTTGAGAGACAAACTGTCCAATGGTTGTAATATTATGCACTCAAGTGTACAGGATAAGCTGATGTATTATCTGCTAATATAGTTGACAGAGGCAGATCAGGAACTGTACAAAAACTTCCCCCTTGTGGTTTCTGAGCGCTGGCAGCAAGAGGTTGCAGAGACAGTGTTTGATGCAATCAACCAAGACACTGACAAACTGGAACAGAAACGAAAAGCCAAGCCCAAGATAGACGACCTTGACCTTGGTAGGTAAAAGTAGGATGAAAAGAAAACGCCAAGTCACGTGGGGTAAACAGTTGTGAAAGGATGAATTAGAATACGAATTTAGAGTGCTTAAAATATCCTTGATGTGAAATGTTTTACCAGGAGATTCAGGGTTTGAGGCATTGGGGTAAGAGGTGGAAAATTGCTTCCTCATCCCATTTCACTTCACAGAAAATATCTTGGTAATCATTGGTAACATCTGATACAGTCAGTCAGTGCTAGGGTGAGGCTGGCCTACAAGCGTTGGGAGAAGATACAGTCTTGTTTTGTGAGGTACCAAGTGATCTTTCCTTGCTAGGAGCTTGCCCCCAAAGAATATTTGGTGTGTGGTGCCACTGAAATGGATTTCATTTTTTCTAAGTCTTCAGTTGGATTCTTTCCGTGCCGTTGTTGACTGTGCACATTTCATCCTGGTGCATTTTGTTTCTGAATAGTATGTTTCACCCTGTGCAGAGAAGTGGATTTTGATTCTGATTGACTTTTTCGTATCAAGCAACTGATAATTTCCTCTTCACTGATTTCCTCTTTGCTGCTTGATTACTTTCTTGTTTTATATATATATATATGTGGGGTTTTTTTTAGAGGGCAGGAGAGATTTATATCTGTTTCCAACATTTCCCATTTCTTGAGTAATCAGAAGCTGGAAGAATTTCTAAAGCTAATGATAGAAATCATTGGAGGGGAGAAAATAATCTGTAGATATGGAAAAACTCTGGAATCAGGGATTTCTTTGTAAGCATTAACCCCATATGGGATTTTTTAAAAATGCTTTTCTGTTGCCATCTGGATTCTGCAGAGTGCATCAATGAAAAATTGATTTTTCCATGAGACAAAAGCAATAATTTGCCTGATTCTTTGGCCTTTTTTTTAGGAGCCTATTATGATGGTGACATTTCTTGTTTCTGTGTCCCAGAACTGAGCACCATTATGACTGAGGTTCATCGGGGGAAATGGGGTCCTGGAAGTGGGTGTTGCCCCCCCCCCCCATCTATCTGCAGTTGTGTGTGTGTGTCTAGTTTTAAATCATAGGCTTGAAAGAACTGTGTTTAAAAGGAAAGTCCCAGAGAGCAGATGGAAGATAGATTCGCAGGAAATTTTGCCTGAATGATAATAGTGTAATCATTGAAGAAGTCACTTGCTTTAGTAATAACTTTTTTGACCAGCAGAATTTGAATAACAATGAGAAATAAATGAGTTCATTTTTGCCATGGACTGTACTTTCCCCATGGAGCCTCCAGTCCTGCTTCTTGCAGTGTGCTTTAGTCTGTGTAACCTTGTGTGGCCCACTTACCCCCACGATCTGAGTTCATGATAACCGTTAGTCTCATCTCCACAGAAATGGGAGAGAATTCAGTACATGAAGGTGACACAAAGAATCACCTTGCTAACTAATCCAAAGCTGGCACAAAAGGCAAAATTGTATGGGGGGGGGGGGGTAGTGAAGGTGATGAAGGATAGGTGGAGCGAACAAAGTGAGTGTGAAAGAGAGCAAGAAGAAAGAAATGAATGCATTCATGCACGTGGATGAAGGAGAACAAGATTTTAACAGCAACATGGGATTTGATTGGTGATGGCTTACAAGTTGTGTTTTTCAAAAGACATTGGCAATCAATGTGTATGATTTTTGTTTCGTGTGTATTTTCAAACAGCAGGCCCAACAGATTGCATAGTAGAGGGTGAAGTGCTGAAATTAGGTGGTCCGTTCCTGCAGACATGGCAAAAAAAGCATTTGAAACTCTACCCCAATCGCCTGGAGTTCTACCATAAGACACGTGATGGCCAGGTCACTCGCAGCAAGGGAGTAGAGGTGATTATTTCTTTAGCCATGAACATAGCATTCCATTGACTGTATGCTAACATAGCATTCCATTGACTGTATGCTAACATAGCATTCCATTGACTGTATGCTAACATAGCATTCCATTGACTGTATGCTAACATAGCATCTGCTTAAGGCTTTAGACTGGACAAGAGAGACATGAGAATTTTTGTTGTACTTAATTTTCTTCTTTCTCCACACTTTTTCTTTTTTCTTTCTTTTTTTTTTTATAACAATAAACTGGCTAAGGACTTGATGTACACATTTTCTCATACTTTTCTCAAGTTACTGGTCAAAAAAAATTTCTTGAATGTAATCTGCTATCTAATCATTTTCCAGTGCATATACCCTAGTTGGCTACTGTCCTGGATTTTCAAAACTAGTCCGGTGAATATGTCAGAAAAAATGAACCATACAGAAATCACGGAAATATGATCACCATTCTGTTAGTTCCAAGACAGTTACAATCCTTTCAGCAACTCTGTTATACTGTAATTTTAGTTGTAACACAGTTGGGGGAGGGGGGGTAGTTCTTATTGCTGCTTAATCTATCAGATAGCACTGTTATGTTCTGTGTGCCCTGGGTGTCACTAGATTCTCTGTTGTTTCAACGTTGCCAGAGAGGGGATACAAAGGATTGTACAATGTTGTTGCTTCCATAACGATGCCCCGGTGGAAGTAAGCTCATTGAGCTGTTGTTCTGATGCCAGAGGTAGTGAAACCTTGCTAAATGTGGTCACGTACCCCAGTGGTCACCATGGCTACAGGATTCACGGGATGCCAGGTTGATGTAGCAGATGTGAAGTTTTATGAACTGACCTTGAATTAGATCACATCTTTACTTGCTAAAGTACTATTTTTAACTTGCGTTTCTCAAGATTAGTAGCAATGTTTCACTATTCTTCCTGTTGGGTTTTATAACAAAGTTGTGTTTGGTTTTCCCTCCTTGTTGAATTTTAAATTTGGAATTTCTTTCTGTTTCCTTCCTCCTGCTCCCCCAGGAACTAGATTGTCAGACAGAGAGAACTTAAATGAAAACAAACAGAAGCTTTCCACATTGCTCTGAAACGTTTTCATGTATTTTTAAACTTTCTGTCAGAAGTAAAGTATTTGAATGTCTCTGGAAATGCAAATTTGTCAGTTTATTTGTTGTCATTTGTCTTCTGGCCTGCAAAGTTGTTATTCTGTGAAGGCTTTTATTTTACATCTTGATGGCCTTGACCTTTTCAGTCGTCCTGGTCTTTTAATTTAAATCATGTCACAAATCCTGGCCATATGCACCATACCAAAGAAGATAATTTAGTATCACAAAGAAAGTATGTAAATACATGTAGTTGTTTGTCTGCAGCCATCCACTGATTGCAGCAAATCACTAACCTTAAGTCTGTGCATCTTAAGAGATAAGTTTTAATATAATTTTTCCATATCAAGCCTTTTTTTTTTTTACAAGTGACTGTTTCAGTGACCCCTCCTCTCTTTCACATGCATGCTCACATGTTTATATACTGTGTCTCCTATCACATACTTTTAAAGGAGAAGTTATTACATAAGAACAAGAACCATTAAGCTGGGACAAGTTTCTGTAACTTTTTATTTCAGCTTATTCCAATGCTTGACATCAAGGAAGTCTACCCAGAATTCCAGAAAATGAACAAGACTGAAAACTGCATTGTGATACAGCTGAAATCAGACCAGAAAATTGCTATCACCTCCCCAGTGAGTGTTTTTGTTGCTGTTGTTAGAATGTCAATAGTGATTGAACAGAACTCTTGCAAGTCTTTCTCAGACTACAGTCACCTCTTGTGTAAGTCTGACTGAAGCCGCCATCATGTATACAGTTAGTCTGGCTCCATTCCTCCCTGCTGTCTGGTTTGCATGATAAAGGTACCATTACCTCCTTATTAAGCACTGCATTCACACCTTTGTTAGGTCTAGCTGAAGGTCCTCTCGTTGTTAAAATTGTTAAAATTCTGAGACCTCCACTTTTCTGTGGGCCATGCAGCATCCTGAGGGAGCTCCCCATCACTTCTCCCTCACTGCATTACCATCTCTAACCCATGGGTTAGGTACACAGGATTAATTGGGGGGGGGGGTATGGTGTGATGTATGGATGTCGCACCAGCACCTTCAGGTTCAGATGCCTGTGGTGTAACCACTCAGCCATCCACTTCCCCAAATTGTTGTCACCTCTCTAAAATCCTTGCTCAGGTTGCTGTTGTGTCTGTAGTACATCTTGCTTAAGTCATTGTTGTCCCTCCCCTAGCTGTCCCTGAGATTAGAAGGTTGCGAGTTTGCTTGCTTTTGAAGAACTTAAGTGCCGTGTGGTTGGTTATTGCAGGACCGTGTGTTGATCAATCAGTGGAAGGATGAGATCATCAATGGCTTCAACCTGTCATCACAGATTATGGCCAACATGAACAAAAAAGCGTCAAAGCTTTATGGCTCAGAATTCACTAACAGTCCCAGCAACGAGAACCTGCGTGCACCTTTGGAACACCGTAACAGTAATGGGAGTTAATCCCCAAGTCCTGTTCACGCAAATGCACCCTCGGGACATCATCCAGTGCTTTCCTGCCCCTGTCACTGTTGCCATCATTATACGACCATTCGCCGTCATCTCTTGCACCAGCAGTAGCGTGGTGCCTCATGTCAGTACGTCTGTGTGGTTATGAGTGCTTGTTTGGGGGGGGAAGGCTAGGAAGGCTTTATGACTGGTGTTCTGTGTTCTGTCTCGCAGTATACAACAGTTGTAACTGGAGTACGTCACGACCACATAGGGCAAGGGTGAAACATTACCACAGGAATGTCAGAGGCACAAACAGGGATGCCTCACAAACAGGTAGATGCGTGGTGAAAAGACATGACAGCCACCAAGTGTCCGCATTGCACGTGTTGTGTCATGTGGCTCGCTGCAGCTCCTTGATTTGCTCATACGTCTCTTTTGCACCTTTTGATTGCAGTGGTTTGCGGTCAGACAGGCCAGACGGAATTCTGTTGAGCATCTGACTTCGTGGAAAAATGGTGTCGTAAAAGTTTTCTGGGAAGCGTGCAGAACATTTCCATGGTGTGTCTGCCAGCTGTGTATTTTACCAAGAGCAGTTTAGGAATATGTTGTTCTGTTGATCCATTTCCTGTGAAACCAGTAATGCATTTCCCTCAGTATTTCAAGATCCTAACAATGGCAAGAGCAAGCCGTTCTTGCAAGAGATTTAAGTCCCTTCATGCTGTTGGAAAGTTGAGGGTGTCTTCAAGCCCAGCACTATGGCCCAGGAAAGGAGACTGTGTGAAGTGGCTCATTATGCAAACCTCACCCGTTACACTAAAGGAGGTTATAAAGCTGGGTTTTGTGATTTCACATCAAAACAAATTATTTTTCCAAACAAAACCTAAAATGGAAAGTTGTTAATTTATGGGAAATAGACATTTCACTGATATTCGAGGGAAACTTACCCACAGGCTTTTTATGACAAAGATATATCTGCCTGTTGCTGGGATTTGGTCATCAGCAGGAGACTTGTAGGCTACAAGATTGCGAGCTTGGACCCTCCGCTAGCTACAGGCAGAGCAGAGAGGCTCCATACCAGATAAAATGTTGCTTTGATTGTTATTGCATAAGACTACATACAGTCTGTAATGATGGTGTACATCCAAGTTGGTGCATACATATGACTGCATGTGTGTGTGTGTGCACACGTTTGTGTGGATGTGGTTGTGCAAGTGTTCATATTGGCAACCAGAAGAATGCGCTTTCAAAGCTGAGCTGCCCAGCAGGCTGGATAGACTAAGCTTGATATGTACCTCTTTTCAACTCAAAGACTTCCCCATGCTCACAAGCATAAAGTTTGTGCAGGAGAAGCACTTGTGAAAGAGATCCAAGTTCATAAGCCCCTTATCCACATTGCTGATCAAAAGCTGAAGGGCATCCGAACAAAAAAAAATTTAAGATTGGTTCTGGTATTTTGCGCATGGCTGTTATATTTAATCTCTCAGACCTGTCATGGGATTTATTTTGTAACATCAGGAGTTATAATGTGTAAGAAAAATATTAGAGGCTTCCTGCATCTCCCTGTATTCTGGGAAAGTCTGTTTTACTTGCACAATTTGACGTTGATGAACATTTTACATCCAGTTTTAATGATATGTTGGGTATTGCTTTATCATGATCAAAGTGGCTTTTCCCAGTGTTGTTATCCTTTGCACAAACTGCTTTATTAATTTTTCTTTGCTTATTGTCATAGGGCTAGACTCTTTTTTATTTTAATTTTGAAAGGGGTATGGGAAAGGGAGAGTTATATTTTGTGACGTAACAATTATAATGTACCAACAAACAACCCCTTACATCGCAGAGGGAAAAACCAGTCATCCAGGAAAAATTATTCAGCAGAGGTAATCTGTAGCTGGCACCTGTAAACATGTTTGCTGAGGAGAAAATCAGTGCATACAGAAAAAAAGAATCTATGAATGCAATCATAAACACCAGGGAGCAGGATCTAATCATATGGTATAAAAATACTAATTTAAAAAAACTCCAAGCCGATGTGCACTATCTTCGAATGTTAAAATATTGACATTGAGACTGGAGTTGTCAAAAAAGGATACCACAGAGGTAGACTGAAGTATCTTTATGCCAGAATTATTAAAGAAAATAATTCTTTATTTTCAGTGATGGAACTAGAAGTTGGTGCACATGCTTGTAATGTCCAGCATAATGAAGCTTCACCCGACAACTTACTACTAAATCCATTTCCTCCTTCCCACCCCCAGAAGAGAATTCCTTTCCTTTTTTAAAACAGTCTTAAAGGGAAATAACCATGGAATAGTTTTTTGTGAACTTGGATGTTCACTGTTGTATTGGCAGTTACAAAATCCATCACCGTTGGAAGAAAAATTTAGTGAAGAAGGGTGCATGACGCGCTGCTGCTTGGGGTTTATGACCTTCATTGTATGCTTCTGGGTTTCTTTCAGTGGTGCAGTGTCTGTCCTCACTGGCTTCAGTTTTCCGTCCTGTGCTGATGTGTTGTACATATGGACTTGGACTTGAGCACACAAATTGCAGACTTTGGTGTACAATTTTGTTTGCTTAGTTATATTTTGTTGTTTGTATACACTTACATATTTATTTATGTATAAGACTTATGTTGTTAGTATCGGTTGGTGTCTATGGTGCACCTCACTGAGTCGACATGTTGAATCTTTCTATCAGCTGCTTTGTCAGGCAAGCATAAAGACTAAATGATATTTTTGTTATCGGCGTGTATGTATTTTAAGATTGTGTGCATTTTCAGTCACTTTCTTTGAAAAAGGTCCCATGACTTATCAACGGAGGCTCTAGACTTCCAGTGGGAGTGTTTGAAGATAGAAAGCTTGGCATGTCTGCTGTCACGTTGTGGACTATCAGACTTCATTTTCACTGTATGGCCACATCTGCTACTGCTACTATTCTGGATTAGACATTTTGATGCTTGAAAAAGAAATGCAGAGTTAAACTTCCTGTTCTCTGTGGCTACATTTGAACCTCATTGTCTCCGTGTGAACCAGTTAATCTACACAGAAGTTGCATGCACTTTTCTCTGTTTTGAATTATTTCAGTGTGCAATTGATTTCTTGAGCTGATAGAGCCATCTAGCTGACATCCATTTTATTCCTTCCCTTCCCACAGTCATCCACAGATTTACAGAAATACCAATAAATTATCATGAACTTTATGTTAGCACAGTGGTGTTATGGTTAAAATCTGATTCTTGCATTAGGTATGTTTGTGTGGGATGCATTAACAAGTTTATGTCAGCCAGATTTGTTTCTCTTTAGAATGTCGGGGTTGAAACACAAAAACAGGCGTATCCTAATTCTTGGAATTGGAACTTTCATTTATTTTACCAAAATCATCTCTTTTTTCCCTCTCTCTCTCATTTGTAGTTGGTACCAAACCCTTCCAGTCCACAGCCCCCCCCCCCCCACATACACACACACCCAGCACACACATAGACACCTACTCTTTCCCCTTTTGTATTGCAACGGTTTTTTTGTTTTTTTTGGTTTTGGTTTTTTTTTTGGTTTTGGTTTTTTTTTGGTTTTGGTTTTTTTGGAGAGGGGAGGTGGTGACCAGGCACTGTTAAATCAGAACTATGGCTTGTGAACCTAAGCAGTCCATACAACAGATTTTCCTTTGTTTCCAAACAGAAAGCTTCCTGTTCAATGGTTATTCTGATGAGAATCTCATTGTTACCTGTTCAGAAATGATTGGGCTTGATTGTGTGATGCCTTGTACCAGAGGGCATCATCTGTTTGTGTCTTGAAGAGACATGATTACTTTGTCTACCCTCCCCCCCTCCTTTTTTTTCTTTTTCTTTTTTTTTTTTTTTTTTTTTTTTTTTTTTTTTTTTTTTTTTTTTTTTGCTTTTTGGTAGCAGATTCGCCGAACAGTATTTCTTTTGTTAGCTGTTGCAATATTCATAATGAGCAAAAAGATGCAAAGCCATGAGATTTTGTTGGAGACATTTTAGCAGAACATTATTGGTACCAGTTTTATTAATGCTTTTCTGTGGCATTTTTCTTTCCCATATTCAAAACTCGCAGAACTGTCATGAACCCAATAATTTTTGCTGTTGTTTTTGCTTTTTCAGCCTCCGTCTCCTTTCTGTGCACATTAATGTGTGATGTATCTGTAGCACAAGGTAGCGAAATGCAGTATAATGTGAAGAAGTTCAGAGTCTGTGCAGACAATAACCATCACTGTTTGGCATTTTGAATAAATATTTTATCATGCTTCTCAACTGTAACCTGACCACCACACACAAGGTATAACAGACCTCATTTAGTTCAAAGTTAAGAGGTTGAGTTGATCAGTCTTGCATTTTGTTGATAGAATCAAATGTGATAAATGCAATATTTCTTATTTTTGTGCTTTCTGCATGCTTGATTTTCACTTGGCTTATTTAAATACACATTGTTGCGATGCAGTTGTCTGTCGTGATGCATGTGCACACACCCCCTATTCAGCTCCCACCCCCGGAGCTGGGAAATGGTGGTGGTGATAATGCTGGAACACATGGCTGTGAGCGTGGCGGGAGCCACTGCCAGCTACCCTTCACTCTCTCTCTCTCTCTCTCTCTGCCTGTTGATTTTGTCACCCTGTCCTGATAGGTTGTGAGCCAGATGAAAGCATGAGTACGTGCAGGAAAGGCCATCAGTGATGCCATTTTCATTATCATCATCATCATCATCATCATCATCATCGAGGTTGATATGCTTGTTAAATATGCATGATGAACATCAGTCTGTCAGGCTGCTTTGTGTAGTGTGTTAGGTTTTCACCACTCAATCGCTCATTTTAGTCTTCTTGCAGAAGCAGACTGGTTCGTATGAATTATTTATATATGTGTTTGTGTGCTTGGATTCATTCTTATGGATCCCACCTTTCCCTGCATTTTTCTACAAACTGCAAACCATGTGATACTAGTGCTCAGTTTACATCTGTCTCTTCCTCATTAAGTACTAAAATGATGGTTACCATGATGTTAATGTTTGCATCAGTAATTTTTTTCCAAGGATGTTTGGTATTTTAATAATAAAATGATAGCCTTTTTCATTGTTGAGTGTTATTTGGTACTCTACAGAACATATGCATATTGCCTTTTTTTCCATTTTAATGTCATTGTTTTGCTTGGGGCTCTCCCCTACCCCTTTCCTCAGTCGTGCAGAATGGTAAATAAGAGCATCTTTTTTACCTTTTAATGAGTCTTAGTATATGGTGAATGTTTTCTGGTCATTGTTTTGGTTAGAAGGAGCATTTGATGTGTTGATTGCAAGGACATTTGTAAATCAAATGGCTGTAGTTGACTGTAAATTTGTGCATACAAAACATAAGCTCTCATTTGTAATTATACGTACATGAAAATGTTACTTTTTTTCTTTTGATGTGTATATAAAGAATATACAACTTTATGTTTATCCTTGACAGAATCTCACCTCTATCATTAGAATTTTTAAGGTGTGTAATTAACGTTATATTTTTAACGGGTGAGCTAGAGTTGCAAATACTTTTTATAGTGTCGGTGCCCCAGCTGTTTAATATATACCTAGGACCTGTCATCATGTTTCTGCCCCTGTACCTGACACTTGCCCATAAAACTCCCATCAAACCACTCCTGCACATCCTATCAATCTTACATCTTCAGTAGCTGCTATTGTCTGTGGAAGCCCTAGCTAGGATCTCCAGTGGCTACCCATCATAAGCTCAAACTATTTTTAGGTGCTGCTCTTAAAGTCCATATAAATTGTTTTGTAAATCCATCGCTGCGCAGATGACCAGTCCATCAGTAAGGCTGGGCTGTCACTTTCCTGCAATGGTATCTGTGATCCATTCTACGTTCATTTGAAGGCCTAGATATCAGCCTCATCCTTTTCAGTCATCTTCCAGTTTTCAATGAGTTTTTCTTTTTGCCCACTTCTGTTGGTAAATCTAGGTCTGATGTTAACATCATCCAACTAATTTAGGGAAAAGTTTTGTACAGTGAAGCCTATGACCATTCTATATATACTTCAGCAACTTTCATGTCTTCTCATTAAGTCTGCCATATACACAATTTTAAAAAAAACACTACCAAGCACTGGTTCTGTTTAGGTAACAATAGTTGATGTCACCGACGTAGGATTATCCCGTATGGAATTTAAGAATCTACGTCATAGCAGAAGATGTTTTGCATCGAAACATTAGATTCATTGTCTTACAAAAAGAAAGCTGAGGGTGAGAGGAATTGGAACAAAGTACATAGATGACCCCCCAATTCACCCTCGCTACTTTTTCTTTGAAGCGTGCAATTTTGTCTACAAGAATCTATTCATTGTAGAGTTGAAGTTGTTAATGTTAGAAATTTCAGAAACACATTTTAGTTTAGATTGTTTATAAACCATGACATTTAACTAAAATTTGTTTTGCAAAATGCTTAGTTGTGCCATCTGAAGATAAAAAACCACATTAAAAGCAAGCCTCACCTCTCCCACAATTATCACTGGTAGCAGCTACCCTTTCTTCAGCCACTCATTGCATTTTTGAGGGACATTCATGTTTTAAAAAAAAAGTCCATGAATAGAGTTAACATCTAATTAGCCCTTCATTATTCTGGCCCCAGAAAGCAAATGACTTAAAGGGAGTGCAGACCTGCAGCAGTTTTGATCTGCAGATATTTCTGGTTTTGTCTGAAAAGCAGTTTTAAAAGAGGAATGTATAGAGCATTTGTGTTTTTAAAACTTGAACTGACATCTGTATGTGCATTGTTCGTGGAGCTGGAAAAGAGAAGGCCCAGCCAGTAGAATTCAATTAAATTATGATTAAAATTTTAAACCCCACCCCCAGTTTTAACCTTTTTTTTTCCCATCACCCAAATGCATCTGTATAGATGCAGTGAGGATTGTGTGGCAGTACTGTCAACACTGGAATATACAGTTTACTACCCAGGGCTGGGCTGCATGGACACTTTTATTTCCTTTCTGCACATATGCAGGGGGTCCCTAAAGACCACAAGAGTAATTTCTGCGTAGTTTGTGGAATGTTTATAGGTTTTGTCTTGTGACATACCAACTTCCCAGTAAAAATTGATGTTATTACCTGGATGGTACTGAAAATCATTACACTTGCATCCTGGAAAAGTTGTTACATGTACTTGTCCAGTCATCAGTTGTCAGCAGAAACAAAAAGCACAAGGTGGGGGAACACATTAGCAAGACATTCTCCAAATTGCTCGTGTGATCATTCAATTTTCACCTTTTCATATTGTGATGATTTGCATTTTGCATCTTATATGAAAGGTCTAAAGGACCTAAATAAACGAACTTTTATGAAAAGTCTTTTGAGGATGTTGCCATATATGGAAATCTGGGAAAGATGAAATGCTGGTGTGTCTCATGTTATTTGTTGAATTTCGACTCAAAGAGTTGAAAAAGATTCCAATTTCTGCATGTCAGACTTCCACTCTGCATTAGAATGGAGACCTGTTCCACTGGCCCCAGTGTATATTTTATGAGCGTCTTGACAGGTGGGGAGTAGGTAGGACCGATCAGGGCGGCCAGCCTGCTTATTAAACCACTGTCTTGCTTTGCTGGGAATATTTTGCTTAGGACACATAGGTTGAGACACAGACACATAAGTGCTCTCTCTCTCTCTCTCTCTCCTCTCTTGCTCTCTCTCTCTCTCTCTTAGTTGCTGAATGCGGTAACAAATGCTCTCTTGAGGGAGTGAGGAACATGCGTATCAACTGAAATAGCGTTGCACGCTATCTTGCTGCTGACAAGGGCTATGGAGAAGGCGGTACAGATCGTCAACATGTAAAAACTGATTCGACAAGTAGGACCAGGCTGACTGTTGGAAAAGAGATCGATAATGTAAAATCAGCCTGCAAGCAATGCCTATTTGTCTTCCTAGTGATCGGATTTCCTGTCCAGAAACCACTTCAAACATGGTAAATCCATTCATTTTCAGTTTTATCGATCAGTTTTCCCATCAGCTAGCCTCGAAAATGTAATAGCCGCCTGTGATCATTTGCTTGTTTCGGCCTTGACGTGCAATTTGAGTCAGACGATACCATTTCGGCATTTGTAAAATTACTCGGTAGTGTATCAACGTTACAAGAAAGCAGAGTAACCGAAGATATGAAAAAGTAGACGACTTAGTTTTAATTTTAGTTGTTTTCGCCCAACTACATGCCGGGCTAATTTGCTCTACAATTCAATTTAGATGAGAAGTAATGAACTGTAAATAACCAGCCTGAAATCCGAGTAGGTGCAACATGAATTCTAAATTTAGTCTCAGTGGTATATCAAACGCTACCGGTGAAGTGCATTGTGGGAAAGAACGACCTTGCGTGCCTCGGCGTCCCTAGATACGATTGACTCGCGGCTAAAGGGAGCTCCGGAGCACACATCGACAGAGGTGCGTTTCTTGCATCCACAGCAGGTGCGTATCCCCTCACCTCTTTGAGACAATCACGACGTACCTCCGACACCAAACATTCCCTACCTGAGTGCCACAAAATGGAGCAGAGACGGACCAAGATAATTTTGTGACGTGCCAAGAAATCCCCGAGGTAAGCGCAGCACAAGACTGGGTTTCAAGCTCTGTTCCTGCGGGTATAAACGATCCATGGTGTGCCTTCTCTGTCCGTAAAGCCTCTCAGCACCACCCCCCCCTCCATGTCTCTGGTCTCTCTTTCTCTCTCTCCAGCTCAGCCTTTGTGTTCGTCATAGATATTATTAATGAATTTATGTGTAATTTGGGCACTCATAAAACCTGTGGTTGTTATTGTTATCTTAATATGTGTCGCGGTTTTTCTCTGTCGTGTCTAGGGGTATGGCGCTTTATGTGTTTTACTACTCTACTCGTTCGACTCGAGTTATCACAACATAAAAATGTGTCAAGAAGGGGGAAACTAACACTGCAATCACTACCTAATTTCCTCAATTTCTAACCGGCTCAAGCCCCCACCCCCTTGCTTGTCA
>SMGT01010269.1:619237-641366 GCA_004794575.1 Lanistes nyassanus
AAGATTAGAATTTCATACATTATATCCATTCTTTGGGAAGACTGGTTTTGAAGAGCCTGAAGTGCTGACAGGGAGTCAGAGACAACTAGGAAGGATTTTTCTGATGTAGCTTTTCTAGTTTGTAGTGCTATCAACCTTAGGGCAGTGCGTATTGCTATGATCTCTGCTGTAAATATTGATGTGTGGTTTGGTAGCTCAGCTGCGATATTGGTGATCTTTGGTGCATAGACTCCTATTCCTGTGAAGTGGAATGTTGGGTCGTGTGACCCATCTGTATATATCTGGGAGTGGTCTTTGTAGGTAGTGCTAAGTTTTTGCCTGAATTTAGTTAGTATTTCAATAAGCTGGGTTTCCTTGTTGAAAACTGTGAGGTCCATGTCGATCTGTGGTGGGTGTAGGGTCCAGGGAGGCCCTGAACATTTGCGGTCGGTTGCCTATATAGCCCTGCGCGCGGACTTGCAAGCGCGCACTACCCGTTCGGGGTGGTGGTCTGTAGCCCGTGGAGGGTGGTTCGCCCCCACCTCACACTCAGCCGGCTACCTTCCCCCCTACACCGCGTTCTCCAGCTGTTTTGGCGAGCCAATCGGGTCGCCCGTAACAGTTTGTTCTACCCCCTGATTGGTTAGGGCAACTAGACGCCTGAAACTCGCAACAATATGTATTTCACAGATAACACATTTGTGATTTGAGGCATTTTTCAGCAAACGCTGCCCATTCCTCAGTTGACTGAGCTTTTTTCCTCCCCACCCTTGCTTTATATATGTTTTATATATACAGGATAATACGCCAGGTCTTAGTTTAAGGCTGTAAGCATGTTATCGGGCATCTATAGATCTAAAAAAATGATCAATACAAGTGGCAGAATTACAGCCAGAACAACAAAAATGCTAAATGAAATTAGTGATCATCTATATATCAGGGATCATTCTTGCTACAGGACATCATAGGTCATTTGACCAGTTGACAGAAAAATCAATAGGTCATTTTCCAAAAACAATAAGTCACCAATTTACTGGGATTTATACCATCGCAATGATTAGCAAACAGATGCGGCCTTTTCTCATAGTTGAAGGTTTTCATCAGTTGTGTTCATATACTACTATGCCTGCATTTCTTTTCCGTTCTTCCCTCTCACACACACACAAACTTCATCATTTTATTTCCAGTTTTGTGTCAGAAGTTTTGATGTGGTCAAGAATGGCCGAGTGCCTGAAGTTGAGGCAGCCAGTGGTGAAGGAATTTTGCTTCCCACTTTCCATGCAGAGGCTACACAACATTCCTCTTTCTTTATCATGTCTGTTAAAGAAATTTGCCTAAAGACAAGCACAATAATTCTCTTCCTGACGCTAACCTTCTTGTTTTTGTCACTGTATTTAAGCTGCTTGCTTTTTATTTTCATGTCTCATGTTAGGTATTTATATGCTTGGCATGTGTGAGATTATTATGTGTGTATAGATGTATAATGTTTTTCTTTTCTCTCCCCCCTCCCCAATTTTTTTTATCTTCCTCACTTTATTTTCCCTCTAGTCTTCCCCAATTCTCAGCTCCAGTGTGTGTGTGTGTGTGTTTCGTCTGCATCATTTCGATGGGCCCAGACGCTAAAATGACTAAAATTAACAGAAAGAGAGCAGCAGATGGCTTGACAAGATAAACACTGAAAGTATGTGAATTCTGCAAGCCACGAGAGAGGAGTGCTTATTTCAAACTGAATTAGCAGAGAACGGCTGGAACTCGAATAGCCAAGGCTCTGATTAAACGACTTGCTGATTTTTTCTTCGTCGCACTTGCAGTTTCAGGCTCTGTCGCGTCACTGTTGACTGACAATGTGACTATGTCACAATGCGCTTGCAGACGGTGGCTGAGCGAGTCCAAAACTAGCAAACAGATTCGTTTGTCCCTTTTCATCGGCTGGTTTTACACGCGATTCTTTGCAGACGGTGGCTGAGCGAGTCCAAAACTAGCAAACAGATTCGTTTGTCCCTTTTCATCGGCTGGTTTTACACGCGATTCTTTGTCGAAAGACTAAGAAAAGATTCTCGTTTACTAGCAAAGTAGTCATAAGAGCACGTGGGAAATTGGTCAGGTCTTCAAAAAACTGGATCGGAACAGCTTTACTCGGCATGCAATACTGACAGTTAAATCCCATTACTTCTTTTCGTCGTTCGTTTCGGCAGATACAACTTTTTACTTCAGTTACGATACGAGGTCAAGGTTGAATACGATGATGGCAAACGAAAATTTTTTTGAAGTTATTGACTTCTTTGACACAAATCTATCGGTCATATGACCTCCTGGCTGCAAAATCTATCGGTCAAAATTGAAGTTATATGCGTCAATGACCGATGACCGACTCTAAGAATGATCCCTGATATATAGAGAGTCTTATTGAAAAGTCTTAATATACCCTAATGAAAATACAGAGTACATGTACAGACATGCAGCATTATCATAGTACAGAATTTAAAAATGTTATATTTGTTTTACTATAAAGTATTGAGCAAATATAATTCAAATTATAGCAGAACTAGATTAAGAAATTCACATTTAGTAACAGGGTCATAGTGCACTGGAATTCCTTAACACAGTTAACCTAAAAATGAATTGAATGTTAACAGATCACCTGGACATAGATCTGAACAAATCCATCAGAAGTTTTGATTTTGACAACATTTAAGATTCACAGTACTGACAATGAAGGGGATACCTGAGGGACTTCAGATTTGTGATGTCATTATATCAGTGTTCCCCTAACACACGATCATGGTGCATCTATTATGCACAAAAATTGAAAAAGATTCAGAGATATTTCTACTCTTGCATCCTAGAGTTGCACATTTTTTTTAATGGAAAGATATATGAGCCTCGCTGCCAACACTCTGGTCACATCACAGTTTGATCTAAACAACAAAAGGGAAGGAAGCTAACCATCCAGTTTGCAAAGTGATGTCTGCAGCATTGCAAAGGGATCTTCAGTCCTGTGTGGAAAGGTTTGCCATGCCCTGAAGATAGAAGCTCACATCAGAAGGCTTTGATTTACTGAGAAATCTTTCGAAGGTTAAGAACGATTCTCTTCTTGTATTACTTTCATCAATTATAAATTTCAGTCATCGACCGAGTCAGGGAGCATAATACAATCTGTGACATGAAATCAGTTATCTCTGATTAAAATAATATAGATCTAAAACAGATGACAACATGAGGAGACACTTGTTTATACAGCTTCCTTAATGGGGGGTGCAAACAGCACAACATGTTGTACTAAGTCAAAATAAGTCATATAAAAGCAGTCATAAGGAAACAATCCATCCAACTGCATATGTTCAAAGCTTCATTTGATATTGTTTCTCCCAAGAAACTTCTGCTCTCTGTATTTTAAACTAAAGTATGAAAAAAATATTTAGTCCAATTTTTATTAAACTATTGTTGCAAACAGATGGACTGTCTAGTTTCTTATGATACTTAAAATATCTTTTGTCGGAGGAATTTACTGGTTTACTGCGATTCCTTTCATTCAACAAGTCAAATTGTGTACAGCTATCGTCATACATTATCATGTCTTTTTAACATTTTGAAGTGTATCATCTGTTGATATGTCGATCTGTCAAATCCTGTACTGCATATTCTTTGACTGGATCTTAGGCATTGTTATAAATAACCTTACCATTACAAGAGATTGCTGATAGGTATACACAAAAGACAAAGATTCTCTCTCACCACGCACACACACCTACACAAACACATGCGCTCATGCAAACAAACATGTGCATGCATGCACACAGTGGTGGGTAGGGATAGCATTGATATATTTACTAAAATCTGAGCTCTGAAGTGCAATATATTGGGTGTTGAGGTACCTTTGGAGAATAAATGTAGATTTAATACTGAGTGCTATGTTTCCTTGCCATTTTTCCAAGATAAAGATTTGTATACCCTTCTTTTCATCCACTTTTACACTAGGAAGTAAAATGGGCTTATCATTTTAAGACATCTTGATCTTCAAAGCCATAAAGTTGCGTTTCAGCTATACAAGCCTGTAATTGTTCTACATTCTGCTTTTTTTATATAGATATAATGGTAGTATGTTAAGACACTTGACAGTTTAGAGCATGTGATTTCTGTTTGAGTCTGTTTTTAGATCATATGTTTCCAATGTCATGGACTAATCTACACCAGCAGTTTTTATAAGGAAGTTTCATTTCAGAAACAGGTTGTTATCTCACTTTATGGGTCATATAGTTCAGTATCTAGCTTGTCTCTCTACCACACATGCGTGCGCTTGGATAAAAGCAGACATCAATTTAATATTTTTAAAAAAACTTTCAATGCAAGCATTGGGAAGGGGATATTTCTCAGAAGCGGAGGACTGATCTTATCTAGGGGATCTGTAAGACTGAACGGTCACGTTTGAGTGTATCATGTAAATGATGTACGTACCTCTCATTCACCGATTCAGGTGTGTTTCGCTTAGCTTCGATCTTCCGAACCTAAATCACGCCCTACTAGAACAAACGTGTGAGAGAGGGGCTGGAGGGGGGTGGGGTATGCGTGCGTTCGCGTGCTTATCTGTGTCGACAAATAGTCACATGTATTTAAGATACAAATAGTCACATGTATTTAAGATACAAATAGTCATATGTATTTAAGAGGATACCGTTTCCGTTTGGGTTACCTTTGTGTGACCAGCGTTCACAGTCTTCATATTTTCGGCGTTTCAGTCCTGACGTCACTTCCCCCACGGGGCGTGGCTTTACCGACTTGCACATCCACCGCACCGACTGACAATACCTTCAGTCTCCACGGCAAACATTAACTGTATACCCCCACAAACATTAACTGTATACACCCACTCACCTGAAAGCCCCTTCCCTCAGCCACTGTCCAGTAGAAGCGGAGGTTTTATTATAATGTGCCACAGTGTTACTTCTTTCATTTCTTTTTTTGAGCGGGTCACATTAGGTCATGTTGCGCAATTTTTGCCATAAATTTAGAAACCTGCTTCAGTCAACTCATAACCCCTGTCATAACCATTGACTTAAAGAAAGAGGATTTGGGGGGGGTTGGGGGGTCTTTTTTATCAGCTCGGTTTATTATCCACTTGTTAAAACTACTTAATAACAAGGTTAGACCCCCTGCACCCATATACTTACCTCAGCTGCGCGACTCAACAAAGTATTTAGACCCCGACACGAGCGTCAACCGCAGTCATGACAAGTCTAGACACCGACACTCTGCCACGTACCTCTGGTCCCCCTCCCCCTCCTTGTATAGAAAGCGCCGCTCACAGCGAACATCCATATAATTATATCCCCCGACGTGAAAGCAACTTTGCGTTGGTACTGGGGAGGAGTCAGCAGAGTGGTTGTGTGACTTGGTATATAATAAGGTGAGGGACAATTATAGCACATCTCAGGCGAGGTTTACAGAAGCGAGGAATGCGAGCAAAGTTAGGCTAGGTATTGACCTCAGAGCTCCTACGTACGCTCAACCAGGGTCCATTGTCCATTACTCAGCCGTTTCTCGTGCTTGTGAAACTCGCCTCTGAGCTTTCGCCGAACACCTCCGCATGCAGAGCGAGGCCCGGGCGCGTGCTGTTGCCATGGGCAACGAGTGGGAAACTGACGGTGATGTATGTCAGTCTATCCAAAACTGTCACCTCGCCTTGCACTGTGGGAACGCTAAGCATTTTACTGAGTTGGTGTTAATCAGCAATCTCCGCACGGTGATGCCCTGATATCATCGCTTTTTGTAAGTACTGAATCGGCCGTGCGTGTCTGCATCACAGTATGTACTGGTAGCTATGGCGTTTAGCAGTCAGCTCACACTCTGTGACCGTGACCCGTGTGATGCCTGCATGTTGATGCGGTTCTGGTAATACCCCTAGCTGTCTGCTTGCCTGTCTGCTTGGATACATGTACGTTCGTACGTACAAACCTACTATATAATATGGTGTATATATGCATATTATATGTGTGTGTTTGTTTGTATGTATGCAATTATCCGTATGTTTGGATACTTATGGATAGGCGTATTTTCTTAATATTCTGTCGTCTTCTCTACGACTGAGCAGCGAAGATTATATACCATATGCCACCCCCACCCCCACCCCCCCAAAAAAACCTATTGCCCAGCGCGCTCTCACGTGCCATCGTTGCAGCGTCGACGTCTGTCAGCAAGCGTCCAACACGTTTCCCAGGCGAAGAATAGAGTATCCTAGCAGCGCCCACTTCAATCTGTTTGACACCTGTGCCTAGCATTTGCTCAGAGTCAAGTCCTCGAGGGCTGCTTTCTTTTCTTAGCAGCCCTTGACACGCCCATCAGACAGCAAACCTTATGTGTGACTTGATTTACCCCCCTCTCGTCTCACCACCATTCCCATTTTCTTCAATCATGGCATTGATCGTCCCAGTCTTGTTGCACTGAAAGGTATTGAATGAAAAAGCCAAACTGAACGCACACTTATATTTCAAGTAGAAAATGGCGGGCTTGGTGGAAAAAGATCGACGTTTAGTAAAACAACGTGCACGTGCACTTGCAAAGATTTCCAACCGTCTGAACACGATCGAGGCAGACATTCAAGAACTTGTCCGTACACATCTGCTTGTCATTCTTTGTACCCTTCCCACCCCCACCCTCACCTCCACTCCACTTTCCGTCGCGCATCTGTCTAGCACAGGTCCTTGTATCGAACCGGACCAGCTGCAGTCCGATAGACAAAGCAGATCCCGGGTGCTGGCAGAATTTTAAAAAGAAGGGGAAAAAAGACGCGTTCACGTTCTGAACATTTCGTATCACCCTGTCGTTAAAGCAAACACCACTGTGCAGCCTTATTGTTTATTTCTGGTCACACCTCCGTCTAGAGTCGCCTCACCGACAGCCGACAGAATACTCAGCGCAGTTCACTCATAGTGAAGGTTGATACTTTTCTAACTCCCGAGGTGCGTTGCTCACGCGGCGTCTCCACGGCTGGATTAAGTCGTTAAGAACTTATCACACCGTGGATAATTAAAAGCATTAGAGTCTCACCCCTATGATGAAGTTCTCTTCCCCCCAAAAAATTTTATTTCCGTGAATTTAGTGCAAACATGCGTCTGAAATGAATATTCGATCCAATGGTTAAAAAATAAAAGGTTGATTTGCATAACTTATAATTGCTTTCATCCGACTTAATTAGTCTGGCCGTGTACACTCCGCATCGGACTAGAAAAAAGTTTGTTCGCGAATTATTTCGGAACGGCAGCTCAAGTTAATTATGTTTACTTCCGCAGTTTAATAGCATTTTGCCAACATCACACTTGAAACTAATTTAGTGTCGGTGTTAACAGTGCACGTTAGCTACATCTGTCACTAGCGGTGAAAATCTTTTGCATTTTAACAACCCATGTCTAATGTATCATTGCTTTGTCGAGATCTTTGGGAGGACGACACTATAGCTAAGTTTAAGATCTGCGTTTCGTTCAGCGGAGTTCATAGAAACAACTTTTGAGACGCTGTGACTCTTTATTAACTGCCTTTCCGTATACTGAAATTTATTGCAGTTATCAGGAAAAAGCTGAGTAACTCTGATATATGAATTTGTTTGAAAAATATCATGTATAGTATGCTTTTGAAAGTGCTCCACCCTTGAACCCGTTTCTTTTTCTTGTTTTGCCTAACCCCCCTCACCCTTTCTTAAATGTCCCCCCTCCCCTCTTCTTCTCCCCATCTGGGGTCCAGAGATTAATAAATAAATCTTGAAATCTTGATATGTAATTTAATTAGTTCAGAGTCCGTGGGGAACTGTGTGACATGGGTGTCCTCCCTTTAAAGCACGGGAAGACCGGGCGAGCTTAAAGATTGCTTCTTTTTAAGAATTTTTATTTGGTTTGTTGTGGCGACGATACTGTGCTTTGTGTGGCTTTATGATGACGTCATTCGTGGTTGTTTCCGTGCCAGAAGGCGTGAAGAAAACAGAAAATTGTTAGTTCTGATGGGGTTATTCCGGTGGCTAGAGACTAGAGAGCAGGCGTTCGAGATACAGTAAGTAGGTTTACGGGCTTTGTGCACGGCCACAGTAGGAGTAAACAAAGGTGTCCTGTGTTGCCTAGAGGCTGCTTTCTGCCTAGGAAGGGAGGGACAGAGACAAATGTCGGATGCAAAGTCTACTTCTTGCTCGACCTGTGCCCATCTGCCCACACCCTTTTCCTCCCTCCCCTGCTTACTGAATTTTGAATGTGAATTTAATGTAGAAAAGCATTTAATTCTTCACATATATGTCTCGTAACATGAAGGAAGGATCCAAAGGAGACGGATATGATTTCTTTTGAAATTCAATATGTACCACTAAGTAAGTAAATACTTTCATTCACAGACTCCTGTAGTACCTCTTGGTTGCGCTTGAGTAATGAATTAGACTGGGACATAACCCCTTCTGTGACCTGAACGAGCTCTCCAAAACTGGAACCTTGCTGGCGCAATTCTTTTCGTTATTTTATGTTTACTATGGGTCAAAGATTTCACTGAAAGTAAAGTGATTGAGGCCAGACAAGACCGACTGTAGTTCTTATCGTATACAGCTGGGCATTCTCGGTTCTGATATTCGCCAGCGATCAATGCAAGAAACTACACGCAGTAAATTTTTGCTGACAATAGCAGTCCTTTTGAACTGCAAATATTTTACCAGGCCTACTGGATCACGAAGTGCGTTCCCTACAGCAACAACGGCAATAATCCTTTAGAAAGCGTCAGGAGAAGTAAGTTAAATCCCCATTCTTACGGTTTCCAAGTTTACGAATGATCGATTTTTTTAAAATATGCCTTAACAGATCGAAGCTCGTGAACGTTCGCCCCCTTTGGAACCCCATGCGCTCTGGCTCCTAGTGTGCCCCACACTGGCACAGTTCGTTTTTAAAAGAAGGTCGCATTTGTAAACGCTGCCCAGAAAAGAACGGTGCAGTCTGGGAATGTAGGGGATGCCTTTCCTGTTACGAAAGGCACTGAAATCACTAATGTACAATTTTAGAAATACAAGTAGGATTCACTGTTCGGCACGTTTGCTGAAAAAATAGCGTGTTAACACCAAAATAAACGTAATTTTCCACACTGGCACACTGCGAATATGAATCTTGTTTTTGCGGCTGCATGTTGTGGAAAAAAGTTAAGATTAGGCCAGAGGGGAAGCGCAAGGACTAAAAGTAATAGTGGGAGGGAGCGAGTCATTCTCAGGCTCGAAGTACATGCCCTGAATGCAAACTGATTTTTGTTTTGTTTTGCTTTACTTTGTTTTGTCGTAACCATTTCATGACTAGCAATTAACCTTAAGCATATTCAACTGGGATGTTCCTTTATATAAAAAAAAGTAATTTTTTGTAGGAGATAAGGTGGTTGCACTAACAGGAAGGTTCGGATGAGGTCACGACCCTTTCAAAATGCACGTTACTGAAACTCCCATGCTATATTATTCACCGTTAATTTCAGCTCCTGCTTTTGAAGCAGTGAGTCAGCAGTTCTTGGGCCCTGGTTCATTACGTCCTTCTAAATATTTAACAGCATGGCCCCAGGATTGCTGTTGTCGTATCTCCGGATACCTCTGCCATGCACACTTAGATGCCCGCGTCTTATTAGAATGATCACGCAAAAAGTTCAGGCACTCTGGTGCAAAGGCATGGGGATAAACTGGAATCGGAAGGGTTTTCAAAGACCCGCTTTGATTGTTGATGTCCCAGGAGAGAAAGGTGGGCCGGGGTCAGAGCTTGAAGAAAGTTTTTCTTCTAAATTAAGCGCCTGATTTTCAAAACCACGCAGTCACGATCGAAATCTACACCACATGCAGACGCAAGGGTCTCCAATGCAATAAACATTTTGAGATTTCCACATCGGCCCCTTGGATTTAGTTCGGTTACACTAGGATGGATAAAACCATAGAAACATCCAGGTGATTTTTGAGACCAAAAGACAGGAGAGGTGAAAACCTGCCCCGATCCCCCCACACACCCCACCCTCACTGTCGCACTGATGTCATTCACTTTCATCACATAGCGGAGACTAATTTTTTTTTTCAGTTGAAGAATCGCGAGAAGTTGCGAGAAATCAACGTGGTGATGCTCTGCGTGGCTTGTCTCGTAATCCCGATGCAAGCGAGTGCTTGCAGCAACAATTATGTCCAACGAAGTGAGACTTTCAGCAAACACACAGGGTGTTCGCCGAGGAAATTAGGTGGAGACAAGTTGATTGGCTGACTGGCAGTGCTAGGGACGCAGACGAGAGTTCAGTTGATCCCGCTCCTCCCCAGTCCTCCACTTGTGCGTGAAAGCTCTCAGGAGAGAGAGGAAGCGATACAGGAGAGGAGGAATTGACACGTACCGTGCTGGCAGAGCTAGACGTACTTAACACGCGCGGTAGACATCGACTAAAAAGCTAACAATCACCCAGTCTACAAATTTGTGAGAAATCGAAGAGTCAGGAGATTAAAGTTTGCACCGGAAGCAAATCTAAGAGGACGCAATCATGCATAACGCTCTCACACCCACGTCCTGGGTGCAGGCATTCGCACACATGAACACCCTCCCACGTGCATCTTCACGTGTCGCCGAGGAGATGTGTGTGTGTGCGTGCGTATGCGTGTGTGCGAAGCAGGACGTGGAGTGGAAAAGAGGTAGGGTGCGGGGGCACGTTGAGTTGAGGCGATTTAGAACACCAGCAGAAACTGGTTACCTGTTTCATTAAGGATATTGAAATACTATAGACACCACCAGTATAATATTACAGAACACAGGCAGTAACATCATCACCGTACTGACGCTGGAGAAAAACAAAGAAATTGAACTTTTCTATTTTTACAGATAAGCTCTCATTCCCCATATGCACACACCACCACCACCCGCACAACAATCAGTAATGTATATATTGCTGTATTTGCGTCTATATCTTTACAGTTTCTCTCTGTGTTCTACTGTCAAGTGTGATAATTTTTTTAAAAATCGCTTTGAGTAAATTCGACAAATATCGAGACACTCAAAGACATCCGGGTGGGGAGAAGGAAGAGGCTATAGGCGTATAGCCTTCATTATCATCGCTGTGAGGGAGACGTCATGGCACGCGATGCCATTCCTCTGTCCTTCAGTCTAATATATCAAGCTGAATGTTTGTTTGTTGTACAAAAATCCACGCCTGAATCGATCCACACCAAATTCAGCAGGCCGGTTCCTTTTCATTCGCAGATGGTCATAGGCCATATTTCGACCCTGTACATAGGTTTAAAGCCTTTCCCATTTCGAATGAAGAGTACGTTCGCTTGCCTCGCTTGACAACAGCGCGACGCAGGCAAGAGTAGCGGTTGGGGATGGGGTCGTAAGGGGTTAGGGGCTGGGGGTGGGGTTAGTAAAGGGGTAGGGGTGGTGGTTACAGAAGTGTAGAGGGGGGTTACAGAAGGACAGGGGTGGGCGGGGTAAAAAAAAAACCCGGACAGAGACGGGTTCCCTGGCCAGTAGCTGAATATATTCCACGAGGTTAGACTTGTGTGGCACAAGCTTCTCGCTGAGGTAGTTTCTTTTTGTCATCACGGAGTCTGGACGCAGTCCTCGGCCGTTTGGTTTCCTTGACAACGCGGGCAGAAGACAAGACATAAATCGTTAAAGCTATTAATTTTGCATCTTATGAACTTCGCCTTTGACATTTTTCCACTGGGCTTTTGTTGGCGAAAAGTTCACCTAACTCGGTTGCGATTGGAGAGGCCGCATAGTGGCTGGCCGTCAGGAGTGAGGTTGCCGGGTGGATGGCCGGACGGACGGTGAGGGCAAATCATGCACCACGAGGTCACTTCGCAGGTCGCGCTCAGGAGCGAGCACGCGCACGCGCACGTACAGAGAGAAAGGTGTATCGGACGGACAGATGTTTTGTCTTGCTGCAGAAGCCGGCCCGGGAAACTCTGAGCGGAAGCTGTATGTCTGAGAAGGAGCAGCAGATGACCTTCGATCGGCGGGTACTGGGTGGAGGGGCTGGGAAGGGGAGGGGAGGTGGTGTCTGAGCACACAGCAGAGCTGTTATTGATCCATCACTGCCGTCCTGCTGGTGTGCTGACGTGTAACGTCCTCTGCTCCAGCTGTGCAGCTGCACGGATGTACTTTAAACGCGTATACGTGCTAGCAGTGCAACTGTACTTACGCTATGTTACGGAAATGCTGCTGTACTCATAATATATAATGGCAGTGCAGTGCAGCTGTATGGACAATGAGGTATTCAGACGTATACGTCTAGCCGGCGATGACCCCCACAAGCACGCGCACATACACAGGGAGAGAAAAAGAGCTGGGGTTCGGGGTAGGGATCATTGGGTGTGCGTGAGCAAAAGTCAGTACGGAGAAAACTGCGCCGTGATTCTCAGCTTAGGAAGATACGGTTCCTATCAACGCAATTGGCTCTTCCATCTCTCTGGACTTGCCCTCGTGGACAGCGTGCCAGCGATCGGGGCCAGGGTCCTCCCGAGCACTACTCACCCCCTCCCGCCTTCCCTACCACCCACCATCCACCATTTGTTGCGTGCTCTTGACCCGTGCTGCGCGTGCTAGTTTAGCTGCAGCCTCGCTCGGGTTGAAAATTCCACTTAACTGCCTGACAATGAGCGCATTTACGAGAAGAGGAAAGAGACGTATAGCATGCGTGATGCCACCTTCGACCGAACTGGCCATTTATGCATCCGTTAGGTCTCTTTCCTCTTTCCTCTGAGAGAAATTCTGCGGTCTGCAAAAGACATTTTGTGGAACGCACAAGATGTGGCTCCGTCCACTCCCAGCTAGCCTTTCTAGAATTTGAAAACTCAAGACAAAGTGGCTTTCTACGAATGGAAAATGGTGAGCCTTGGCCCGCACACCTCAATTTATTTGCTTACTGCTCGCGAGCTTCAGTCAAAAATAGGCTGCATCTTTCATGCTTTTCGGCTTTATTCCCCTCGTCCCTGTCTTGCTTTGCCTAGTTTTCTTTTTCCTTTTTTATTCGCGCCGCCCCGCCCCCCACTCTATCCTTCTCGCTCTCCACTGTGGAGCTATCTGGCTACATTCGATGTTGACGGAACTGTAGGCGTTACGTTTTTGTAGAGCTGGAGCGAGATCTATAACACTGTACTTCCGCTTACAGGTGCCTGGAGGTGTAAACGATTTCTCGTAGCAGTGCGGCAAATTGTGGTAACAGCAGGCTGCGGGACTGGGTGGAGACCGCGCGGGAAAATCGAAGGTTTACCGATGATAAAGCACTGTTCTTCTGTTAAGGAACCCCCTTTCCTCCCTCCCTCCCTCCCACACACACACAACGTGCCGCCACCACCTGTGAAAACAATGGTGAATGGAGTGTCATCCTTATGGTAAAAGGTGTGACGCAGACGTCTGCATGTAGCCTCGCAGTCGAGAAAAGAAATCGTTTGGTCAGCTTAATTATTTTTATGTGCCGAACTACTGAGTCTGACTTTTACTCGACTTCCTTCTGACTCCACGAGGTTTTTTTTCTGTATGGGGTATTGGCACTTGCACAGTACATTGCTTATGGAACTGCAAGGGACGGGATCCATCTGCACCTTTTGAAGTGGCTGTCGGCTATCATCAATCTGTAAAACTAAGTCGGCAATGGCCTTTATCCAGTCGCAGTCTGATGCCCTTTCTGTTCCTGCTGCATGTGTCACAGTGCACCGATTAATCCTAATTAATCCTTTGATCACATCTTTCCTGCTGCTGTTTGTTCGGCTTCCGTCTGCACCAGCTCCCAGCCCAGGCCCGACATGTGATATCCACACCGGACGTTCGTTTAAGCTTGGTTTATGTGTTTCCCTTACGTCATAGCTGCACAACCGCCGGAAGCAGAATTTATGAGAGTACAATCTATCTCTAGATATGGTCAACAACACGTGGGTCCCATTTTCTGTGTCTTTGTGCTCACCTGCACATAGAACTATTTTTGTGATATAATTGTGCTTAGTTCTACAATTCGTAGAATACGTTTGAAAGGCATTTATATGTAATGAAAACTAATAGTTATATAAACATGTCCGTATACAGATCCTAGAATTTGTGCTAAGGCACAATTGTGTGTATGTGTGAGTGCGTGAATAAATACGGTCATTTTTAACTGTCTTCTGCTCACCAGAAGTGCACTATATTCTTGGGATCGCAAAAGGTTTAGCAGAGCTAGCGTAATATTGCCCGATTGTGCTTGCCTGACCCTGTCAGGTGCAGTCTGCTAAACATGGCGTTGATGCTCCAAAAAGTGTAAACAATATCCAGCAGTTTTCAGGTGGAGCGATGGTCTGTTTCCTCACGCAGTCGTCAGCCTCCGTGAGCTAGTGCCTCCGTGATCCTCTCATCACCAGGTGCTTGCTTTCCGATCTGATGGGCAGGTCTGGGCTCTGGCTGTAAGATGGCAGCCAACATGCGGAAGGAGCAGACGTACGGATGGTACCCCTCTGTCCGGGACATCTACCTGAGCAAGAACCAGCCCATTCCCTACCGTAAGCACAGCTCTGTCTTCTTTCTCCTCGCGTACGTGTGCTTACGTTGTGGGGGCAGTTATTGTTCTGGCTCTGTATTTCCATCGGTCTGTTAACCCCGTTACGTATGTGAGAGTGGGGGGGGGTGGGGTGGGGTGAGGGGGGGGGGGGGGGAGAAGGGTTAAGCCATAAGTCACTTGCAAGAAGTTCACTTCACCTTGTTGACGTCATCCCATCATTCAGTCGGCCTTGTGAGCTTGAAAAGGATCCAAAAATTGGAGCCAATCAAATGCAGTCTTACATCTGCAAGCTTACAGTCTGCAAGCTAATCTCTTAGCGTCACCACTGAAAATGTTCCAATTTCCTGTAAGATCATACTAATTATAACAACCCTCCCCTTACACCTACCCCTACCCCACCCCATCCCTCACCGAACCCCAACCCCTTACCCTTCCCCTAAACCACCTTCCTCCCGAAACATCCCCCTTCCTCCTCCTCCCCGCCCCCGGAAAGACCGAGATAGAGCTCGCCTTTTGATTGGCTCCGCTTTTTACTCCTCCGAAATAGAGCTCTTCGTTTGATTGGCTCCAGTGAATTAGAGCTTTTTCGTGCTGGACTTCCGAGTTTTAGGGACCCCCTTTTACATCGCACTAGGCTTGATGAATACGACGCGCTTCAATCCTTTTGAAGCAAAACTAAATGAAGTTGAGCAGCGCTTGACTGACGGGTAGACATGAAAACCCTGCCATGGACTTACTGTTTATCAACAGACACCCAATTAACTTCTGTAAACGAGTTTTAACATTTTGTGCCAAATCGGTTCCGGTGAATATGTGGTCTAACTTTTGTTGAATGTTACACTGAAACATGACCTCAAACGTCACGCTGGTAATGGTCGTACAATTTAGAAGATTTGCTGCGTGTTTTCAGATTTAGAATGCCTCTACAAGTTCAGAGAATCAGGTTATTACAACCCCAAAGTGGAGCCTCCAGAATCCTCCTTCCATATTGGAATACTGAGGCCAACGCCACCTACCTCACGTCCGTGCTCGGCCGCGTCCAAGACCGGAAGCAGCCGCACGTCATCGGCTCGCCGGGCTAAGAGCGTGCCCGTGCCAAAGTTCAAGCCAGTCCCCACACTGCACGTTCCAACCCCAGCCCAGTGCTGGGCGGCACGGCTAGCCGAGACTTCTTACGGCGTTTTTGACCCCAACGCCTTCTCCGCTTCTCTGACCCCGGATTCTGCTGCCAAGGGAAGTCCCGGGTCGGTGACGGAAGAGAAGAGGGTTTCCGGAGTGTTTTGGCCAGGACAGAAGATCGTCAGCAAGTATGACCAACCCTACGAGCCAGAAAGAGCTCCGTCAGTGTTCAGCGCCCCCATACCGACACCAGCGCCCTCTAACGGTGGTTACGTTTTCGTGCCCAACGGGGACGGAACGTGTCAGGTCTACTCCCCTCCTGTAGTCTGGCCAGACTCATCCCCCGTGCCGCCTACCCCCCAGCGTTCCGTCTCCTCTCGAGCCACCATCGGCAGTGCGGAGGGCGCCGACATGCGCCAGCAGGAGTGGCAGCAGTACACGCAGCAACAGCAGCGGCAGCAACAGGAGCGGCAACAGAAGCAGCAACGGTTCGAGGAGTACGTCAAGGAGCTGCAGCAGCAACAGCAGCAACAGAGCCTGCAGCCAGAGCCGCCGAAATCAGCACCAGCTGCAGCAGCAGCAAGCGCGAGCGCCAGACGCGAGCGAGTCCAAAGCGCCTGCTCCATCCGCTCCAAGCCCCCTATCCCCCAGCGCCCCATCCACTCGGCTGGCCCCACCCGTCCCCCAGCGCAAGGAGACCCTCGCCGCCACTACTACTGCCAGCAGCGGAAGTCCGCGGAGGTCCCCAGCAACGAGACAAAACCTGCGAAGAAGACGACCAAGAACAAAAAGCCTGACGCCAAAACTCCGAAGGCCTCTGAACCAGAGAAGACGAAAATAATCATCACGTCCTGGGACGAGAGGAAGGTGCCGGACGAGGCACAGCCACTTGTTGTGAAGCCGCCCGTGGCTCCCGCCCGTCCGTTTCCTACCGCGGAGGATTTCATGGCTGATGAGACTCGAACCCCCAGTCCTGAATATGATGACGTCATCGAAAAGTATGGATGGAGGGCAGAAGTGCACGGTGATCCCTATAATCTCAAGTAAGAAATAAACCGTAGAACAGTTTTACACGTGCTTTATAGCTAGAAATAAACCTCACAACTGTTTTACACATGTCTTATAGCTAGAAATAAACCTTACAACTGTTTTACACATGCTTTATAGAAAGGGGAAAATGTTGGACAGTCTCATGGAAGTTTTGAACTCTGTTAACAGCCTTTCTAGATTGTGCAAACCTCTGGCACACTCCGTCACTGACCGTATCATTGCCACTTGGTACTTTCTGAGGGGACGGGGGAAGGGTCATGATGAGTTTCAAGGGGTTGTAACTCTGGCACTAATGCGTTCATTTACATGAAATGTCGAATATTCTCTTACAGGACTGAGTCTGGAAACTTAGGGATGTTTAAAGTCATATGGTTGCGTTGGGTTTCTCTGGCAATGTTACAAATAAACGCCCCTTAACCTTTTTTTATATTTTGGAAGAGGTCATAGTTTTCTTCTTTCTCAATACACAATCTGATGTTTTTATAGCAACTTCGGCTGAATATTTTTGTAACCCTTTATTAACTGAACATGAAATGACTGCAAAATAGTTTGGACTCATGGTGTCACTTGTGTCTTTCACAGGAAGGTAACTGATTCATGGTGTCACTTGTGTCTTTCACAGGAAGGTAACTGACTCATGGTGTCACTTGTGTCTTTCACAGGAAGGTAACCGAGAGAAAGCCCTACTACGTAAAATGCGACGAACCAGAAATTCCACCTGAGCCCCCAGGTGTTCATATGGAGAACTTGGAAACCTTCTTCCTCAACACAATCCCGCGGCGAAGAGCCACTTTTGATGTGCACCAGGAGTGGATCTCAGAGGCCATTCATGCCAAGCGCATGGAGCTTCAGAAGAGAGAAGGCTTCAGAACGCGCTGGAAGAACTTTGCTTTTGCTTACTGATGCAGAATCTTCGTCTAGTTCTCGTGAGGGAGTAATTATTGTTTTGGCTATTTCTACGAAGGAAGTAATTACAGGTGGCTAAATCATTGGGCGCTAAGTTTTCTCACAGAGCTGCATGGACTTCCTTCCGAAAAGAAAGGGAATAAAAGAAGGAACGAACAAATTCCCTTCAAGGAGACATGAGGGGAAACTACTGTGCCCGCTTTCCCAACCATAAGCTGACCTAATGCAAGGGAAACCAGTACAGTTTTTTCCACCATAACACCAGAAACTTGTCATCATCCTTAGATTTTGCATGCTGTCCCCTTGGTCTCTCACTGCATCAAATATTGCAAATGCACGTATACCTTTTATATAGATAGAGGAATTGTTTCATGAGTTTTTTTATTTTCATTCCTCCTCTAGTGTAGCGACTTGCACGTAAAAGGAGCATGAAAAAGCGCAGAATAACTGGAGCCAATCAAAATACAGTCTTACGTAAATTATGCTAATCTCGTAGGGTCACCACGGAAAACTTTGCAGTTCCCAGGAAGATCTTTACTGCCTATTCCCCACCCCACCCCTCCCCCAACCCCCACCTATCCCCTACTCCTAGCCCCCACCCTAACCCCACCCCTTCCCCAAAACCCCCTCCTCCCGGAACATCCCCCTCTCCCTCCCTTCTCCCCGCCCCTGGAAAGACCTTCGAAATATAGCTCGCCATTTGATTGGCTCCGCTTTTTACACATCCTAAATAGAGCTCGTCATTTGATTGGATCCAGTTGTTCTGCGCTTTTACGTTGTGAAAGAGCAAGGGCCTACTCACACCACAATGTATTGCCTACTCACACTACAATGTATTGCCTACTCACAGTACAGTGTATTGCCCAGAAGACAACGACAGGGTTGACAATGACCATGTAAAATGAAACCAGACACACAGACACAGGATAACGGACGATGAATACAATTTCCTAAGGACATTAGTGACGGCCACAACTTTCGGCTGACGCTACCCTCCCCCCTTTTTTGAGGGAAAGGGGGTGAGGTGCACATGCTTTATTTAACAAAAGACTTTGTATTCATTACCAAACGATTGTACCCTATGTAGAATACAATACTTAGGTTAGACATATAACAGGCTGTGAGTATCTGTTATTCATTTCGAACTTTTTAACACAAAGGTCGCTTTGTTTTCTTATTTCTAAATGGATTTTTCACTACATGTATGAAGTAGCTATATAAAGAAGATTCCTATTTTTTGACGGGAACATTGGATTAAATCAGTAAGGTTTATGAGCTGAATGTCAGTAATTCCTCACAAATCAAAATGACTTTGTAAGTTGGTCTGCTGATCACTCATCAGTGGCTGTGATATGAGCCATGAACAGAAGAATCTGTGTGCATGGTGACATGAATAAAAGTTTTACTTTTAATTTGTAAAGTTCACTCCAGGTTCTCAGAAACTTGATTAATATTTTTAACGACTGTTCCATAATTTTTACGGAACTTAATAATGGGTCTGATGTAATGTTGCATCCTAATTATGCTTGGCCTCAGGTGTGCACTCAGTACAGACATTACTCATTATATCGGAGTTCTTGTTCTGCAATATGTTGAGATGTATATTACATCCTTTTTTAACCAGACGAATTTGCCTGCTTCATCGAACCTAATGATATGCATACTGTGACCAAGTTCGGGCAATTGTAGGAAACGCATTTGTACTTGTCCGAGAAATCAAGACCCTGATGGCGGCAGTTAAAGCTCGCTTATGTCCTACTTTTCATACGTCTGCAATCTCTTCCTGAGTGATGCAAAAAGCAGGACCTGTACCAAACTGCATGCGCTGGCCTTCCAAATATCACGCATCTCAGGGTCATAATCACATACCTGTATTTTAAATAAAAACTAATACTGAAGTTGTATGCGGCCTGATTTTCCATTTTTGTTGATTTGAAGCTGTGGTCTTTTAATGCAAGCAAACATGCAATATAGTTTATTACTTGTATATTCTTGTAATGTTCATTGTTTTGAGGAAGGTGATTGACTTATTGGGTACAGTTTTACATGAATTGTTTCAAAATAAAAAAATATTGATTCTGGATCCTGTTTATATCATAAGACTTGGTCTGTCTGACTGTAAAACAAGACTGGGCAGGATCTGTGTTTATAAAGGGAATTGGTGGGCTTTTAACAGACATCCTGGTATAGGGTCTGGGGCTGGGCTGCATGACCGTTCGCACCTCCTATTCCTACGTAAAGCTACACGCAAAATACACAGGGCGAACGGGCTTTGGGGCCTATTTTATTACCAGAAAGGCAGATAGGACAGCATGTGCGTTTGGGTCTAGACCAATATTTAGGGATCGCGATCACGTGACAAACCATCGTTCCTATTGGCCAACAAATGTCGCTAACCTAGGATTTATAAAGTGATCACGAGCGATTTAGGTTTAACCAACGGCCATGAATATGTCTCCTGATATTACAGTCATAGGACCGGAGTTAAGGCCCATTTCCCATGTGTATATTTTGTGCATGTTTACGTGTGGAGAAAAGATACGACCGCTAGTGTAAGCCAACCCTGAACAGTAATCATATATCAGAACTTACACATTATTTACCTGCCTTCACCTGGGCGCCTACCGGCTATTCATATCAGTTTGACCGGTTACATGGAACAAAAGCGGGGGTTGGGGAGGGGGTGGCAATTTCTACTGCAATTTGTCTGTGAGCTTTTTAGTTTTTACAGTTCCAGATCGAATCTTATTTGTGGTGTGGGCGTTCACAAGTGTAAGTGGCGCGTACTATGACATATTGCAATATACAAATCTTATGGTTATTTTTCGTTGCCGCGTACCTTTGACAGCTCGTCACATTTTTATCTCTATTGTTTGACTGGCTGCAAGTTTCGTTCTGAAGTCTTCAAAATATTTTCACTTGGCAGAGACAGAAGATCTAAGACTTCAACCACTGGGTTCAGTTAGGCTTGCATGGGAAATGTAAATAGTACAACTTTAATGGACAAGGTTAATGGACCACGTCTTGCATGACTTCCAAGTGACATAGGAGTTAGCCCTACGATATAAAATTCAACGAGTTTCTTGCAGTTAAAAAAATTGTTAAATACCCACTAAATGGATGATACAGTCTGCACAGAGAGCAACTCTAAACATCTGAGACTGGACGTGAAGATGTAGACACAGCCCGTTCTCACCAACAAAATAGAAACAGTTTCTACTTGAATCTCAAACGTGTTCTGCTGCTGTACTTTTTCGGAAATGATGTGATCAGATTTGTCTCAGGGAACAAAATAGCTGTTCCGAGAAAGGTCGCTGGAACTGTCACGTGGGACACTGCAGTTGTTAGACTTCATGTCCTTAGCGTGACCGTATGAAGACACGAAGTACCACTTACCAACCTTCACGTGACTAGTCTGCCCGTCTGTTAATACCCAATGGAACACAGAACCCACAGTAACAGCGCTGCTATCTAACAATTTCTGTAATGATAACGTGCGTGTCAGCTGAGTATAAATTGAATAACGAATAATTTCTGTCCAGAAGATGTGTGCTCAGAAGGAAATACAGTATTCCAGACATAAAAGAGATGGCAGTAACGCCTATCACAGAAGAGTATGCGTTTAACGACAAAATATGACTCGAGTTGTTCGCCTCTTTTATGCTGGAGCTCTCAAAATTGGTATTTGCTTTTTTTTATTTGAATCGCTCAGGTCCATGACAGTAATTGGCGCGTTGCCGCTGTGGCAAACTGAGAAAAATCTCAGGTTGCACTGGCATCTGGAATATCCGGGATATCAACTGATGCAGAAGCTGCTGTGGGCAAACTGAGAAAAATCTCAGGTTACACTGGCATCTTCAATATCCGGGATAACAACTGATGCAGAAGCTGGCCTCAAGCTGCCTGAAAAAGAAATATTTGTCGGTGTAAATGACTGGTTCAGCAATTTTCCTATGACCTTTTCTTCCACTTTCTAGAGTTTTCTGTCAAGCAGATATCATCAAGGCGGAATATCACATTTCAGATTAGCTCATTGAAAGCTCATGTTTCTGCATAGCTTAAAGCAAGACATATACTTTGTCCTGGAAACACACTGGACTTGGACAACGTAATAAGATCTTGCTGGGGGTATAACTGTTTTACAGCAGGGAAAGATAGTAATAAAAACGGGGTTGCCATATTATTTAGTAAAGCTTTTGAGTATACGTTACATAATATTGTCGGAGATCCAGAGGGATGTTTTTTACTTTTAGATATGGAGTTATGGGGTAAATGTGTAACTCTTGCAAATGTTTATGGTCCCAGTAGTGGGGACAGACCAGACTGAGCAGTTAGGTAATCCACTGATAGCTGTAGGTGGTGACTGGACTGTTATACCCGATCTAAAATTGGATACTAGAAATTATAGAGGTCTGATTAATCGACCCCAAACATACTTTATGAAATAAGACAGATGTTTAACTGAGTGGATGTGTAGGAAACTGCATCGTCTCGTTGTCTTTTTTTTGTGAGGAGTCGTACGCAAGACGAGCACGTCCCCACACGCCCCCACACGCCCCCACACGCCCCCACACGCCCCCACACGCCC
>SMGT01010270.1:0-21620 GCA_004794575.1 Lanistes nyassanus
GCGAGCAGAGCAGACGACCCGTCAAGAGCAAAAAGAAATCTCCCAAGTTGTGACACCATATATACTGCCATACCTTTTTTGGATGGTGCAGAGGAGATTGTAGATTTAGGACAAGGTTAATTGTAGCTGTGCATAGCTTTTTTAAGACTATACCAAGAACTACGCCTCACTGGGTGTTTTCGAATCAGATAGTATTGCCCTTTAATCTTTTTTTTTTTTTTTGCCTCTCTGCTTTGATACGTCAGGGCGCTAAGGAAGGGGAACCAATTGCAAATAGCGAATTAATTCACACTGCTAAGAGTAAACAGCTTAAGATAGATAACTTACTCCAAGTAGAATTAGCAACCATGTTAGCATTTAAAGAAGCTAAAAACCTCACACATAGAATAGCCTAAAAATCCACAATACGGAATCGTTCCCCTAAAAGCAAAAAGCTAGCCGGTGGAGTTGGGGTGACCGAAGAAATACAAAGATGGACGATTAGAAGTGTCAGCAAACAATCAAGTGCCACTGACAAGCTTTGAACAAACTCGCGGACAAGGATGACAATACAAGTAGGTAATAAGCAGCTCCGATACGATGATAATGGTCAGCAGATACCACTCTGTGACTGACTGTCACAGCGACGAAACAGAAGAGAATGACTTGACGGCAAGGCAGAGTTAGAAGACAGCTCCGGAAACTTCTAAGAGATGATGAGCCACAACACAACACAAAAAAGACCAGACATTAATCTCTGCAGGGCAGGAAAGACTACTTAGAGAAGTAATAGCCATTATGAGAGATTTCGTGGATTAGGACACTGCGATAAGGAAACACATTGCAAAGATAGCCAGAAGTCCCAGTCACTATAGCTGAGCTGAAAACTTTCCTAAGAATCTTAATAGGGACAGACAACCTGGGCAATAAGCACTTCGCAATCCTACTCATAATGATGGAAGCTGTACTGTGTAAACCGCAAAACAGACGTAAAGAGAGAGAGAGTGAAAATATCGTAATAGCCATAAATCAGCAACCTCGATCATGTGCCAGCAGTAAAAATTACCACTATGCAGGACAGGTTTGCTGGACCCAATAATGTCAAAAACAAAAGATAAAAAATAGATAACGCAAATTAAAAATCTGGGAAAAGCGTGCAAATAGAAGTCTGGCTAGGGTGTGTAATGTAAAGCAGCAAAAGCAGTACCAAAAGCGAATGAAAGCCTTATTTAACTAAACCGAAGGGGATATATAGTGCCTGTCGAGACTAAATATGCTTGCTAGGCAAAATCTTGTTAGGCGAGGAAACATAAATTTCAGCCAAATTTTTCTAGAAAAAGAACAAGCAGAGCAGAAACCAGTAATCCTACAGTCTCGCTTTACATAAGCCTGTTCTTGTCTGTCAGCTTATTGCGTCAAGTCGATCGCACCAGGACTTAAACAGCGAGTGTGGTCTAAATACATGCCACATTTTGGGTCTGACAGGACAAATAATTTGTCTCTTAGAGTGTAGGTGTAACTCACTGCTAGCGGTCTTACTTCACAGAATACGATTAATCCCCCGATTAAGCGCCTGCTGGGCCAGCACTAAGGTATTTGTGTTTCTCATCACACATTGCAGTTGCTGTGATTACATTTGTCTGCTATGGGTCAAGTACGGTCTAGCTGTGGGTACAACAAAACAAAAGGGGGTGGGGCTGGGGGTGGGGTAAACAGTGTCGACAGGTGCAGGATAGGGTATCAGGCAGCGAGCTGCGCATATATATATATATATTTTAAGACACCGCTTACGTCATATTTTGCGTCTACGCTATGTCCGGTTGCACTGTTCTATGTACACAATGGCGTCATGGCATCTTCACAGCAATTTTGGCTGGTCAGTTGGTCAAATTAAGCCACTGTGTGTTCTGTCGGTTGATGCAGCATGCAGTCAAAGCAATCAAAGTGAGGAATCACGAGTACGAATGTTTGTAAACAAATCGGTCAACATTCTAAAATCTTCATCATGTAAAGTAGAAGTATCAGGAGCTTTTACGCAGATCTTGGAACATCTTAGGAATTCAAACTAAAAACGTGTCTTTTCGATAGGCTCTATTGTCCTGCAGTTATTTCGAGACCAAATATTGTGCCGGCTCTGGGAATACAGTCTTTAGCGTTTCAGCTGTTACAGCGATTGGTTGTTAAACGGGCTCCCATTCCCGGCACGTCCCAATCTCCCAGAACTCTCACTCACACGCACACACCTGTTCCTCGTAATTACTATACTGACCAAAAAATCCACCTTCCATTTCTCTTCTGACGTGTACATTCGTCCCGTTAATAACAAGAGGTCTTTACTGGACTAACGATGTAGTATGTAACAAAACATTAGAATCTGTGTAGAAAAACATCAGATCATTTCTAATGATCATGCAGAATTTTAACTTTCTGTTTCCATTTTAGAATCGACAAACTTTTTTGATATATATATACACTGTAAAACGGAGAGGACAAAAACAACGAATTTTCCGCCCTGCTGCAATCGACGGTTGCCACATCTGATCTGAAGATCTTGGATAATCAAAAACGAGGTTTGATCACTATCCCACATGAGTTATGATCAGTTGTCGGTGATTTCTGTTGATAAGAACAGCACAAGATTCAGTATTATGAGGCTAATTCGCCCACACTTCTATTAGCAGCAGAGGTGTGCCGTCTGCTGAGCGGTTATGTTCTATGTTTCCTACAAAGTTGTGTGTGTGGGAGAGAGAGAGAGAGAAACGTTCCTTCTTTGGGCTTCGGTTCCACCACACATACAGGAAAACATCAAGTGGAATAAATTGTAGCCCCTACCCCACAAAGATTCTGACAGTGGTGGCAGAGATTCGATAAAGTTCGACGACTCATCAAAGATGACTGGTTTGGGATGGTGACACTGCGATGCTTTAGGAAGTGTGCACTTTTTTGTTTTTGGAAATTTGAATTTTTATATTGCGTTTTTTATACAGCGCATAAATTTCAGTACTGAAATGCCCAGTTGCTGGCTCATTTACGAATGTACTGTAGTCTACATTTCGATTGCAGAAGAAAGTGGACCATATCCTTTTGGTCACTAATGCCCAACCCTCTCAAAAACGACCACCATAATTATGTACGACTATCTACAGTAGTTGTGTTAGATACGTCATCTAGGTCTGTGGGTGTTATACGACAGTGTTAGTAGTTACCGTATAGTCTCTCTCTCGCCAACACCCTAACGCGACTGGAAGGAATAAATTGCAACCGTGACTGGCCAATCAGCCTAGAATTCAGTACAAGTAAAATGTCACAACTTTCATGCACAACTCGTTTAAAATGTTTTCCGAGCGCAAAATCTAAACTTTGTCATGAACATTTTTTCGCAATTGAAAATTCTAATTAATCGCCACACTTCTGTCTCCCAAAAAATATCGTGTAGATCTACTACTATAAACAACCAGTTATTGGGATAAATAAAGTCTGTTTTTTGATATGTTACCCATTCATATATACTTTTAAAAAAAAGGACTGGCTAAAAACCATTCCTGTGACAGATTATTTGTGAGAGGGTCAAGTTTTACCAATAAATTATTTTATTGGTTTCCAGAACCATTGTCCATTCTTTCGATCATAAGTGAAGTGGTCCTGCAAAATGACTTGTGAACCAAACGCTGAACAAAAAATTCCTGCATTCGCTGTGCCGGGACAATCATCTTGATCTAGGCGGTAAAATTAAAATGGCTTCTGCAGGAGTGCTGTAGAATGTCGAACACATTTTAGCGAACGTATCCTCAAACGTACTTGTTAACATGTTTGGATTCTCTGTTTTTCTGTCACACCTATCTTTCCATATTTAACACTTCGATCTGTTCCATCTCCAATCTCGCGCGCTGTTTCTTCACTTCCCGCTGCCCACCTGCTCCACTTCTCACCTCCCCTGTGCCTCTCGCGTGGGCTGTATGAATGCTTTGCGATTTCTTCCTTTCAACTGTAAGAAACGACGACGGAATGGGTATTCGTTGTGGGTTCGCACATGTAAAAAAGAAACATCTAAAATATAAATTATATGTCTCATGTAAATCGTGTTCGCCATACAATAGACACACGCAGTTGTTTCCCTTCCCATTGACAGCGGACGCCCTCTATGTTCGTCTGCTCCACACCTTTTTGGGGATTCGGCCTAAAAATGTCGGCATCAACGTCACTCCGCTCGCTGCATAGCATGCGCATTGTCTTACACTCACAGACACTCGCAGAGCAAAATGGGCAAACTGAAAAGGTTCGACATTGTTTTCAACAGCACGCAGGGCGTATTCTTCGCTGGCCAGGTGGTATCTGGTACAGTGGAAGTGGAACTCAGCGAGGCTATGAAACTGCGAGGTGAGAGACCAGCATCTTTAGATAGCGAAAGGGTACGATTGTGATTGCTGTAAGCGGGCAGGAGAAACGAAGCGTCGTTGTTATCTCGAGTGTCGTAATGGGTTACGCATGTGGGGTGTCATGGATGCTTGCAGAAATTGCCAATTTCACCACCGAGAGATCACGTTTACAAATACATGCCCATTAAGTGCCGAGAAAAAGGTGTTTACTAGCTTTGCACTTTGGCACTCAATTTAGAGAATTTTGAAAAGTGTGCGAAAGGGACAGGAAATTTCACTTTTATGTACTTGCTAGTGCCAACACAGATGTGAATCTCCCTCCGTGCAGGTGAGTTTTCGTTTCACCTGTCGGCTGACACGGTCACCAAGGCGCTAATTAAGTTTAATAGATCAAAAGAACAGCCTCAGAACTTCTTGAGTAAAGGCTTGTCGCTATTCTTCCAAACTTATTTCAAAGATAAGTTTTCATTTGATGTAGATCACAACTATATGCATTAAATAAGTTCTTAGTCCCCAGCCTCCCAGAAGTTGAGGAGTCACCTTAATTGTTCTTTAGACAACCCCAGCAAAGTACTGGCAGCGCTAAAGAGTTCTTTAGAGTTTGAAATGCAGCTTAAAGGCAAGAAAATAGATTGAAACCTTGTGTGAACAACAACACACAAAAAAACACAAACTAGTTTGGAAACATTCTGCATTGAGTGAACAAAAGGTGAATATCTTATGAACTACCATTTTAATACATTGAGACGCTGATATCATCTTTTTTAATACAGACATGATATCAGATTTTGTTGTTATAAATCTCAAGGTCTCGAGAACCTTGCTTCTAACAATTTAACAAAGTTTTTGGCAATTAATCCATATTTTGTAGCTCCTGCAGTACAAGAGGATAAAATAGTTTAAGATTACAAAACATTTTCTAAATATAATTAAAATAGTTATTTGCCTTGGTCCATTTCCATTTCTAGTGTTGGTTATAGTTCTTGAGCCCTATAGTAATTAGTATAGGCTTAGAGCAACGGAAACATTTAATGGACTTCCAATTTTACCACCATGCTTGACTTACACTTACGGGTGAGAACATTGTATAATTTGGAAAGAACTCAAGCATTCCTTCAATTGTCTTATACAGAGCTGCGTATGACTTGCTTTGGGAGAGCATATGTTCACTGGTCAGAGGTTGAGAATGTTGGACACAGAGGCGGACGTCAAAGAATTGAAACAGTGGAATATAGTGCAGACGAGGAATACTTCCAGTACAAGTTTATTCTATGGACCTCTGGTAAGCAAAACTACAACTATTTGTAATCCTTTATTACGATTGCAAACCAGCTTCACTCGTATGGCAGTTAAACACTGAGATGAACATACTTATGGGATTACATTATTAATAATTGGGTACTGGGACATTGGTATAGCAGCACAAAATTAATGTGATATAGCTGTATCTGTAAACATTTACTCAGTGGTTCAACAGACCAAAAAAATCACTTGTCATGTATAAACAAAGATAAAAAAATTGGTTGGTGGTCACTGTTTTTTATCAGTAACATAGGAGGTGGATTTTACTTACAACAGCCAGTTTCTAAAGATGAATTTATTGTGCAGCCAGTTATGAAAAGTAGAGTAAAATCTTTGAAATTAAATAAGATTTATCAAATTTTAAAAAATCTATTGCCAAAGTTGCATACAAATAGGCTACATAGCTGACTCAGCAGTGGGGGATTTGGCATTCAGGATAACTTAATAATACACAAGACAAGAAGACTGTGTTTCCTGCTGTGTGTTGATTACTACAGCAGAATGCACTTCGGCTATAAGTCTTGTGTGCAATTTAATGTTGCTGTTGCCTGCTGTGTCTATATTCTGGTTGATGTTACAAGCTGTGAAAGGTATGCATGGACTTTTCTCACGATGATGACATGGACACAAAAAGAATCTTTATTATGTCTAAAGCATTTGTATCTTCTATTTCTTTTAAATCTTAAATTTACTAAATATATATTTATATTAAAGCAGTTTAGACCAAACAGAAAATTCTGTTTTTTCTTTGCCTGTATCTTTTTGTATGTGCACGTTTACTTTGGGAAAGCTGTGCACATCACACAGCAGGGGCTGTAATTTGTAATGAATAGCTGCTAAGCTTTTTCAATTCATCAGGTATATGTATCATCTGTCTTCATTGCTTTGTGCATGTGGCATCAAAAGGAAGCAGATTTATGCACGCAGCAGTGCACCCTGGCCCACCTCTTGTTTCTTAAATTAATATTTAGCATATGCAACCACTCTACATGGCAAGTCTCTGCTAATCAGTGTGTTACTATAGATTTCCTATACACATTTTTCTTTCACAAGAAAGAGGAAATAACAGTGTGAGCTTGTATGTGTTACTGAACTTGGAAAGTTCATGTGTTCTGCAGGTCCAGGAGAATCCAGACAATAACTTGAAGCTCATGTATGAACAAACAAATAATTTTTTTTCGCAAGCATGAATCGTGTAGAAATCCTCATTTTGCAAAGGCATCAAATGTAGTATTTTTTTAAAAAGTTAAGTTCACCAAAGGCTTGGCTTGACACAAATGAAGTAGTGTAATGTGTTGTTGCTTGTCCATCTCCAGTTCGAACCCTACTTTTGTTACATTTTTCTGACTATTTTCATAGCAGCTGGCTGTTTTCATGATCTATATGATTAGCAGACAAGATGAATTTGTATGGTTGTAATTTATACGATTATAATTTATTTCATTATATTCTGGCTTAAGCAGGCTAACCAGACTCAATCCTGTTGCTACAAATTAGGTCTAGCAGACACTGGTTAAAATACAGGATTGAAAACCGCTGCTTTCCTCTTGTTGTTGCTGTTCTTAAGCTGAAGTAAAGGGGCCCTGTCTATCAGCTTATAGAGACTGTTTTTCCCTCTTGGCATTCATTGCCACTAAAGAGTGCAGCAGCTTTGTTCTCAAGTTGACTTATTAGTGTTGTTTTTCGTTTGTGCCTATGCCAGATTTTTTAAAAATACATAAGTTGCAGCAGTGGCGATGTCTTTTGAAAACACGAGCCATCTAGAGGAACACCAGTGCTGTGAATCAAGGGGTTATATCTGTGGTGTTCTATAAAGCATCGAGAAAATGCGAATGTTTATGTTATTCACATGCAGGATATACCAGACGATTTTCCTTCAGTTTTGAACACATGCTTGCTTACACAGGTGGTAGAGTGTCGAGCTTACTGTTGGTTTTGGTTCTCTTTCACTGTAACTATACGGCTGTGTGCATCTTCCCCAGGCACCATGTATATTTTCTTCTGCTGGCAAGATGTCAAGCTATTTCCATTGAAATTTGTGCAGAAGCATTTAACAGCCATGGAACCCCACAGCAGAAAGAAAGCCAGTCTTTATCCTTGGCATAAGTGAAGTTCTCTAGGAAGCTGTGTACCCTGCCTTGAAGAACTTATACTTAAGAATGTCTGGGAAACTACTTTTTGTACTTTACAGCATATGTTGTATTTTCACAGATGGTTATATAGATATTATAAAGTTGTGTTGAGTTCAACGATTTCAATTAGTGTGACTATGACAAGGAAGGTAAAAAGGAGGGAAGAGAGGAGTAATAGAATCTGCATTTACTGCTTGAAAGACTGTACGGTCTTCTCACCCGTGCATAATCTGAGCGAAGACATTTTTTAAAAAACAAAAGTTATTTTAAACAGACTGCAGTTCATTTACTTTCCTTTCTCCTTAGCCTCTCTCAGCTCTTTGTTTCCTCAGAGTTCTCATGAACTCGTTCTCAGAAATGTTGCATGGTGTGGGGGGGGGGGGGGGGGTTGGTGGGAGGAACATTATTTACCTGCATGACTCTGTGCATATGAAAGGTGTGTTTTGATTTGCATGGGGTGCTTCAGACAGAAAGGCACTGTTTTAGCAATTATACCATGAGTGTTCAGTGTTGACTCCTTTAACTGCTGGGGGGGGGGGCAAAATGGCAGCAAAAATAGCTTTTTCCTTTGCACGTGCAATTATTTATAATCAAGCACATATTTTGCATTTTTCAGTCATGCAAGTTTTCATTATTTTTTCCCGCTGCTTTCTGTTGAGATGTTTGACATGTAATACAGCTTTACAATTGTGAGCATGATGTCTCAAAGCAATTGTTATTCATTTTAAAAACAATATAAAGTAACATGCCACTTTCGTGGCAAGTTTGCCAGCAAGCCAGTGTAATTTAAGTGAGTATAACAGGTTACAGAAGATTTTTGTGTGCATGGAAACCAGCATAATACCTCAAAACCTGCTTGAAGATTGTCCACAGTGGCAACAAGCCAAATGCTTTGGTACTGCTTCTGTCTATTTGATCACCGTCAGATTACCTACCTTGTTTAGTGGTTTGTTTTCCTTGATACAGATCTTCTTTTACACCCACCTCATCCCTAACCCCTACCCACCCTCTTCCTCAAATAAAAGGTTTTTTTTTTTAAAATGTCAGCTTATCAGATTTGTTCATTGTTGTATAATATTGCATTACCTTTCTTTTCACAGTACTCATAGGGTCATCATTAAACAACTTGAAAGTTCTTTTTAAAAAACCCATAATGTTGCTGCCTGTATTTTATTATGTGAACTCTCTCCATTGTGATCATAACTTCAGCTATCTTTATGAAAATATTCTATCCCAGTCACAGGTTCCTTCTTGTTTTTATTTTCTTTCAGACCTGAGCTCAGAAGAGAGTGAATGCATGTCCGCTGGTACCCATTCCTTCCCTTTTTCCTTGGAGTTACCACTGAACTTGCCTTCATCCTTTGAAGGCGACTATGGCTACATTCGCTACTGGGCAAAGGCAACCATGGACAGACCATGGAAGTTTGACCACCACACAAAGCGTGCTTTCACAGTCATTTCTAATCTAGACCTTAACGAGGACCCTGCGATAGCTGTGAGTTCTACCTATAGAGTATGATAAACATTTATGCAGTTCCTGCAGCTGCACAGTTTACATCAAGTTTTACATTGCATCAGTAAGAGCCAATTTCATTATCAAAACCCCCTTTTTAACTCTAAAAAGGGTGGATATATATGATGTGTTGTCCTTATTTTCCACATTATAGGACTTGAAGCTGACCTTTTGGATGTACATGTATAGTGGACACAGATAAAACAAAGAAACAAAGCAAATATCCTTTATGGCAATAGCCCTAAAGTCCGATGCCTTTTTGTTGATGAAAGAAGTTCACTCTCTTTGTCTTCTCTGGGAAATCTTTCTGTTCAAAGCACGTCATCTCACATGATTGACATTAACAGATTAAGAGGTTGATTATGCAAAGGTGAAATGAAAAACACTCTGTTATGATTTATCAGTGCATTCATATGACTCGAGCCTCCTTCCACCTACAGTCTCCCCAAAGAATCACATAATAATACAGCGAAAGATGACTCTACATATGAATGAGTGTGATGGTTCGACTATCAAAGGGGACACCCCCAGCATTCTTTAGATGTCTATCTCTGTGTCAGTTAATAATATGGGTTTTTTTTTAAAAATCCAGCTGAATAGCACATGCAACAAAAACATTATGCCTTTTTGTAAAAATAGGAATCACTTCAGTACCATGGAGAGATAAGTGCTGGCTGCTGTTGCATGCCCTCAGGACGGTTCAGTGGTCGATTTTGTACTAACTACCGTGGATTTGTGCCTGGTGCAGACCTTATGCTGTATTCCGAGATAGAAAACTTCACACGTTCATCTTGCTGGTGCGAGTTCAAGCTGAAACTGGTGGGTGATTTTTGAGACACTATTTATCTCAGTTGCTTCATTAAGGAATCATTATAACATAGCTGATGCAATGTTGCAGATTCTGTACAACACAGTTGATCATTATCTACCTTGTACACTCTATGTCTTCGTCATTATCAGCTATGTATACTGTCATTTTTGTGGTTGGGCATCCTGTTTGGTGTGTATCTTCTATCTGTGCTGCAGCAGAGCAGACGGAGTTCAGCAGTTAGTAGTACATGTACACAGTCAACAGATGATAGACAGGAGGGTATGGAACACCACTAACTTCTTGTGTGTATATATATATATTAAACTGCAGGTTACACAAGGCAAGGCACAGTTTAATCTTAACCCCAAAGGGATGGCAACATAAGGAAAGTTTGGAAAACAGAGATTGGGGAGGGGGGGTTACTGATATTACACACACTGTCTCTAATCTAGGTACCAAGAGATATGGTAGTCTTTTTATATTGTTATGCTGCACAGAGATAAATGGTGCCAAAGAAGGTTGGTATAGGAGATGGGATAGTATTTAAGCAGTAGGAGCTAGTATTGTAAGAATGGATCCAGTTTCTGGACAGCTAAATACAGAAACTCATTCTCATACCTATACATTGATGATGATAATAATAATAATTTGTTATCTCTGAAGATCTTACTGAAAACATCTCTAGTGTGCAAACTTTATTCCGTCTAGTTTCTGTGCCTTAGAATGCAATGCTCAATCGGATAATAAGCATTTTGTCTTCTTCATATTACTGCAGATGGTGACTTACATGGCGGGAAGGAAATACAAGCAAGAAAAGAAAGTGATCAAGCGCATTCAGCAAGATGAGATCCAACGGGGTCGTAGCTGTACATGGACTGAAGCAATGCAGATACCACCCCTTCCTCCATCTCATCTGAAAGGATGCAAACTTATCACCACACAGTACTTTCTTCAGGTAAAGGACCTACCTTTTTCATAGGAGAAACACGTAAGTCATATGTGTCAGACTAGGCAGAGCTTGGGAGATTCTTGAGTTAGAGATCTCTTTTCTTCAATAATATTACAGTCAGTATGAGGTTAAGGTACTTGCTAATGCTGTTTTACTAATTCTTTTTAGTGATCTGGGAAAGATTTTATGCATGCTCGCTCTCTCCTTCACGTCCTTTCTCTCTCTTTCTTATGTTCTCTCTCATTTTCGCTCTCTCTTTCTCACACACACAGGCATTAAAAGGTTAGGCATGGTAACATACCACTGTATGAATAGGCACATTTGTCTTGCTTTTCTTAGTTCGTGTTACTGTTAAAGTCCATACTCTTCTAGTCATTTTATCATTGGAAACGTTCATACCTTTGTTGCAATAAAATAGCATGTACAAATAATAGCTTTTTGTGTTTTAGTTGTATGTATATGTCATTAGATGGACTTGGATGAACTGGCTATATTCTGAACTTTGTTTTCAGTTTGTTGTCAGTTCTGACGCCAGCTGCTCTTGCGATGACATAGAGTTTGAAGATGAAATTATCATTGGTACCATCCCTCTCGCTCCAGCATTGCCACCGCCAAGTCCGTGCTTATCTAAGCCACCCCAAGACAGCAACAGCGTGGCAGTAACAGGGGCCAAGAAACATGCAGCTAAATCAGATCAAGCCACGCTAACAATATTGGATCAAAAAGAGGAAATGAGAAATCGTATTATGGGTAAGTAAAATATGATATGTTGCTAGTTTTATTGTATTCTGCCTCCGGCAATTAAAATGTGAGAGAAGCCTAGTATTGTACTTTAGGACATTTTGGAAGATTGTGACTGTGAACCTGGAATTCTTTTTGTATAAAGTCTTTGTATGAATGTACAGATGAAAAAGAACAAAGAAAATCTAGTGTATGAAAGAAAGCAGGAAAAAAGATTTGAACCACAGTGAAATAGATTCTTTTCATGTGTTATATACGATTCAGACATATACAACCTTCCCACACCATGCAGACCTGAAAAGTAATGCACATTTTCCTTTCTTGGGATGCTTTCAGACAGTAGAGATCCCTTTTCAACGCAAAATGACCTCTGACTGACTGACACTAAGCAAGGATGTGGACATTGGGCTGGGGGACAAAAGTCAGCGCTTAACAGAATACTAACCAGATGCTTTTGCGTCATTTCTGAGGCAGCCTTTTGGATTTTCAAGCATTAAAGTACTATGATTTAGTGTAGTGTTTGGATTTGTGTTTGCTGAGTTCTGTAATTGGGGAACCTATGAGAAGTGGTAGCCTGTTGTTGTTATTTGCAGTTCTTTCAGTTTTGATGAGCGGTCTCTTTGTGCAGTAACTTGCTGACTGGCTCAGTATATAACTCCTTGCTACTGCTGGAGTTTACGTGACATTCATCTGATTTGCTGGCTTATGAAAATTGTTGGCGTATGAAATTGTTGTTCTGATTTAATTACAGGCCCCCCTACATATGAAGAGTGCATGTTTGGAGAAGTCAGCATTCGCGAGAAGGATGATCCTGACGACACTTCAGGCAGCCTCACTTTCACACCACGATACTCTTTCTACCATTCCAAGACTTCTCGGTGAACAATGGCAGCTAAACTCTTGTCTTTCGAAACGTGTTACCGTCCATTTTGAACCGCGTTGTTTGCTGACACTTTGTTAGTGTTTCTGTAATATTTGCTGCAGTCCTAGCCTTGACTTTATTTGTAGGGCAAAGGGGAGTTTTTGACGATTTTCAGATCTCACTTTCGGATAATTTCTCTTTCCCCTTCGATCCCCTCCCAGATCCCTCCACCCTCCAACCCCCAACCCCCACCCCCACACACTCTCACACTTCTTATCCAGGTCTCTCTCCTTCCCGCTTCTTGCCCTCAACCCACTGTTTTGCTCAAAATGTGTCATGGATTTGAACAAATTTTAAAATGTGATAAATAATTGTGAATAGTGTTTACAGCACTGTTTCCTCTAAAAACGTCGGTGTTGCCAGCAGTTGTCACTTAACTGACCCTTTGGTGTGATGGGTATGGATGACGCCGATCATGATAAAGTCGGAAACTTGAAACAGTCCTGTGTTGAGCTTGAATTAAAATGCGTTGAAGCCAGTAGCGGAAGTCGAATGTAGAATTGTGATTATGTGATATAAGAATCAAGAGTAAAGTTGAAATTTAGAGCCAAGTCAAGTCACCACAGTACCATCCCCACCACCCCCTGGGAGGTATACCAGCCTGGTTTTTTTTTTCTAGTTCTGTTATTTATACTGTAATGGGGCTGACCAGCTCAGTCCTCCTTCCACTTTGAGAAGAAAAGGACTCGATCAAATCATCATTTATCTGCAGGTGTCTCTGACAGCATTATCTCCACCTGTGACAGTTAAAGGTGACTGTAACAGTTACCTAATTCCTTCGCAGTCCAGTATAGGGGCCAGCGATATCACCGCTGTTGAGCTACTGCTCGCACCCGGCTGTGACCTTTCGGTGTTATTCATATGTCTTTTATGCCAGAAGCAGTCAAAAGCATTCGAGGACCTCGCTGATTGGGTGCTTGGGTGTGGCTCAGAACCACCTGGCTGCAAGACAGTTTCGTCCGTGAGCAGTACACACTTGCACAACAGTTTTCTCCGACTGCCAAGTTCACCCTGTTGCAATATCTTTCGTTCCTGTACACTATCTCTGTTTTCTCTCAAAAATAATGCTGGCGCAGAGCCCATCAAAGTAATAGTTTGGCAGTTTTGTTTATATGCAGCTGTCACGGCATTTACATGCGCTGTTTTCATCGTGATTATAGCAGGTTCCAGAAAGTGAGAGAGGGGTAACCGGCAGTGGCCGAGTCCCTTCAGGTTAAGAAATTTCCAACTTCCAAAGATGGTCGTCATGTGATCAGACTGATGTGATCATTTCAGCCAATATGCAGTGTTTTCTTTCAAATTGTCGCCCACATTTGGATGGTTCTTGGAAACCTGTGCTTTGGCCAAACCTATTCGTTCAGCAGTCTAACGAACGCTGTAAATTACAATTGATCTTTTCAGAATTTGACATTCCTTTCGTGGGGCTAAAAATTGCCTGAAGTTTTGGCACGCTGGCTTTTGTCCTCTTAGTAACTCATGTTGATTTCTGTCACGATTACTATCATTTTCTGCACAGAACTCCTAGGAGTATATTTCTTTCATACTCATTAAAGCATTTATAGTGCCACCCCTTTCTTGTCACCTCTTTGCAGGCAGTTGGACAGGTATGTTATTAGCCAAATGTGCATTCACAAGGTAATAAGACACGCAGCGCTGATGATTGGTGGATTATTTGCCATGAGTGGTGAAACCGTGCCTCAAGAAAGATGAGTAACTGATCAAGCAATGACTATAGCAATGTGCAGATGATGCATTGAATGATTAACGCCCGGACATCGCTCGACTTTGTGTGATGCAGACCTACCCTACCAACAAATTACATTTATTTTGAACGCTATAAACCTTCTCCCGGACGTAGAGTCAACGCTTGACTGTCTTTAATGGGGTGGGAAAAAGTAGCACTGAGGCAGTGAACTGATGTGGTCTTGACAAAACTGGACAGAGGTTAGATTCTGCTATGCTAAATATGTAAATGCAAATAAGGTTCTTTTGGAAAAGGGAACTCCAGCCAGTAATATAATGGTTAAAGGTGAGAGTGAGAGAAGATGCTCTCGTAGCCAGGCTACTTCCTGTTTAAGCCTGGTCCAGCAGATTTTCGTTGTCCCATGTGATGTCCAAAGTCAACAAATGTTGATATTCATTTCTGCTTGGTAGTATGAAAACAGTTCTTCCCCCTTTTCACGATTTTAAATCCCAGCAAAATGGACAGAAATGGTCTTCTCAAAGTCGAACAGCCCCTGCGTGATGTTTTCGTTCCTTTGTTTCCTTTAACGGTAACATCTCTTTCTTTGAATTTGTGTAATATCCCTAGATTTTTCACCCACTGTTCCATTTAGTTTGCTTCACTGACTTAACTAAAAGCTCATTGTTTGAATTTAAATCCATAGGTGGAGCAAGAAACATTGGCAAAATTTATATTTTTATTTCTTATGTTCATCATAATATTGTGTTTTTAAAGTGTCTGCCTTGTTTGACAAAATATACTTTTCACTGTTTTTCATCCAGTTGCAAGTCGTTTGAACTTCCATGCTTAAATGCGTTTATGTTCCACATTGATGTTTCAGGTTCTTAAATTACTGAGGCAGGCAGAACTCTTCTGATGTGTACATAAAACGTGAAATGTTTACGATGTTTTGATTTTCTTTAACCGATTCTTTCTATCTCGCACGCCATTTATCAATCTGCATCAGAAACGAGAGTGGCTTTTTGCTTCTTTCAAACGTATTTATAATCCAATCACATTATTTCTGACTGCATATAATAGCCGACAGGGCAACTTTTTATCTGTAATTAAAGTACCTTGTAGATATGATTAAGGACATCCCAGATAGCAATGGTAGTACGGTTAGCGTGCGGCCCGGACACTAATTATGCGGGCGATGTATGACACCTGTGTGGCCCACATTCGAAAATGTTAACCCGGCACGCATGAGTCACATGCCGCTTTCTTACGGCGTCGACACGACGGTCACATCAAAACCGCAGCAGCGTACTGCGACGCGTATCGTTCCCCGTATACGACGCGTATCGTTCCCCGTATAGGACGCGTATCGTTCCCCGTATACGGCCGTATCGTTCCCCGACGGCCCGTATCGTTCCCCGTATACGGCCCGTATCGTTCCCCGTATACGGCCCGTACCGTTCCCCGTAAACGATACCTACCCCATGGCAGGTAGTCTTTCATCCTGTACAATTCCCGCGCATTCATGGCTCGGTGCCGTTGAATCTTACGTGCAAATTCGGATTTGATTACTGTGGGCTCTTGCCCAGTGTTGTAACTGGGACAGAAGGGCCTTTGACACCAAAAGTGTATCGCAAGGGGTTCGTCATGTTTCAAATGGAAATGTCAGATCATACGTGTCCATTAAAATAAGGGAATATTTACAATTTATAGCTGATTTTGCTTAATCTGAACAACTCCCACCATTGTCATCTTGCAGCTTGGACTGCTTACGTGAATTTGTACATTTTTGACAACAACACTGTCTTTAGTATCCAGTGGAACATAAGGGCCTAAAACAAAACTTTGGTCACTGGCAACATTCTCAGAAGTTCAGCCATATTCAGATTAGACTGTAGGGTTCGGATTGCAAACGACTAGAACTGTTGTGAGTCGGGTATGCTTTTCCCTCTTATGTAACTGGATATGGATGTCGTGTTAAATAACAGCAAACCGCATACACAAACCTTGATCTTTCAACTGGCAACAGTCGAGAAACCAAAGAATCGCTTTCGCAGAAAGCAGAGGGACCGGCGAGTGTTCTTAGAACGCAAGTGGCGATAGCATTGAAATTTTCAACAGAAACTAGTACATTTTCAGAGGCATTGCAGCGACAAAAAACTCGTATATTGAAGCGAAAAACACACTAGCATAACACCAACAGCTACATTAACAGTATATTCATTGCAAGATTCGACGTCCTGGTTACGCAACTTTGGCGTCCGACAGGCGGGAAGAATCCTAACAGCATGCGTCATTAGCTCCCCCGAGCGGCAGCGCACTACTCACGCTTCCGGACGCATGCGGATCGTAGAGATGACAAACAATATCGTGTGGCTGCCGTACGAAGTCGTATACGGCCAGAACGCTCTGTGCTACTTGGGATTATGTATGTTTTGTGTGGGGGCTTTGCTGTATCTTTCTCGGCGTCTGGCCGTCTTTTTTTTTTTTTTTTTTTTTGGTATGATGTATAGCAGTCAATAGACGTTTTAAACTCTGACTAGCCATTTTCATGATATAGTTTCACAAACTTGACTTGGCATTAGCCGAGTGAATACTAACAGAAATAAAGAAAACCGAAACATCTGGACTTTTTGTCTGTTTTTCGAGTTTTGAGGGTTAAAGATCTTACAATTTCTTCTCCCCTTTCACCTTGTTCTCCTCTAAGCTTTACATGCGACTGAAGTGCTTTCCTATTTTCGTTTCTTGGGCAGCAGAGCGTGCGAAAGTTGTACGCCCTCAAGGGGTCCGATAGTCTGATCGTTGATTCTTTAACTTTACATCACATCATCTGGCCTTAGCATTGAAATATGCATATAATCACAATCAGAAACATTTTCTTGGTGCATTTATATACATTTCGCTTTGAAAAAGTCTAGTACAATCAGTGATATGTTTTAGGAAAGTAGATCTGAGTGGAATGTAAAAGGCATTTCCCTTTTTCGGAGAGCAAAGCAGTTTGATTTTGAAACTGGTTCCGGTTATTATTGGTCACACAATCCGATTAGCCCAAGTTTTGTTGAAAGTTGTAAGTGTACAGGTTTGTGTTGATTAGAGATTGTCGTCGGAAGTGTTCTTTGGCAGCATCTCGTGGAGCTCTTCGGTTGTACTAGAGTCCTCAGGAGATTGGCGATCCTTGTCGATCGCAGTGCCCCCACCATCGCCACTTGACACCACGACCTCTGCGGCAAGCTCGCTGCCGTTGTGTAGGACCGGTGTCGGTACGAAACGTCTGCCGTATATGAGGATCAGCAACCCCGCGACTTGCAGCACCAGCGACAGGACCATGGAGACGATGGTGTAGAGGTGAAGGTTGATGCGAAAGCGCTGCAAGTTGTACACAGAGCACGCGCCTCGCGCTCCGCACGGTGACCGCCAGTGCTGGCAGACCGTGTCGATCAGCCGACCGTACACCAGCGGACCAATCAGGAAGCCTGGCGAACAGACGCCGGGATCAGTCACAAGATATATACGACAACAACGGCAATTAAAGTCTTCAAAGACTTCTTGACGAAACCAGGTGAAAGAACAAGCACTCCATATAAATCATTTGATGCTAAACGATTGGCAAAAACAGCCTAACGGTCAGATAATGCACTGGGTGTGACCATTGCTATATTTTTTTTAATCCAAAAGTAATTTTTTAATTCAGTCTTGAAAGTAGACAGTTTCGCTGTGTTTTAAGTATAATATCATTGGCACTTACCGGATAAACTTGAAGCAAATCCGTTAGTACCAACTGCAAGTCCTTTTTGATGTTCTGGTACCGATCTTAAGGCGTTCATTTAAAAAAATAATAATAATAAACTTGAGAAACATGTTCTTGCCCAACCATTGAAGAGACATTTCCATAGACGTTTAATCTGGGAATGCTGATAGCTATATTTAATGTCGCTTTAAAACAAAATAGTGGGGAACATGTACAGCACAAGAATAAACTCTTAATTAGACAATTGCAGTGTGGTGTGATGCCGTGAACACTTTTCACCATGTTGAAAATAGACATAGTAGGCATTGGATTTTATCATTTTGCCTCCTGTGCTCACCGGAGGATCTGGAGGAAGTCTGGTGGGCCGCAGACAGAGAGAAGAAAAAGGAGGACGTAGAAGATGGCTGCAAAAGGATAGACGGACGTGCATTCGGACTGACACAGGCCCGGTGTAGCGCGTCCTGACGGAACGCACGTGCAGTTTTCATAAACCTAGAACAACGGAAATAAGAGTTTCGACATATCTGTGTTTATTGCAGTTCATATCTCTCTCTCTCTCTCTCAGGCGTTCCCCAATCCCCTATCCCCGCCACCTTGTATGGCGTTCTGCTCTATGAGAATGAGTTTGGGGACATAAATCTAAGTTCGTATTCGTAAGCATGAAACGCACGGTTGTACACGCACATTAAATGTCATTTGTTACGTTGCTGACTGTACAAGAACCGAGAAAATGTAAATGTGGTCGTTACGTTTTTTTAATTACCCGTTTGAATCGTATTTGTCCTTTTTCATATATCTGAGATTGATATCTTAGATTTTCAACCAAAAAAAAGCATCTTGGCTTAAAGCAAAAGCGCAATCAATGAAACAGCGGCAATAACTATATGAGTGTTGGTTTCTGTACGCTTCATATTCTTGCCCCAGCTATAGCAAAGGCTCAAGACTTGTACCCCGTCTATTTGAACAGAACACCCAGCGTGACACGGGGAGAAATAGCTGGCGCCATCCCCACACACTGGGGCTACTTCGTCTGGGCACGAGCAGGATGCAACACAGGCGCTGGTGTTGGAGTTATCAGAAATTTCCTTCCTGGGGGCACACAGAAACAAAAACCCCGCACCCTATGATCGTTACAAGGAACGTTCGTCACAGTTTAAAAATGTAACTTTCTCTCTCCAGCCTTTCATTCTCTCTCTCGCTAGCCTGTCCCTCCTCGTCTTTCTTTCTTTCTTTCTTTCTTTCTTTCTTTCTTTCTTTCTTTCTTTCTTTCTTTCTTGTAGGGCCCTGAATAACTCATTGGACAGAACATCTATGTGTTTGTGTCTGTGCGCGAGCGCGCGTGCTTTCATGCATGTGGTATTTTCTCTTACAACATATCAAAATGTGTCAATGATGATGCGCTGTGCGGACAGGTATCCTATCATAAGATCCTGCATGCAGGCTTAAAAAAGCTCATTATTCCCAACATATGTTTTCTCCTTTGAACTAGCACGTTACGAGCGACCTACCCCGGCTCTCCGAAGAGGGTTGGCTCGGGACATCCCACCGCCAGCTGCACACACACCAAAAGGATGCTGGCGAACAGAAGTGCTATCATGATCTTAAACAGCCCCACAAGCGACGGCTTCAGCCGGCGCGTCAGCAGCCCCCCGACAAAAAACCCGCTCGTACCCGCCACCAGTTCCGCGCCACCTGAAAAAAATACAACCCAGCTTGTAGAAAAAACAAAACTGGCCATGGTGTTTAGAATGTACGATCATATTTCTCAACCTTCAAGATTCAGAAGGCAATATGCGTCGGTTTACACAAGAAGGGAAGTCGGCTTGTATCTGAATTTTCCGTATTTGCGCAACATGTAAGGATGTATGGTTATTTCCTGCCTCCTTAAACTCACTGGGGTTTTTTTCTCGCAATGTAAGAGTGCAGAAAACTTCCATTTGAGCTAATGCGCAATGTTAACACACAGACTTGAACACGCTTAATTGCTCACGCCAACAGAGGCAGGGATAGCGACACACAGGTGTACCCGTTTACTAAGACTTCAGGTAAGGGATATGAACGTGCAAGTAAAGTGGAGATTAGGTTGCCTCAGAACACCTCGATAAATTTTCCTCAGGATAAATCTACAGTCCCGCAGCTGTTTTTGAGGACCCGTAACAAAAGATAAACGAAAGAGCTGCACTGCAAATGTGCTTGTCGGAAATACCCATGATGAAATTGGCCTTCCAGGCCGGCAGCTGGAACTGCTCCTGCAGATATTTCGGCATGAAGCGATAGGTGCCGTTCATAGCGAAGGAGGCGAAGCAGGAGGAAAGGACGATGCACAAGAAGACTGGATTGGTTGCCAGGCCTGCTAGAGACCCTAAGAACTCTGCAAAAACAATATGTGTTTGTGTATTGTGTACACGACAGACACACACACGACTTGTCACATTCCGTGTCTGCTGGTTTCTGTTAAACGATGTTAATGACGGTGTCCTTGGATACTGCAAGAACAACAGGCAGTCAAGCTGATAATAATATGCAATTTCCTTTCTTCCTGTCTTCGTTTATTCTTTTCTTCCCTATCTTTTTTCTTTCTTGCCTTCCTTATTTCCTCACTCACTCTCGACCTGTATGCGTGGGTTGGTCGAAGCGTGGTATAAATTAAATCATCTTTCAGCTTTTATAACTAAATAACGTTTCACCTCTCGCTTCGCCAAACGCTCCTCGTAAAACTCCCGCTCCGGTCAAAGGTCGTGCTTTTACTTTCCTGGTGTCCTCCACCCTGCTAGGACCAGACGACAGGCTGCGCGGGAAAGACAGGAGGGGCAGAGGCGCCACTGCGGACAGCAGACCAAAGAGCAGGAACCCCAGCCACCATGCCCCCACCCAGTCCGGATGCTCCGGTGTCAAAGATGTGGCTGCAGCAAACACAAGGATCCAGCCTCACAAATAATGTAGAGCGGTGCAGGACATCCGAAATGAAGGTTAGCGTGAGTATAACCAGAGAACCCTTAATGCTGTCAGCTTGAATTTAAATGAAACTCGACTCATCAGTTCTAGTTTTCCAGTCTAAAACAAAAAAAATCAATCAATTTTACGTCGGTATCAAAAGCTAAGCTCACGAAGTGTATGTCGGAGGGCAAGTCAGTATTTACTGGCAATGCACCAGCTTTTTTTCCAGTTGGCCGCTCTTCTATGGATGTGCTTTTCCTGTTGTCTTCCCTCCCCGTCCCCCCTTTTTTTCTCAATTATCTCTCCCCGTTCCTCTCCTATTATCTGGCTTAGCTAGGTTTTCAAGATTTGAATGGGGCGAGGAAGTGCACAAACCAGTGAAGAATATGAATGAGTGCACTCCGAGAGCGCAGCTCCCCGACCCACCCATCCACCCAGCCCCAACAAGGCGCTGCAGACCAATAAAAGAAAAGTGCTCTCAGAGCTTTTCAGTCTTCTTCCTTGCCCATCCACTCCCCCCCCCCCCCCC
>SMGT01010270.1:21650-48470 GCA_004794575.1 Lanistes nyassanus
CCCCCCCCCCGCACCCTGGGCCGATAAAAGCAGTTTATTTTGAACGCACAACGCCATTAAAAGCGCTGCTGGATCAAACACATTGGCGGCCACCTGGAGTTCTTTGAAAAGTTAAACCATCTTACGTTCTCCTTGTTGCATCAATAAACTTTAGTGGCCGGGTGGAGAGAAGAGAAAACGTTTTGCAAACAATTAATGTCTTAACCCTGTTGCAAGTAAAAACTAAGAAAGATCTATTGCAGGAAACTGGGGTACATCGCTTACGCTGTAACGAGACATGAACTTTGCTGATCGCTCCTCCTCCGATGAACGCTATAACCGGTCCCAGCATGGCCACAGCGGCTAGAATTCCTGCAGGGACAAGAGACTTTGGACTGCACCCCCTCCTATAACGTATAATATTCTTATTGCTTCTTATTGTTCTGACTATGCTTATGTCGAACTGGGCAATGGAAATACTTTGCACCTGGTATCATTCTTTTGCCCCACCCCTCCACCCAATACAGAAATAAAATAACAAAATCTTCATGCTGGAGCTTCGGATTGTAATACTGTAGTAAATTATTATAAAATGAGAGAAAATAAATACAACATAGTAACAATACTTTTTTTCAGTTAGAAAATGGTTACAGATTTTCGTGACATTTAAGAAGGAGATAACGTCATCTTTTTAACGTCTCATTAACGTCTCCATCGCCACATGCATTCTTTCCCTATTCATGTTAATGATGGAATTTAATAGCATTTTTCCAGCAGAGCATTTGAAAATAGTTTGCTGCCAATGTTAACAAATGCACGTTAATTACTTAGAACTCTCCCTAGCGACCGAAATAAGAACATTTTCTGTCAATTAAGAATTCATGTCAAACAGTAAAGCAATGTCTGGAAGCACCTGTCTTGTGTAAACTCATTCCTGAGAGAAATGCATACCTATGTAATAGCCGGTGTCCGATTTCTTGCAGTTCTTCTCTAGGTAGGTGGTCGTCATCGCCATCCGAGGGGAGCCGACCATTCCACGTATGACCTTTGACACCAGTCAGTAGCAGACCAGTGCGAACACGTGCTACAGGCTTGCATTAACTATAAAGCCCCTCTGTCCATCTTTTATCGAATTTGTCAATCTTACCTCAAGTGCACATTATAGTTTTCTAATACTTATCCTCGTCTGTTCTAGAGAACCTCTGGCGTGATTTTTTTCTCTTTTGGGGGGTTGGGGGTTGGAGAGGGGTTGGGGTTAAAATGCTGTATGCTTGATGTGTCCATATTAAGTGCGTGATTGGCTGAAGGTCATGTACTGTTATGTACACAAAAATGCTAACAGGACAGGAAAAGTGTGCCCTTTCAGAGAGGCAAGGCAAGATTTATTCATGGCCTCGCAGGGGGGATATAGAAATTAGAAACACAAGCATACACTATTACTAGTATCAACAAGCCCAATAATAACGACAATAAGTGGCAATATATAATAAAAGCATAAGGGACCAGCCATGGAGTGGAGAGTGTGACGTGGCGGGCCGTACCTTAACTTACTGGACTCGACTTTTCAGAATTACTGAACAAACTGTTATGGCGATCTCCTAAATGTAGACTTAATTGAGCAATCGTCACCAAAACCTTTACTGCAACAGGTCAATGGTTTCTACACCAAAGGGTGACGACGCTGTGAAATTATGTGAATAACTAGAGAAATCTACCGAGGGAAAAGATTCTCATACTTCGACACGTTCGCTCAGTCTCACACAGGCAAAACACTTCTTGCTCAAGAGCTCCCACCCTCGTAAAAGACACAACTGCAGCGAACTGTTATTCAACATATATTTCAAACACTGACCCGACAACATCAAATATATCTACAGATTATTTACAGAGAATCACCGTGCTCGTGTCTAGGGTAAGACGCTGCCTGATTACGTCATACCGCGAGGAATCAGACAATGAAGATAATCAAACTAAAGCAAGAGGGAAATCAAACTGCAAACGGCCTATGATCCCGCTCTATACACATACAATAAGTGACCGACAGCAGAGCACCTACTCTTGTCACTATTGAACCAACGCTTTACCGCAATACACAGCTCTAAAGCTATTCAACGACCAACACTGAAGTTATGACACTATCACGACCGCACTTCTCTCTGTACCCTCTTAGCGTACTTTCCCGGCCACTAGCTTATGACTTCTCCTGTCTCCTGCAGGATGAAACCACCTATCTTAAATCAACGCGAGTCCCAGACTCTAAGATAAGTTTACGGTAAGAACAGACCTTACTTATAAGGCACGTCCAGTAGTCCCTTACACGTCAGTCCGTCGGCGTGTCAGCGCAATACACCCTGTGTATCTAGTGAGAGAACTGGAATCCTTTACTTCTTTCCACGTCTTTGGCTAAGATGGCGAGGGCAGAGGTGCGTGGGTTTACACGTGTCCGCTTCTCTTGGTCTTGCTACGTTAACACTCTCTCCATCGGAGTGTCTCTCCCTGTGTATATCTCTAATCACGTTTTTGCCTCCTTAAGTAGTAGGCGTTCTGACGCATTAACCTCGAGTAAACCGGTTCTGGCCAGCCTAGGTTGGGGCGGAGCTATCAGCCTGTCATGGCTAACGACGCAGTGTACACCTTCCAAAGTGTCGGGAAGGGGAGGAGCTAGCAGGCTAAACTAAGAATGACAGGTGATAACCTAGGAGTGACATGTGACAGAGAGATGGACGAGACTTACAGGAGATGGAAGGCAAGAAGAAAAGAAAAGAAAGACAACAAGAAAGCATGGCACTGTGAGATCAGTATACAATACAATACAATACTATACTATACTATACTATACTATACTATACTATACTATACTATACTATACTATTCTATACTATAGAATATAGTACAGTACAATATAGTACAGGACAGTACAATACAATATAGCACAACACAACACAACACAACACAATACAGGATACTGGATTTGTTCACACCGGATCTCCCTAAAACAACCTAATGCCTACCTGAAATATCATGATGTAGACAAGCACAGGGTAAGCAGCTTCGTTGTACACAAGTCCCCCTGATGACTGTGCAGGAGGTGACGTCTCGTTTCTGATGCTAACCACAGACAACGACTGACATCGCCTGGTCTGCTCCAGGGTCCCCGCCGTTACGTTATCATGGATGCAAAAGGCTGGTGGGATCTTAACTAAAATAGGTGAAGACCAATTACTGACCTGTTGTCGGGATCATTATACTTCAGAAAAGGAGAATAAATATATTTCTCTTATGTGCATATGCCATACATACACGTATGACAAAATATCACATTACGCGCAACAGCCATTTACTGCTATATTTTGCAAGATACTGTTTGCTGTGAACACATTTTTTGTGAAAATTCTTTATAATATCAAGAAAACACGCTGGCATAATCTATAAATGCAACACTTTTTTTTTCGTCTGCTACACTTCTGGGGGAAATCTCGCAGCCGGCGGGTAACGTCACGAGGAGGATCGGCAGATGAGACACTATGCTGCCTTTCTTCTGGCTGACGTCACGACTCTCGCGCAAATCTCGCCGTTATCCGGTTCTGCAGAGACAGGGGCTAAAGCATGGGAATGGGCAGATTCACGTGGATTTTACCACAGTAGACAAACATATGTGTGATGAGTTGATCACCGAAAGCGAGTAAATAAGGAGAAATTACGTCGTTATGGGACTGGAGATCACTCATGAAAAACAGATCAGACATGTTTGTAAACAATTACTGTACCACGTGTGTTGTGTGACTGTAATTTTGTATCCAAGAAGCTATGAACTTGATCGATCAAAAAGGACAGAAACAGGGGTCGAGAGTTATACCCGCCGACTGGGTGGCGCTGGCGTTGAGGTTCACTTGGGACTCCCGGAACAGGAAGTGAGGCAGACCACACATGGCGGCGCTCAAGCCCAGCACTACGCCCGTGACGAAGAGCGTGCGCGGCACGTGCAGGCGTGAAGCCACGTGACTGGCGGGCAGGGCCAGGCTCAGGTAGCCGATCTCGTTGGCCGCGAACAGCTGACCCGACTGAACTGATGTGAAGCCGAACTGTCGTTCCAGAGTGGTTATCTGAAGACAACGAAGGAGATGTAGATGGCAGGAGACAAGTGAGCATGATTCACTCGTTTAACGAAGAAAGGGGTATATCTGAGTATGTTCGAGTGGATGGATGAACATGCAAATGTAGAAAGACGCATTGCGATGAGCTCTCGCACTGTCTTCATCCATCCTTTCACTTACAGACACATATTTCTTTGCAGACAGACAGACAGACTGACGGACGGACGAACGGACGGACGGACGGACGACAGACTGTTTCTCTATCCGTACATCTACCACCTCTATATTTTCCACGCGTACGTACACATGCATGAAACTTCGAAAAGACAACAGCACGATTCATTTGTTCTGTTCACACTTTTTGGCCAACAAGTGAACATGCTATTCCACTGTACATTGCAACGCAGTAGGCTTGCTGAACCGGTATAAAATAAAAACCGTGAATAGTGGTTTACACCGTTCTGCCAACTAGAACGATAACAGCCACCAGGGAATAGTCCAACTGTTTAAATGAACAAATAAATATGTATTTAATTTCGAGGAAAAGCTAGATGGAGAGAAATTATTCATTCAAATTAGAAGAAGTCAATGTATGCGGCTGGAATAGCTCCTTCCGACAAGTTTCGCACGGATTTGCCGAGCCGCGTAAACCCTGCATTAGATTTTAACGACAGGGCTTATGTGAACTTTTAAACTATATGCTAATATTATTTTCTCAAAAATAATTGATTAATTTTTACAATGTTTTCGAAACAGTTAATTCATTACAACTTAAGCAACGTCTCTCTTTACATTTACTTGAACTAATACCTTTGTTTTTTTACTTATTTGATTTATACATATATGTATTAAATATATGTGTATGATAATATATTGATAGGTAAGCTTTGGGTCAGATAACTAATGTAAAAGTAAGGTGGTATGGCTATCTATAAGTACATAAAGTCACACCAAAAAAGCACTGGAAAGCAAAAATGTAGGGTTATCTTTATTATTATTAAAAATGTAGTGAAAAGTAAATAATTTTGCGCATAACCTTCTTCTCGTTCTCCTTTTGACCTTAGATTTTCAGTTTTTGAGGATCTGAAAGGGAAACACCTTTACTTATTGGTTTCCTTCAATTTTTCTCCTTTTTGGTGGGGGGGGGGTGGTTAAGGGGTAAGAAGTAGGGGAGCAGCCACAGGCTGTCTGTTAACCGGATGCTATGGGCTGTTCACAGAGTGTGAACAGATGGTGTGGCTTTCTGTGAACACGTTAAAAAAGTGTAGTTCACCTGCGTAACGAAGAAAACTGACAAGTTGATTTGCGTCAGCAGGCACAGCGCCACTGCCAGGGTGAAGGTGAGTGCAGACTTGGTGCACAGGTGCGACAAAAGTCTCCTGGCCTTTTCCCGCCCGCTCTTCGGGGAGTCGTTGTTTACGTCATCTGTCTCGGAGGAATCCACATTTCCGTTTTGTGCTGGCTCCTGGGGACGTCTCGTACTGACCTGCTCTTCTAGTGGCGAGAGTTCCCTAACGTCGCCACAGTATTTCGGAATGTCGCTCTCATCGCACAACTCGCTGGAATCCTTGCTGTTGCCTGAAAAGACAGCGACCGCGTTCTCTGCACTCGAAGACCTCGTCGTTTCCATTTTCTTTTCTGTTTCTCGTTTAAAAAAATAGTCCCTATTTAGTACCACTCTATTACTTAAACGCACTGCAGCTAATCAAACGAATATCCCAGTCACATAAAAAATCGTCATGATACAGGCCTGAATGATTGTGTACACACTAAACTCTTCCAGTCCTAGCAACCGTCACAGGCTAGAGGTACAAGCAACTGCTCCTGGTGGTAGAAGTGGCAGTAAATCCAGGTCACACTAAGACCAATAGATATAAACACTCGACCCTCGTCATCTACAGGTACTATACTGTAACCCAGATGCTGATTGCTGTTGACTGTCAGCTTCAAGTTTTGACTGGACTTTATCTCAAACATGCTTCTCTGTTCTGACGATCATATTAGGATGCATGGAGTGGGGAAATATACTACAACACTAGTAATGATAGTCCGACAGATATTTCCCTGGCAGAAATAATCAGAGAACAAGCGACAAGCTGCTTGGAGAAAGCGTGTTTTTATTTTGTTTGCATCTTTGTTCTGCTTAGAAAAAGCTTGTGCCTTTATGTTTTGATCTACCCTGTTTGCTGGGCAGAAAATTTCGGTCTTGGGCCCAAGCTCAAGACGGATACACAGAGAGTAAGTCTGGTGCAGTTTTACTGACAACAATTTTAATATGTTGAAGACTGTCTACTCTTTTTGCATGTCCACCGACAGCAGAAACATATTCACTATACTCCGGGGCATGTGTGTAAATGTCGGGGCTAGACTTCTCCCAGGACACGGGCTTTAATCAGCGTGGATATGTCATGACGCAGTTACTTGTCCCTAAATATACCGTAACCACAGAGACGAATGACTTTAACTTGGCTGGATTTGTTTTCAGTTTAGCTGTTCTTACTTTCATTCTTACGCCCCGCAATGTCCACCGACACTTAGCACAACAACTATAAGCTTTTCCAGCAATGCCCGTCTTTGCCTCTGAGATCCTTGTGCATCCCCTTTTTCCAGCCAGTAGGACCATGTCGGCAGATGTTGGTCTGTAGATGCCATGCATGCTGGGGCCGTACGTGATTTGGGTAGGCTGTATGTCAACTACGTATACTGCAGCATGGCAGTGTTGTGAGAATAGTTATCCGCTATCCGGAGGGCTTCACTGCGAATGTGTAGCAGCCCATGCGTGTGTCGATTAAGCAACGAACAAATAAGGGAAAATTAAGTAAAATAATTCATGCTTTAAAACGTTTGTTACCACAGCAGACTAAAACACTTGAATATAGTTAAGGTTTTCAGCAAATAAAATAACAGTGCAATGAAATGCACGGATTCCAAGTGAAAACTAGTATTTCGTGGATATTTAAAGACAAGGAACAAAACGGGCAAAGTGGATCGATCAGATTTTCCAGACAGTTGACAGACATACGTTTAACAACTCTAGATCAATATTTTAACAATTAAAACTCAGTAAACAGATCGTGGAGAAATTTCAAGGAAGTTCATACACGTGACGATAACTATTCTAACAAAGCTGCCCTAATCTTGCAGCTGCCAGCACAAAGGAGCCCTTCTCCCGCGTACTATAGCAGCTTCAGGCATTTGGAGCCCCACAAAGAAGCCAGCAAACATTTTAGCAAGGACAGCAGCTATTAACTTTTTTCTGATGTTTGACATCCCTTGTAGTGCCCCAGCTTCTGGCAAGTTTGCGTTCTTCTCTGTCAGTACGCCTCTGATCAAAGAGCAGTTATGTTTACAAACTTCATTGGCGTCAGCGGGCTGATTTCGTATTAGTTCCGCGCACGCGTAGTTTCTGCAATTAACAGAACAACAGAATTGTTTTATCTTTTGGTGTAACAAAATTATTCCCGGAGTCTTTTTAGACTCTATATGTCAAAATGCTAGGAACGTCTGTGAAGTCTCTGTGTCAGAGCACGGTGAAAATAACCACGTTTGTTGGAACAAGTGGTGAAGTGACTTTAGCCACATTAATGAAGGACATAGGCTTTCGGATTCTCAAGTAGAAACACATGGTTTGAGTTACAATGATCAAGCGCCCGTAGGAACACGTGAAGAGATGAGGTTTGGCTACACCTGGAAAACGTTTTCAACACAGCAGGATGCTAGAAGCCCAGCGCATTGTGTTCACCTGCAGGTGTGTGAGAACGAAAGTCACACCTATAATTTTTTTCGTTTTTGAGATAGTGAGGAAAAGATGGAGAAATTTGTTTCCAGTTTCCAAAGCAAATATATGTTTATCTTTTCTTCCATCGCCACACAGGCATGCAGGGAACTATTATGAGAACATTTTGAAAAATTAGTAGTGACGGTGTGCGGTAATGAATGTTAGTCTTGTAGGATGTAAAACCCATACCGTGCCAAGATACTGGCTTTATGCGTTTAGCCGTCCAATATTACTATAAAAAAAAAACCCAAACCCAACAACAACAAATACGTTAGGCAAATTGGAAGCTGAGTGAGTAGGGAAAAATGCACGCACGTGGGCGAACTCGACAAATAAAAAAAGCTCTCCAGCTTTTCAGTATTACACTGCTTATTTATAGAGCTCCATGAAACCTGTCGGTGTTTGCATCAGGCTTCGAAGAAACATGCATATCACCATAAACTTCACGTTTTTGTCATGGTTACATTATCTTTTATTCTTCTCTCGGAAATACAGAGTTTCGCATTACCCTTAGATTCCATACTGTGGACGGCTTTGGGTTCTAAGTACTGTTCAGTTAAAAGAGCTTACAGAGTCGAGGTCGAAGTTCATGGTCAAGAGTATGTAGCCCATTGCGAAACTACTGGGTAGAAAATACGGTCACTGTGCGGCAAGCGAATTTACATAATACATTTTATAGATGTTCTGAGCACAGCTGTACGTATGGTCAACTGACAGCAAGTTCAGTTTATACAAGCAGAATTAATCCTAGCAAGATTGTCACTCTTGGCAAGGAGAAGATAATTTAGGCCATCCGGAAGACGAAGACGATTTAACTAGCTGTTGGCTGACTATAACCTGTCAATTTAAGAATCCATGAGAGGCTTATTGGGTTTGGTCTCGCCAAGCAGGAAGTAATCCAGAAGAATGTGCTATCCATGGCATTACTAACACGGACTCCTGCCGGCTCTGGGCAGGCTGGTTCCATCTGGCTGATACTGGAGAATGCCAACGGAAAACAGAGAAAGTGCATAGCGAAATCGTCTATCCGATAAGAAAACTTTTCCCGCTAAACAGCTGTCCTTAGAAGTGTACTTGCAGAAAGAGGAAAGAGAAGCTTCAGGATGTTTGTTTGCTATCATCTCATAGATATCTTAGAATTTATGCTGACGTAATGCTCAGCTCCTGAAGCAAGCACGTTTCGCTGCTAAACTAAAGGGTCGTTGTCTAAACTAAAGGGTCATTGTCTAAACTACAGACGTGCGTCCGCTGCTTACATGCGGACAATTTTCGCCGCAAGAGAATCACTTAATAAGCGCTCTTAATTAACCCTAAATCAGTTTCAAGTGCAATGTTGGCAAAATTCTGTTAAACTGCGGTTGTAAAGACAATTGGCATGAGCTGCTAAACATTATGATAATTTAAGACCGAGACTAAATAAAGAGAACCCATTATTTACTGCCATCAGAAGATCCAAATACCCGGTTTCTCCTGCGAGTATTTCGTGGAAAGCTGGGTGGAAAGGGCTTGACTAGCTTTCGTGTGTGGGCAACGCTCGTTTGTCGCGCTGAACCGACAAGGAGGCGAGGAGGAAAGTAGCCCAGACAGAAACTCGCGGGCGGTTCACCTCTCGTCTCTTCATCGCCAGACAAACAACTTTTTTTTCGAGCGGAAATAGCGTTTTCTGCCTGTATGTTAAGCTGCGTCTGATAAGCCATGATCCACTACTTGTAGAAGAAACTATAAAGTATAGAAAACATACATAAGAAGGTTTGTCTGGGACCTTCATACAGAAAGACTGACGGAGTTGTTATAAAAGGATAATCGCGAGACCTCGTGCTGGAAGCTCTCTGGCGACAGACAGACAGACAGACAGACAGACAGACAGACAGACAGACAGACAGACAGACAGACAGACAGACAGACAGACAGACAGACAGACAGACAGACAGACAGACAGAGGGCGGGGTTGAAAAAGTCTAAAAGAAAGAATGGAGTGAATAACATATTGCAGTAAAATACTGAGATAACAATTAGAGAAAACACTGGATGTAGGCAAGAAACATTCTTGTACCTTTCCAGCTAAAAGGATAGATTATAGATAGCATATGGTCACGTGTCCTTGGGTGCTTAAAAGTTGATCAGTGCCTCTGGGATCCTTGACTATCTCTATAACATCTGGAACAGATACTGGAAGTCGGATCTGAAATTACCAGGATGAGAACACTGGTCTTGTGCTTTTTCTTTGCGGCCATTTTCTTCGTCGTCATGCCAAGTAAGGGTGTAGCCGGGAATTTTAAAGGAATGCACTTCATCTATTTCTGTTACTATGTTGTGTATGGTAGAGATATATTTGCACGGAGATAGGAATTACCACTGTAGCTAAGGAGATGAACAATTAAGGTAACTGTGAAGTTCAAAGGTCTGCGAGTAAAGTTTTAGGTTTTAAGATAGATGTTACTGGTTTAATGAACAAATGAACAAAGACTCCCTCCACCGCACTAACAATTACTTCCACACAGCACGAGAGACTGTGTTCAAATATCGTATGTTATTAAATCAAGCAAACACAAATACTCATAATGGACATGCATGATACTTCATACACTTTCAGACACAGGAGGAGAGACCGAGTTAGGAAGGGTAACGCTCTCGTCTCTGTCTCAAGGTGTGTGTGTGGGGGGGTGGGGGTGGGGGTGGAGGGGGCTTTTCAACTTCCCTATACATGTAGCCAGCCCACTCTCGCGCATATTTTTTTCTGAAACTCCCTTTCCCTTATTCATTCTACAGTTTCACTAACAAGTTATTTCTGCCGATGTATGACATTCTGGAGGTTGCTTACACGGTCTTTTGCACATATACCTGTGTAGTGGGGGAAGCAGATGGCCGAGTGGCTAGAACGCAGGGGTCCGAACCTGAAGGCTCTGGTTCGATACCCATGTGCCTCGGTACATTTTTCCCAGTCGACCCAGCTTCGAATGGGGACCTGACCCATGGTAAGGCAACGAGGGAGAGGAGATGGGCGCTGCCCTCACGATGCTGTCCCCAGAAGAGTGGAGGCCTTACGAAACATACATCCCACTCCCCTATATTCGACCTTAAGGTCACCGGATCAAGGTCATTTACCTTTGTAGGTAAATGCGAGCTTGGTCGTGATAGTCTCGACGAGTCGGTAGAGGTATTGATCAAATTGTAAGACCCGAAGCTGCCCGCCTGTCTTATTTGTCAAAATCTAAACTCGCAAGAAGAGGCCCTACAACCAGCCCCGAACGTTTAGCAACAACAACCTTGTAAAATAGATCTTGTACTTACAGGCCTATAATTACGTATTAACTATATATTATGTACGTCTGTTAAAGCTTTGCTACAAAGCTGTTAGAACATCTTTTCTTCCTACTGCATCGGTGGTCTAGTGGTTAAGGCATCCGCTTCCGAGGCGGGGGTTCGCTGGTTCGCGCCCCAAGTCCTAAAAACTGGCAATCTAGTAGCTGCCCTGCAAGACGCCTGGCACTACAGGGAACAGTACTTAGACTGGTTCCCCTGGTGTCAGTATAATGTGACTGGGTGGGACTAAAGCTTGTGCATGTGTTGTGAGCATAGTCCCAAGTTCGGCACCAACCAACCAACCATCTTTTACTCTTAAGCAATAATCAACTGCAAAGTGTCAATAACGCCCCATACGGTACAAGAGCTCTCCCGTTTACTTCAATATGTAACATTCAAGTTATTAAATCATAAAAAGTGAGTTGAAATGTCAATCTTCATGTATGCAGGATTTAAAATCTTTCTTGGAACTAAGAGCAGGAAGTAAGGGAGTCTTCTAAAGAACAAAAAAGTTATACGTCAAGAGAAGGCGCAAGCAGGATGCTTCGAGGACAGAATTACAGAGGAAATCCGCAGAATGCCCAGTGCACACAAACAGGCCAGCAGACGTGCACTCTGCAAATAAATTGTCTGCGCAAATGCGGCATTTTCCAGCAACAGAAATAAGCACGTTCCCAGGCGCGACGACACAGCCGTCATAAAAATGTTTCTGAAGGAACTGGCTAACTTGCCAGTCAATCACTCCGCGGAGGCCTGGTTCGTTTCTTGGCACCGGCAGTGACGTAAATAGTTAGATTGCATCGAGGGCCCGCTCTGCCTTCTTGTGCTCCGACACAACGAGTTTTTTTTTTTTAAAACGCACTCCTAGAAGGTTCACATTCTCAGATTATTTACTCGAAAGAGGGTCAGGCATTGAGCTTTTGAAGGGAGGGGAACTCCGACCAGCTGGAGTTTCAAAAACAGGCAACAGTTGCTGGGTTTGAGGATCTGCTAAAAGTCATTGCTCTCGATTTATTCGTGGATATTGTGATGCGCCTTGTGGGATACTCGACCGTTCAATTTTGTTTTAGATGAAACTGCCACAGATGGTTATCCTTCTTTTAGAGAATGGATGTAACGAAACGGCAGCATATGCTCAACACAGCTTTAATAACTGGATCCCAGGAATATATTTGTAGGAAATAATGCAAAATTTTAAACAACTCCTGGGGTATAAACGAAACCAACGTACAAAAAGAAAAACCTAAACCAAGCAGAACAAATGCCTAGACTAAGCAGACGTAATGCCGTCGCTGTTTGTTTCCAAAAGGTGATGGCTGGAGGATGCTCTAGCTGTGTTTACAAGTCTTAAATAGGGCCGCTCTTACAGTAAAGAGATGGGAGAACCAATAATATGTGCACATTTTTAGTGCAGCCATGTTGTGGTCTTTGACTTTCTTCCAACCATTTGTGCAGGGACTGTGTGCGTGGGTAGAAGAAAAGAGAAAGTTGTCTCCTTGACCGAACATTGTCTTGTTTTCTTTCTTCGCCTAACATCACTCCTTAACAAAATTTAAAAGAATGACCGCAGCTTGGAGCAATACAACGACAACAAAAAAATGGTGATAACTGGTAACTGTAAATACAAATACAGCCCCGAAACGTCGACTGTCACGCAGCCTGGGTCAGTTTCCATTGCCATCACCAATATTTTTTCACCCATTAATATGACTTTGTTTTCCTTCTTCTATTCGTCAAACCTCTTGTATTATTCCGCTGGGCTGGGCGTAATTGACTTACCACCAAGAATATCAGCTGCAAGATCAGTTCCTAAGCCCGTTATATAAGCCGCCAGCTGGCTGGGGTTGTCAGAGGCCAGATACAAGATTAAGATAACGGAAAAGCTGGAAAACATGCATTCACGTTGGTAATGTCAGATAAATCACTCACTCACTCGATCAATCACTTCCGTCATTTATTATCGCTAAGCGCAAACGTAGTGCCGATATGTTCAGTACTACAGGCGATTATTGGAGCTTAAATTTAAAAAAAATATGAAACTGTCGGATGTAGTGCATAGAATTTATGGGTCAACATGCAGTGAGTGCAGCCTGAGTATTGTCGGTTTGCAGTGACGTCTGCTCTTCTGGACGATAAGCCCACTTGCGTGGATGCTCTGCCCAACTGCCACAACTACGACCCGGAGAGCTGCGAATATGACGACGTGTACATGAAGCAGAACTGTCCCAAGTATTGTGACCTCTGTCCTCCTATCTGAAGAGCCGAGGAAGGGAAGAAGGATCGAGAAGGTATAAAGTTATAGTACACATTCTGATTCAGTACGATGCCTGTGGCCTGTGATGAAGTCAATATCTAACACTTGGGACTGGGTTACATGGAGGGTTATCTACTGTAGATACAAAGGACTAAAGGTGAACGTAAAATACACCGGGTACGTTGCCGTACGATCGATCCTTATGACCAGAAGTACGGATAAAAATGCTCATGCAGTCCAACCCACACTGAATCTTTTGAAAGAAATGACGAAATGCCAAAAATGTCGACAACCGCAGAGAACGCCCCAAGGAAGCGGCGGAAGGTACATTATGGAAAAATCGAACAGACATCTCGAAAATCCGCACATTCCCTGATAGGCTTTGCTTAGGACGAAATATTTCTGTACTTCAATTTAAACTTGCTGAATATTTTTTCCAGGCCAGAAGACGCCTGATGCAACGCAAACAACAGATGGTCATTAGAGATTCAGAAGACTGGATAAACACCGCCGTTCCTCAATGGGAATTTAAATAAAATATAGTTAACATATTATTCCAAATCTCTTTTCTCAATAAAAGTTTACCGTTATTTTGATTTTGCTTTCAGTACATTTATCTTGTTTCTAACTCCTGTCTCCCATCCCCACATGCACAAGGTTCTATTAGGCATGAACCCTTGTCAACCATTATAATACTAAGGTTAGGTAACAAATTACTGTTCAGACTCCTGAATTGCAGCAGGTGACTTTGGCTTATTGGCCGGGGTCGGGGGCCGCCTAGGCCCTGGCGGGGCCAAGAGGCTGGGTGGACGGGGGATGTAGAGGGGGGGGGGCGGAAGCCTTCTTCCGAAAACGAATATTTTAATATTTAACTGGCAAATTCTAGCCTCTCCTGCAAGGAAAATGTTTTCATTTGTAGTGATGTTTGTTTCATCTGGTCATATTTTCACGCTGCAAGAACATGAGGCAATGACGTCTAGCGACCTGGAGAGCCGCACATACAAAATGGCGTCCGTTTCGGGGATTCAAGCCAAATAAGCATACATTCCGTTCCGTTCACTGATAAGCACAAAGTTGATTTTGGCGTACCAGCCTCACAGCTTTGGCGTACGCCAGGGTTTGGTTTGGCGTAAATACGCCAAATGGTGTACAATTCAGGAGTCTGCTGTTGCGTGCACAGTAATTTTACACTGTTTTTCGGTTGTTGCAAGCATTGACTGGCATCCACATCAGACTCTTACCTCTATTGTTTTATATTTTTTTATTGAATGTGCACCAGCAAAAGCAAAAACAAGCTATTTACACAGCGTCAAGTGTACACACAGCAACACTCTGAGCAGCCATTCAGTCATTAGCGTTGAAAGTAAATCCACAGCTCTTTAGAGTAGTCAGTTCTTACAATGTTATTTATCATAGATAAAACAGCGATGACAAGAAAATACCTTTAGAAAGTGGACTGAATCACTTTAGTGCCACTGGCTCTTTTGCATGTGACTGCAAATATGAATTACAGGTCTCTGGATCCATGATACATTATCTGATACAATTCACTTCCCACCCATCAGAGCTCCCCAGAAATCATGCTTAAAAAAGAAGACATTAATGGAAGAAAAGAAACAGACTATTACCAAAGAAAATTAAAAAGTCCATCCATTCTGTACAGCATAAAAAGGAACTGCCATTTTCATTTAAGCTGAAATAATTTTGCTTAAAATAAAATCAACTGAGAACAGTACATTATACAATTTTTACAAAAAAGCAGAGCTTCTCTTGCAGTCACATCATTGAATGGATGGGAGATGTAATAAACTTGAGAACATTTTCAAAACATTACAGTAACAACAGGATGAGTTCATAACAACAGTGACCCCCCTCTATCAGTATTCACAGATCTCAACCTTAAAATGAATAAATTATATCTGAAAAAAACCCCCAGAAATCTTGTGGTCCATTATCTGAAAGGAGAAAAAACATCTCTGTGTACAGAAATTAGTACTAATGCAGATTTCTCAAAGGAATACTGTGATACATATCAAAATTTAAGTTACAGCCTGAACAAGTTGCCAATCTTCGTATCTCAAAAGTACAAAACTAAGCAAGAGAAAGCGACCGTGATAAAAGGGTATGAAACAGCACTAGATTTTCAGCATCACCTTGTCCCTGAATACAACACAAACCATAGATTTCAGTTTCCTTCATTTGGAAACCCTCTTTCACTCACTAACCCGTCCATAACTGCTTTCACCATAATCTTATGCACCTTCAGAAAATTGAAAAGCAAAACAGGCTGAAATGACCATGGAATACACATTACAAGAAATCTGAATTTTTTTTTTTTTTGCAAAGAGAATACTGGGTTAAAATTCATAACACAAAATCCTCAATAGCAGCTCAATGTTGATAAAAATGACAAGGTACTCAATTTCCCTTTCTAAACATGAACAGGGAAAGTTTGTTAAACCACAATTTCCACATAGTGTAAAAAGAGTTTATTTTGGACAGTACATGACAAAAATAGGCAGTGAATCGCTCAACACTTTGAGCCATCACACCGAAATCTTTGAAGCCAGGAGTTTGAGTAAAATGGCAGGGTGGCACTAATCTTGTCTAAATTATTTTTATCTCAATGCCGAATCACTTTGAATCTAGTCTGATAATCTTATTCTGAAGACGCTCCATCAATAAAAAAGGTAATGCAACCTCAAGTTTGTAGTGTCCGAGCTGAAACTGTTGGCAGTACAGGAAAGATCCGACAAAGAAACATCAACAAGCACAATATGCAAAGACAATGTCTGAACTTGCTCAAGCCGCCATTGGCTCTGCTCCGTTACATCATCTTCATCACCAGATGGCCCTTAGGAACAGTCAAATAATGTGACTTGTATAGCAAGCACTCAAATGTTTGCCTGCCAATGCCTCCACATTATAAGCTGATGGGTGTTACCAGAGTAGCAGCATAAAACCCTCGTTCAAAGCTTGTGCCAGCGTGTGAAAATAGGAAAGAAGAGGAAAGAGAAAGAGGAAAAGAGAAAAAAAGCAAGCACAGCTTTTGTTCTTCTTGCAACTTGCTGATCTTATTACTTAGGCATCTAATCCTTGTAACAAACAACACATTTCCCACTGGCAAAAGCAACTTTTATTGACCCATCCTGGAAATTAGGTATTAATCACGAACGTCTGTTTGCTGATGTGTGACAATTCTGATAAATGGGGTTTGACTTTTGGACCCATAAATTAAAACTTGAAAAGACATCATCAGTTACTCTTCTAAACCATATGGTAATCAAACAGCAACCATAAAGCGACAGCATTTTCCAACAAGAATATATCTTTATCGACAATCAACAGATGCACGGTAAACTGCTTTCTGGCATGGATTGTACAACCTTGCATTGCTCTCTCCATCACAAAATTTCACTTTTAACTGGTTAACGTAGAATTTCTGGCTTAAAGGAACCTTGCAGTCACACAAACAGCTTTTGCACAGCAATCTACCCCACTCCGGCCTCTTCTTCCTCTCTCAACCCGAGTCAAGCTTAATGCTGTTGTGCCTTCTTGAAATTTACTGACAGAAATGCACAAGGGCACATGTAGAACGAACCTGATATTTCTATCCCACTCCTCCCCGTTAACCTAGCTAAATGGGAAAACAGTTCCTATTGCGAAGCGCCTCCAGAATTCACCCATTCATGCGCCAAATCTTGTTACTTTGCATCTAAACCTTCTTTCAGTCTCACTCAAGGAAATGATGATATTCATGATGCGCCAGGAAGAATATACATCAATTAGTAATCTGTTAAATGTTCAGGGTTACAACAGAGGAATAAGGAAGGAAAAAGGCAGCTAGCACAACCCAAACAAGGTAACCCATTGTACACTAATAAATCTGATTTGTGAAGTGCCTGCAGTTGTAGCAAAGGCGGCTCAATCGCCAATGGAAGGGAGTGGGCTTACGACGACATCATCTCTGCTGCAAGAGTCTATCGATGGCAGCATTCACATCTCCCAGTGTAGCAGTCAAAGCTAGATAAAGAAAGAGCAGGCATGCAGATACACATGCACACGCACACACATGCGCACACCGGCACACACACACTTTTAATTTTAATAAAATGGATAAGTACAGCATTTGCATTATTAAAAACACCAATGAAACTGGAAAGCAAACATCTCCAAGCAAAAAGTTTTTAATCCTTGACATTAGAATGTTTGCGGAAGTTGAAACACTTGTTAAAGTATACGCAGACTGATGTTCGCCTTCTAGACATCAATAACATTAAAAGAGGTTACCACACATCTTTACAACTTTTCAAGATAAACAACTGATAAACAAATAAGGATAAAAACTATTCAGACATGAAGCAAGTGATTTTAGGTGATTACCTCTGATATTAGCATCTCTGTCAACAAAGCCCATGGCAGCTAGCTGCTCCAACTGTGATGCATACCTCTGCTCTGGTGGCTGGTTCTGCAACGGTGCTCAAAATCACTCACCACCCAAGTCGAATTTATGGTTTCTTACAAATCTCAGGAAATACTCCAGCACTTGACCCAACCTTATTTTACACAATTTCCTCAAGCCTAGTTTTATAGACCCTTTCACTGCATGAAATTTGAAAAAAAAAAATTTCCCTTCTTTAAATAAAGCGTAAGAAACTTGACGTGCTTACCACATTGCCGCCCACCATCATCTGCATCAGGGAAGCCATCATGTTACTAAATGCTTCCTGGCCTCCTGGCTGTCCCGCAGGTGGTGTGGTTGCTGCAGCTGCTGATCGTGGTGGTGAGGCTGGTGTTGAGTTTGCAGGGTCAGGGCTTGCTGGAGTAGAACATGCTGTTGCTGAAGCACTTGAAGCACCAGTTGATTCCGAGGCAGCTGTTGCTGCTGAACCTGCTGCTGATGGTGGCAGTGTAACACCAGACATCCCTGATAAACTGGCAACAGAGACAGGTGCACAAAGGTTAAGAAAATTGGAGTTCACATCACTCTGTGCATGTGCTGGTAACAAATGTGAGGAAAAGCTTAAACAGATTTGCCAAACGTTAGCCTCTGCTTTCAGTAACATTTTGAGGATATGTCGGTACATTTGGGCAACTTTCAGTATTCCAATGGACTTCTATTATGGTTCAACAACAGGAAATCTTTTCCTCACCCTCCTGAAAGCCATCTGTACCCAGAACAAATAAGCTATATTTCAAGTCAGTGCACAAACCTGACAACATCTCAAGTGCACTGTTTCAGAATTTCTGTTGTTTTTGTTCTTACACAACTATCTCAGCAACGTTTTAAATCAAGAAACATTTTTTAATGAATTTTTGGCAAACATGAAAAATATAGCAAGTGGAAATTGTCATTTTTTTAAAGTGTCACAAGCAGAGTCCATATGTATGTTACGTGAGTGTTAGCAATTAAGAAGTATAGCATGAGGTCATCAGGAAGATTTTGTTGTCGGTCTGACACATCGGAGTCAGATACAAGGTGCATACTGTCTTCCATTTTCAGAAATTGACCACTCGTATAACCAACGGCGTCAGTGCCACATTGCTGTATAGTGCAATATGATACCCTCTTCATTGGTGTATTTGGCATCGTAGACTGATGATGAAACCTGTCGATCTCATGCTAAGCTTCTTAAATGATAATCTGTCCACATTTAAACGGATCTCATAAGTATTAATCTCAGGCCAATCATTTGCCCCGTTTAAATCTTGCTCATGTTTCATGGAAGTAAGAACTAGTCAATTGCATGTAACTTTAGCCTAGTTAATGGCCAGTGGACTCTAGTGCTTCATAGCCCGGCCCAGCATGCATGTTGCAAGTAAATCCACCGTTAATTTTTTTTAAATAAAGCTGTTCTTGATCACTTGAACATGGATGCAAAGACTAGACCAGGAAGGCCTCAGAAACTAAAAGGTCCTTGCGAGCATCACTTGATAGTTGCTCCCAAGAGTATGAATCCATAATGTGAGCTATTTCTTTCTATGCACAATGCAAGGTTCGTAATTTCAGCATCATTATCATCTGTGATTGCATTGATGATACGTTTCAATGTTCTTTCAGCATTCCACAAAGCTAAAAGAACAGCCAAGGCTGGGTCTACACAAACTTTTTTTTTCAAAGGCTGAGCCAGAGACCAGTGATTGCAGTGTTAACAGATCAAAATTTCTTTTTGACACATTTTTGGTTGAACGAAATTTTCTGCTGTCTATAGTCAGTCGTGCCCAGAAGCTTTTTTAAGGTGACCTTAAAATTAAATACTGTGAAACTACACCGGTTAGCAGCTCTGTGTAAAACATTTTTTAAAAAGGGAGACAATAAGATGTAACATCACATATACATTCATTCAGAACAACCTTGATCACATTTTGTTATGCTCACATTTTGTTTATGTGGAAAAAGAAAAGTGTTAGGAAACAATATACAGATGGTGAAAGGGATGTCACTCTTTATCATTACAGAGGCTGAACTGTTGCAAACATGGATTTGTTCCCTTAGAATCCCCCCACCCCCCCCAAAAAAAAGGCTTTCACTGAAACAATCATCAAAAATCACATTACAAAATTTTCAGGGACATCCAATTTTTCATGCAGTTCCGAAGAGCTACATGTATAATGTGTGCATGACTAATGCATAAATACAAATAAATTCAGTGTTTGTCACACTGCACAATACTTGATTAATGATAATGACAATATAAGACAACAGAACACTTGAAAAAATTATGTCTTTGACACAGAATTGGCAAGCTGAGAACAATGTTAAAGTGTTTATTAGTTTGCAAGTTTCTGTGCAGGAAGAAAGTTATACTGTCTTTGCAATCCTCAGGTTGTATACACTTTCAAGGCATCATATTTGTAGACACCGGCTCTGCTTATGTTGCCAACAGTGCAGCAAGTGTTTCATCGTCAATTTTCATCAAACTTTTAATCTCAAATGAGTGCAAACACTGTATTTTTAATGGTGAAACACTGCACAACAGATCTACAAAATACTCGATTTCCTGTCATATAAAACTCCTCAAAATCAAATGCTGTTTCTCTGCTGGTGATTTGTTGTATGCCCCCCTCCCCTTTTATTTTCATTTTCTGAATGTTCTAATAGTTCAAAATATGCCTATCATAGGACCACTTGACTATGTGACTGTCAAGTGACCAAACAAGCATTGTGGAACCAAGTAAAGTCTCTTGAGCTTAATAGAGTAATGTAAAAGTTACTTAAGAGTGACAGCTTTTGTCCCTAGACCCCTTAAAATACTCAGCCAAGCCATGTCAAGCAGTCTTACTTGTTAAAGAGACCGGGTGCCTCTGACTGCAATGTCTGCATTGCTTGCTGAATCTGCATCACAGCCTCCAGAGCTCGTGGGTTGCTCAGCGTTGCCTGGACGTCCGGATTGTTTAGCTGCACATGTTAAATCTCAGGGTCATTTGGTGCTAACATTTAACGCCCAGCAACAAATCAAAGCCTACCAGCAATCTGCCAAACAGTGTCTGCTTACTTGACAAAACCACTTTAAAAAAAAATGTTCTTTGATTCATGTTACTTGATTTTAATTAGAAACTTATCTGAAACAAACTACTGCTTCTTTGTGATTGACCAGAAAGGGAAGCAAAAAGAAACAAAGTTTGCCAGCAGACATCAAATTTAACATTCACTTACCCCTAATCACACACACACAAAAATACAACATAACAGCATCTATAAAGTAAAGGGATAGTGAAAATAAAGGAAAGATGACTTCCCTTTAAGTACTTTACCTCAAAGCAAAGTCTGCCTCTAGAAGCACTCAAAAAGCACAACAACCTCAGTCTTCAAACCCATTTCCTCTTCTTAATATTTTTTGTACTTAATAAAAAACTTACTTGCTGAGTAAGAACTGGCAGCTGAGTACGAAACTGTTCCATAAGCAATGGGTTCCCAGCAAACAGAGGATTATTTCCAATTATCTGTAATCAAAACATCTCCATCAAAATGACAGGGTAAAATGCACATGGTTCTATGCTTGTTCGTATAAAAAATGTTGTGCAACCAACCCTTAAAGTTTTCCAATGCGAACCATCACATGGCCTATGTCTTCTTACATTTCCTCAACAGGAAGAAACCAGGTAGGCACGTACAGTGCATATAGTGACTATGTCTAACACCAAATAGTAACACACTAACACATACTTCTCTCTCCACATACCTGTTGTGCCAGCTCTGGGTTAGCAGACAAGGACTGGAGCATGGCTTGCATGTATGGTGCCTGCATCATGTTGGAAATCATCTGGGGGTTTTGCATCATCTGCTGCACCAAGCTCTGCATTCCCGGCGAGTTAAACATGGAGCCTGCAGGCAAACACGATAAGTGCACGACAAAGAAGTCACCTGCTGGCTTAGTAAGTGCCTCCAAGGTCTGACACCTTCCAAACTGACGACTAGTTAAAGTCACCTGCTGCCTGAGGACACAAATGTCATGTGCTGCACGAGGTTGGCACACTTAAAAACGACACAAACAGATAACGAATACATGGGCCAGTGTCTCGGTCAGTCAAGTGATCCATCAATTCATACTTGTCGTTATCCATTTGTTCCGTCTGGAAGAAGGGGCCATGCCCTGAAACGTTGACGTCTTGTCCAAGTCTCACTTGGCTAAGTTCTCCTTGTTGTTACCTCAGGTGTTAATGCTAAAATTGTTCACTGTGCATAAGCAGTCAGAGTATTCTACATACCAACGTCATGGCATGTCAAACAACAGTCAGATACCATGTAACTGAGAGGGCCCATGCATTCTAAATACAGCCAACAGTTAAGATGGTGAAAGATAAACACTTTCAAAATGACAAAATGCCACACCTTGAGATCCTATCAAGCTCCCAGCAAAGCTGGATGCTGCAGGGGTCGGGGCGGTTGTGCTGCCTGTATTAGCTGCACCTGCAGCACTGGGCGATGCGCGGGTTGCCCAGGGGTTTGGAAGTGGGTCCGTGTTTTCACGACCCTGCTGAGTATTCCCTACAAATTCATAATCACCTGGTCATGTTTAAGTGAGATCCATGCACCCACCCACACACTCTCTCTCTCTATTCATAATTTTCCATGGCCAGTTCATTTATGAATAAATAAAAATGTACCCTCATGAACCCCTTTATGAAATGATTCCTTATGAAAGTGTAACCACGATGCTCAATTTTGTCATGTCTTAATCAACAGAAACACCTCTCTTTGTGAAGATTACGCCTCGCCTAAGCCCTAGGGGAAAAAAAGTGCTGCTATACCTCCCAGCGTCGAGTTGTTGTTCACAAGAGATGCAAATGGATTACTGCCTAAACTCTCCTGTGCAGCATTCATCATGGGCTCCTGAATGTCACGGTACATACGCTGAAGAGCATTGAACCCACCTGGCAGACTCTAATAATAAAAAAACCCCTTACTCTTACACTGTTTGCTAACATAAGCACATCTTTATGTTTAGTAACCAAGGTATGGTAAAACAAGTCTCCACTCATATTGGTTCCAAAGTCATAAGCCACCTAAATTCTTCAGCCTGCTGTCTCCATCATTCCAACTAAGGAAAACTTAAACCCACACAGTTCTCACCAAAACACGAAACTTGAGGATTTTGACAAGCCTTGTTTTTAAGCATAACAAAAAACTGTCTTAAGAACTGTCTTGGGGAAGGGGGAGGGGGGGAGAGGGGATGGGACTCCATCAACACTTAGCTTCTGCAGGCATGAGGGTCGTCCTGGTCCATCAACTACCAAGGATAAAAATGCAACATTCAGAAACGTGTCTGTAGATAACAATGTTCTTACTTCTAAATTGCTCATGGCACGGTCTTGTGATCGCATCAACTCTTGTAGCATTGCGGGGTTGCGGGCCAGTTCCATAGTCTATAATGGAGTAAACAAACCACACAGGGTAAATCAAACAAAGTGGTCTTTACAGTAAATGCAAACCATGTACACCCATGCTGCAGCCTATTTAAAATACTTGCTACATGCAATACTGTGGTGGAAAATAAGTTTATGTTTAAAATTAAAGAAGTGGTGTAAATGCTAGGTTTTCTTGATGTTTATATTGTTAAAAAAATCTGGGATGGGTGAAGTTCTAGATTTTTTAATGTAAATAACTTTGTAAAGCTAAACAATTCTGGAGCTGACACATACACAATGAACAGATTAATGCTGGTAGGCATGATGAGAGAATGAAACCAAATTTCAGTCAAAGAGTAATAGCATCTTCCTGCAATGAGGTTCACAACAGTTTACCTGCTTCTGCCATTCTAAGAACAGGGTATTTCCCACCGGTAAAAAGTGCCCAGTGGCAGACATTAAGTGGTATGAAAACATGAACTCTAGATTCAAAAATATTTAAGTTCAAAAAGTACAACCACAGCTTATTTCCTATTTCAATGTCACATACCTGTCGCATGAGGTCTGGATTGTTCAGCATGTGGGTTATTTCAGGGTTTCTCTGAAAGTTTAACAAAAGATATAGTTAGGAATGGCAAGCATGGACTCCAACTTCACCCTGATCTCATATGACTATTTATCCTCTTAATTGCTGAGGATATTATACACAGCCATCGGCCTGAAAAATCAGCTGACAGTGCTCAGCCAAAGTGCAAAAGAACTGGAACTTGTCGTTAATTTAGAAAAATCAAACATCATGATTTTTAGAAAAGGTGGTCACATATCTGAAAATGAGAAATGGCTATATGATGGTCAGGTGATCAAGGTTGTCAATTCCTACAAGTATCTCGGTTTAATGTTTACAACTTGTCTATCGTTTTCCCAAGCCTATAAGGATTTGGTAACAAGAGCCAAACTAGGTGTTGTGCAACTCTTTCAAACTCTCTGGAAGCTTGGAGCCTGCTCTCCAAACTTACTGTTTAAACTATTTGACAGCCAAATTAAGCTCCTTTATGGTTCCAAAATATGGGGCCTAAAGAGACACCTTCCCATAGAACAAGTACATTTATTTACATTGAAAGAAAAACTGTTTAACGCTTGCCCTAAGACTCCCAGTGACATGGTGTATGGTGACACAGGAAGATTCCCCGTCAGTACATGCCGCTGTTTCGTGTGTGATACTGGTTATGTCTGACAAAGCTTGACACAGATAGACTGCTGCGCAAGGCAAACACCATGTTGCTAGAGCTCCACAACAGAGGCAAAGTGTGCTGGGTTTCAGATGTTCACAGAATGCTTCGTACATATTGATTTGGATTTGCATGGGAAAACTAAGGTGCAGATAATGGGAATGGTTTCTTGGGTGAATTTAAACAACGAATTATTGATTGCCATAAACAAGAACAGCAGTTCAAGGTTTAGTGTGTATACAGCTTTTAAGTCCTCTCTACTTTTGGAACCCTATCTAAAGTGCACTAAAAAGAAGGTGCTAAGAGATATTGTGATGAGATTTTGAATGGGCATTTCAGCTCTTAAAACCCATACAAACAGGTACAAAATAGTTCCAACACAAGAGCTACACTGTCCTTTATACAAGACAGATGTGGACGAAGAAATCCATTTCCTTTTTACTTGCGATCATTTAAACAATTTGAGATCGAGATATCTTCCATGCAAATATACCTTACACCCATCACATTCTACCCTGTCTCACCTGTTTCAAGATCCTCATAACTCCATCAATTTTACCAGATACCTTTACCACAGTTTTAAATGCCAAAACGAAGTGAATGCAATTGAAATGTCAGACAACAGTCCACATTAGAACTTTCGTGGATGTAAATATTTGTTACAATCATCATATCATTTGCCTCTATGCATGCAATTATTGTTCAAGACTGTGTGTCATGGTAATCTTCCATTGTAAAGGCCATGTGGCCAGAGACAAAAGTTTTCGTCCGTTTCGTTCGTTCTGAAAGTTTCACAAACAACCCCAAATTAAAAACTCTTCTTTCACAGAAAGTAAAATGAAAAGTTCTGAATTTGAAAGAGTATTATCCTTAGCCAATGTACATGAATAGACAAATCACTGTTTAGTAATCTTCGTCAGCAAAACCAACTGTTGATTCTGATTTGGATTCACACATTATTGATCAATGAATACACTAACCAAATTTAGCTTATAAATTTCTTAAACAATTCCTGCGTTTGTGTGCATACACACATAAATTGCTGGTTGGTCGAAAAACTATTTTTTGTTATTTTCCTATGCTGTATGCTGACACTTCAAAATCTATTTGCTGACACAGTTTCCATCCTCCCCCATCTTTCCCATCAATTAAAACCAAAAGGAATAAACAGTACTCACATAACCTCTAACAATAATGCCAGCCTATGCTGTTACTATCAACAGGGGACAGACTGTTGGAAAACTCTTCACTTCTTTCAAATGCCAAGATCAAAATGCATAAGCCAAGAAAGGTCGTGCAATTTCTACCTCCATGAGTTCCCGCATCTGTGGGTTGTTCATGATAAGCTGGCGCATGATGTCTGGGTTAGACATCATTTGCTGCACAAATGGGTTCTCCATCATCTGACGCAGCATGTCTGGGTTGCTCATCAACTGTGGTGACAAAATTGTCCCAGTTAATACATAACAACCATATGTTTTGCTCGCCTTGATTCAACAGTACTACCTATGACCTTGGAAGACAAGGAAGAATCGAGGATAAGATCTACAGGAAATTAATTTCAATCACTGCATTCTTTTAAAACTCTGAATACAGAAAATTGGTTATCTTTTGAAGTACAAATAACACTAACATATGCCAGTAGGGGTAGCAAGAAACAAATGATTCACTTTTCAAAAATGATGTGTGAATGATTGAATTTGGCAGTTTGAACTGTACTGTACAGTACTGGATGTTGGAATAAGCAAAAGCAGTAGCTCAAACAAAAATAAACAGCAACAAGATGAAAAGACTGACATGACAAAAGAAAGAGAAACCCAAAATACTTTTTAAAAAAACCACTTGCAGCAAATACTTTTACTGTATGGTAGAATTACGTAAGAAGTAACGCAATAATAAGATTGCTGTGTAAACATTATCAATGTCTAAATCACAAATGGCAACTCAAAGTCTAAAACAACTGTTAACTTTAACTCCACTATAACTTATTAAAATTGACAAATATTCATGAAGATGCAGTTTTTAAACATTGTAGGATCACAGGAATTGAAGAAATCCTTAAACTTTTTACAGTGCTGTACATTTACTAAATGCATGCACTTGCAAAGCTTTTTTAAAAAAAAATAAGATTGTCACTAGGCTAGCCCAGCTATAGTACAACTGCAGATTTTGTGATGACTTCACTGAAATATTGCTGGACTAGTGAGCTGTACACTGATTTTGAGTACGTACTAAGTACACACTAGTACTAGTTTGCCAGTGGTATTTAATGCACACTGCTGTCAAAAGTGTTACAGCAAGTTTTTTTGTTTGGGTTTTTTTTATGGGGGGGGG
>SMGT01010270.1:53002-65878 GCA_004794575.1 Lanistes nyassanus
GGGGGGGGGGGGGGAAGGTATCCATGCAAACGAGTGTGCACATAAAAAAGAAAGATCTGAATATTAAATAATCCGCAATCAATAGTAATAAAAAGGTGACGTTTACGCAATTCGTATAACCTATAAACTGTACATTGTATATTTTACTTCAATTTTTGTTACTTCTAATTTTGGGCCTATGTGCAGAACTACTCTGGCTTTGCATTCCGCACTTGTATGCACTTTTTAGGAGTCAGGCTGTGACCTGAATTCGTATTATCACGGAAATTTGTGGCATGTGTAGTTAACAACTGACGCGGGAGCGCATCGGCTGCTTATGACACAATGAATGATTCTAGACGAAAACGACACAGTACGAGTGTTAAAAGTCGGTCAGATTACGGAGATCAGCAGAGATGCGGACCGCAAAACACAGGAGCTCAACGGCCGAAAAGTCTGCACACGAATGTGAGTTGGCAGGGTAAACGGAGTTATGTGTTTGGGCCGTTGCCGCACATTACACGCCAACAGAGGCAGATCTATTTCGTGTTTTCTTTCCTCCGCCACAGGCGCATCATCCCAAAATAGTATATACGGGCACCTGTTGCCCAATTTACAGCACACATTGTCTTGGCAGACGGCCTAGATAGAGAACACAGGTAGACTTCTAAACCATCCAGTGGCATTACAAATGAGAAATGTGCAATGAAAGATCGAGAAAGCTGAGCTCAAAATTCTGTAAGTGTATAAACGAATTGAGTGCATATTTGTGATTTTTTGCTCAAAAGGACCACGAGATTAAAAAAAAATGATGCCCACAGTCTCTAAGCATTTTGAAAGTGAAAGCAGAAACGCACACCTGTTTCAGCATCTGTGCTTTTAGTATTATAGTACTAGTACTAGTCCCGATGACTACATTAATCTTGTACACATTTAACGTTAGTCTTTCAAAGCGCGATTGTTTCCTAGTTTAAATGCTTCAGGTAGTTTGTTTATGTCACAATAGTCAATGAATATAAAATGATCTAGGTCATATAGTGCATCATCTGCATACATGTCAAATGTTATGGTTTTCCCTGTGTGCAGCTGCTATGCTTTTGCACTGGGTGCTACAGCATTACATTGATTTGCTATCATGTATGTCAAGGGTCATGTAGAATTTTATGTTGCTGGAGGGTAGAGGTTAATGTTTCTGGAAAAATGTTACACCAGTTTTGCCTGATTGCATGAGTGTGGCAACTTTTATTATTATTATTAAATTTCTTATGTTTTTTTTAGTTTGATAGGTTTTATAAAAATAGGTATAAATTGAATTGCACCTATTTGGGTAAAACAGAAGGTAAATTATTCCCCTTTCTGATTAATGGAGGGTTAAGATTCTTACTTATAAAAATCTGTAGTAATGAATTGGCTGAATGAATGGTTGTGAAGGGGTAGGTGGGGCAAGCTGCTTATCCAAGAAGTGAATGGCCCAGATTTTTTGACAGATGCCTGGAAAAACTTCAGGAGAAAACAAACTGGGTCCTTTCCATATCATTATGTACAGTTATAAAAAAACAAGTGACTGCCGCTTGGAGGATAAGCCCAAATTAAATGTAAACAAGAGAAGTGTACCAAGCTAGAAAAGGACAAAGATGAAGACACTGACAATCATGGTCTTCGTCTTTGTCCTTTTCTAGCTTGGTACAGTTCCCTTGTTTTACATGTACAGTTATGATAATAACATTTTATCCACAGTGTTCTAGCTTTTACTTGGAATTATTTTATTTGATTGCTGAATAAGATTAATTTTCATATTTTATTGTTGAGTGGCTTTAGTGGTGATGGTACTTCTACAAGTACTTTTGTACTAGAAATGATGATGAACATCAACCCCTGATCCCCCTCCCCCCCCAAACACAAACATGCATCACCAAAACACCCACCCACCTTCCTTTACGTTCAGTGTTGTCTGTCACTGACTCTGTTCAACCATTTGAATCAGAATTGAGAAACAGTTTATTTTATTCTGTTTGTCATTTTGGAAGAAGAAAGTATTATCACTTTTAAGTACTTACCCTAACATGCTGAACTTGCAGTAAAACTAATAATGTGACCATGCATCAGAATGCTAGACAGTAGTTTTTTAAAGGCTAAACATTCTTCACATTGCCAGTTTGCATTTGTGCCTTGAAACGATGTAGCTAGAACATCATATGGCCAGATAGCTCTCCAGATATTATTCTTACTTGCTTATTTTATGTCAAAACTATGAAATTATCTCATAAATTGATTACTTATTCATATTGAGATTTGATTCACAATCGGGACTTCATCAGCAATGAACATTTTTGAAATATTTTAATTTTAAGGATAGTTTTAGAGTACAGAATTAGAAACTTAAAATAGAACATCCTTTTAACACAGTAATATGAATATAATTTAATATTTGCATATATGTTTATCCGTGTGTGTTATTAATATAGTTTTTAAATTTATGTCTTCCAGTAGAACATGCAGATATGAACTAATATAACTGACCACAAAAAAAGTAGAGAATTTGAATAATAAAGTGGTAGTAGTTCTTACCTACAGATGCATTTTGGGAAAGTTTTGTTCCTTGCAGTATTTAACTTAATAAATTAATGACTAATGTTTTTAAAAAAACCCATTTTCCCTGATATTGCAGTTTGATATAACCTAAGTTGGCAATGTTAGGACTTAAAGTAAGCTAAGCTAAGTTGGCGAGAAGATTTGTACAAATTAAAGCTTATTTACTAACAATTGAACCCTATAAAATAACCTAATTCAATGATTGGTGGGGGTTTTCTTTTTCTTTTTTCCTTTCTTATTTCCTGTCCTCCTTCCTTCTCTGTTTTCCTTTGCTTTTTAAGTATGTTTGTGTGTGTGGGGTGGGTGGGTGTCTGTATGTGGATGTGTATGCAAAAGCAACACTAGGTTTTTTTTTTGTTTTTGTTTTTGCAAAAATGAAAACGAAGTGAGTGTGGTATTATTATTATATTGTTACTGTATGAAACTTCAAATTCAAATTTGGTTTATTCTGTCCTCTAAGCTAGAGAAACATATGAAAGAGACTGCACCAAGAACACATTTGTTAGCTTTCTTTTAGGAATTCTATCAATACTGATCTAAATGTTTCGTGGTTTGGATTATCAAGCCAATTGTGTTCAGAGGGATGGTTTTATAATGCGTGAAATGTACTTACTATGTTTCTGGGCAGTGAATTTTGTTAGCTTGTAACTCTCCTTGTTCTGTGGGTTTGACTATGCATTGATAATTAAGCTACCCATGATGACAGCTTGCGGAAAATTTTGACATCAGATATATTTGGGCATATTTTAACCCAGAAGGTTTGTTAATGAAACAGCCTTTTTTCAAAGCTTAGTCTGGCTGTAAAAAGTTTTCTTGGTGATGTAAAATGACATTATTGCAAAAATAAAGTGTGTTTAAAAAAGGTTTCGTATCTTCTGGGCAGCATTTTAAGAAATTTGCTGTTATTTGCTTATAAAGATTTGCTGTTGTCAATAAAATTTCATCCCCCCAAAAAAAATTTTAAGCCACATCTACTTGAGGCATTTTTCCTCTTAGTGTTACAAGGTTTTATTTGTTACCTCAGGTGCAAAGAATGAACAGCCTAGACCATGTCAGAAAGATAGTGCAAGAGGAGGGACGCACAGCTCGCAACCTGGTGCAGTACAGCCTGCCTCTGGAAGACCAGAATGAGACTAATTACAATGGTCTGCTTTTGGTTTTTGTTTCATTTGCCTTCCCTTATGATTATGATAAACACATACTGAGATAGCTTGTGCGTGGCAAATTTCAGCTCCTTAAGTCAGATTGCTTTTGGCCAGAGATTGCGTGGAAACTAAACCATATGATTTCACATTTTATATAAGGTTTTTGTCAAATGTTTTTTGTGGGGTGGGGTGGGGGATAAGGTGTGTGTATTTGTGGAGAGGAGTGCCTGCACTAATTTATAGTGGAGTTTAGATTACTAAACACACATGGTCATAATGCTTGCGAATCTGTTAAGGGACCACATTAGCATGTATTATAATAATTGTGTCTATTAAGGAATAGTCAATTTTTTAAATTACAATCATTGCTGTTAGTGTTAAAATCATGATGATTACATTTTTACCTCTTTAGCTTCACACACTGACACCGACTCTATCACTGTTTTATTGGTTTCATTACTAGCTAATGTTAGTTACTCAAATTTGGACATCCTTTTTCTCACTTTTGTTTACCTTAAGTTTTTAGTTATTTTTCAAAAATTATTTTAACAGTCCACAGTCGAAGTCGATATCCTATAAAAACTGCTCGCTGGAATGAAAGAAAAAATTCTCAGTCAGCTTCGGGAAAAACACCGCCACCAGAGAATCGTCAGCGACAACGGTGTCAATCTGAAGTGACAAAGTCACCAAGTTCAGAACATGGCCCAAAAAAGAATGTAGTAGACCTACGGGCACGCTACTGGAAGTTTTTGTTTGACAATTTTCAGCGAGCTGTGGATGCAATATATCAGACCTGTGAACAAGATGAGAGTGTCGTGGAATGTAAGGTTTGTAGATTCATTTATCTTTCTTTGTATGAAAGTAAAACTTAGGGCATCTTTTGCATTTGTCTGTCATTCTGTTGGTGATTTCTAGCAAGGTTTATTTTTTAGAGATCCATCATGAATTTTGCAGATGTTGAGTGCTATAGTTGTTTGTCTGGACTCCAACAAGCTGATCACAAACAGTACCTTTAGTAACTAATTTGAATACAGATTTTTTTTATATCTAAAAGACTTTTCAAGCAGAGTTACCTGTACCCCCTTCAACCCTTCCATATTTGCATTGCTGATGTATTAAAAGTCTGAAAAAAAATTAATATTAAGTGGGAAATGGAGGGTGAGAGAATGAATTTTTGATTTTGTTGCTAGGAAGTGATCATGATGTTGGAACAGAGTACGAAGGACTTCAAATCACTTATCGAGCGCCTTCATCTCATGAGAGCATATGAAGACGCAGCAAAAGATGGTGATAGGTAAAACTGGAGGTGTATTTTTTGTGTGATTGCTTGTGCCTCATCGTATCAATGGGCAACTGCATACTAGGGATAAACCAACAGTTTTCTGTTTAATCGTCATCCTGCCGCCTGTATGAAATCTTTGGAACCTGTTTTGAGCTTAAGGATTTAAGCATGATTTATCATCAAGAGCTGTCTTCTTTGTATTCCGAATATAATTAACCTTTTTGGCATTCAGTTTTACTGTTCATGAAATCATTTAGAATTTCTGGTTGTACTTTTATGTTGATTCCTGTAGGCCTACATCCATTGCATGGGAGGTAAGGAAAATGTCTCCTGGAAAACATTCATCAGCTTCGCCAGGACCTGCCATAAATCTGCCTTTTTCTGTGCCTGACAAAATACAGTGAGAATCCATCTCCATTTTGCACCTTGCCTACCAGTATTTTATGCATGACAGGGCTTAACAGAGTCAAAATCTGCTTGCCTGAATTTACACTTCACCCAATTCACTTGCCCACTCACTACACCACACACCCCCCACCCCCACCCCCCTTAGAAAAAAAATGCAACGACATAGCAGTGCATGCAAATTTTGCAGCTGGAGAACTATTGAAACTTGGGGTCAGTTGTTGCTTTGGCATCACAAAATGGCATTACTCAGTCATGGTCATCCAAGCTGAATGAAATTCCACTTTACAGCTGCCTAATATTTTCTGATGTGACCCTCCCAAATCAGAACTTCATGGAGATGTCGTGGAAATGACTCATACAGGGGCCCGATGAAAAATAATAGGACACGTTCCCAGGCACTCAAAACCTGTTGCTTCAGATCACCCACCATGTTAACCCCTTAACTGCCATGTTACGTTGTGTTCATATGCTTCCTATTTGCCAGGGAAGAAAGGAGATTTTTCACATGTTTCACTAAAATTGCTCCTGTTGAGTCATTTATTTAGATACATTCATGAAATTTGGACAATAAACTGGTAATACATTGTAGATTGATAAAAACCCAAAGTTGTTGAGATCCTACATCTTTTATTGGATTTTTTTGTGTGTTTATTTTACTATGATTATGAAAAAATGTATGTTTACACACAAAGCATGTTTAATATTTTCGTGTATGTACACTTTCAAATGCCAAAAAATAACTTTGAAGTCCAGACCCTAAGCAGCCAACAGTCATTGAACAGCTTTTCCTTCAGGATTACTTCCAGTTTTGTAATTTTGTGATGGATCTGGCTTGACCGCGACTTGCGTGAGGACGCTTTGCGCCACACCCTCTTCCTTGTTTACACCCCTAATTCCCCCTCCCTCTCGAGCCGATTGCACCTCTGCCTTTTATAACCCGTTACTTGCAGTTGTTTGTATTTCTGCCTCTACCTCTAAATCAAAAGTATATTTTGAAGCTACCCCACCATCATCACCTGTGGGCACCAAGTCACTGTCAGTGTCACTCAACACACTCATACCACTCTCTCCGAAATTCGCTTGTGTTCTGTCTGAATCTTCGGCATCTGATTCTTCAAAATCTTCTTCTCCGCTGTCATTATCATTTACAATTTTATTAACCACATCAAAAGCTGATAACCGACGAAACCTGGTTGATCGGTTGCTTGCTTCACCACTCGACGACGCCATCTTGGAAAAATTACGAGGTGCTTGCACTAATTCTCATTAGATTGCTTTGAAAATCCATGTTCCGGCGAAATAAAGGCAGGCAATCTATTCTTGAATCATTTTCTCAGCAGCGTTAACAACTGGGAGAGTTTTGTCCCTTTAATTTTTTTGCCTAAACCATGTTATCGAGCACCCGTACGAGATACGTTCCCTGGCGTACGACAATACAGAAGCAGGCCCGTACGTTATACGGTTGGGGCAGTTAAGGGGTTAATCACATGACTCTTCTTTGTGACTTGTCTTTTTAGCACAAACCAAATGTTTTTGATGATGTTAAGATTGCGGGGAACTGTGCAAGTTATGCAAGCACAAGGACTTTGTTGTGTGCCTTCCACTGTGCTGTTGAGCTTGACTTGTGTATGGCAGCACCTTCTTCTTGCAGTAGCCATCGATTCCCATCAAAATGTTTGCACACAGATGGCCAAAGGTGGCTGTCAGAAACTTGAAAGTTCTTCTCAGTGTCCGTAATGCCTTCTACAAAAGCCAAAGAGCCTATGACAGTGCATGAGATGCAACCCCTATACCATAATGATTCTTGTCAGTAGGATTCTCACAACATCAAGGCCCTCGGGTCGCCACTGCTCACCAACACTTCTATACACTTTTATATGTCTGCTGGGCCCTCACAAAATAACCATCATCTCATCATAAAGAATGTCCTTCCAGTTGCTTACCGTCCAGATCTGCACTTTATATTCTGCATCTGCAGTTGATCTCACAAATGAGTTTTATCGTAAGTTTTATCACAGTCCTGTTATGGCATCCCATCCAGCACAAAGTTCTTTAAACTGTTCATTTGAGTGCACCTTGGATGCCCCTCTTCCATGGTTGAAGGTTGCTGTGATGTTGCCTAAAGTCTGCTGTCTGGTCCTCCTTACAATATTGACAGTCTTCTTTCATCACTGGCACTCACTCTTGCATGATTTTCCTTATCCCGTTTTGTGAATTCATTTCAGAAACCTGGAAATATAACTGTGGCTTTTTTTGGGGACAGCTGTTTCTTCACATGCCATCTTTCCTAATCACCGTTTTCTTGCCACTTTGAAACAATGTCATATTTGCTGTCTGCTTCAGAACGACACTGAACTGACAGTCATACCCTTTAGTCTACACAGCCGTGTGATGAAAGTAGACCTATATGCATTATTTAAATCTTAAAGTGTGGCAGTGCAGGTCAACCTGTACTGCTGGAAGTGAAGTGGTGGATTTATTTTGGCAGGACACTGTATTAATCTGTAAAGAAATTGGAGTTAGTATCAAAAGGAAGCAGAAACCAAATACAATCTAATTGTGTATGTTCCTTTGACTTGTGAACTTGTGACAGTTCCAGCAGAAGAAACAAATGTTAAAAGTAGGTTCTCTTAGCACAGTGTTAACTTCTAAGCTACTAGCGACTAGGGAGTTGTCTGATAAAGTGCTGACTTATGCATGCCGACAATGGGAAATTGGTGAAAATTTCACTTGCCCGGTAGGCCAACTAGATGCAATTATTATTTCCCCAATGAAGATTTTTGGTTGCCCCGGGTGGTCAGGCAGCCAGCTGTGTTAAGCTCTGCATGTTGTCATTGAAGGGAATCCATCATTAACTTTGTAAGGATCCATGGATGGCCGGTCAGTTGGCAGTCTAGTTTTTGCTAATTTTTTCTCCCATATTTACCTGTGAGAATGAGTCTATGTGAGTTTGACAGTAAACCTGCCCCGGGTGAATTACGGTGTCGAACATCGGAAAAATTTGAAAAGTTTTGTGGGTTGCCTATGAACATGTTGCATCAGTGATCCCTGTGATGAAATAGGGAATTTTCTTAAGCAAAAATGTCAATGGAAAACATTCACTTGACTATTGCTTGCTGGAATAACTCACACTAAGCGAAGAATCACTTCTAGATGGTATGCCATTGAAAGTTTTGGGATGAGAGGGAGGAGAGATGCATGATATTTAATCATTTCCGCCATTGATATTTGTCTACTGTTGGCTTGGGAATACTTTACTGTATTGGCAAAGCAGAAAGCATCTTACCAAGATTGTAATCAAGAAACCAGAAAGATTTAGATTGACAAGAAAAAGCAGAAAGTACCTTTCCAGGATTGCAATGACTCACAAAGTCCTTCGTTACAGAGCCCCTGGAAAGGCAACTGTTGGTAACAGCTGGGCTGACAAAGTACGAGGTGCCAGAGCCATTACCTTCAGCACACCTCCATCTCCCAGGAGTCCCAGGTGCAGCAGCAGGACAAGTGCCTCAGTTAAAACCAGTGCAACAACATCCAGCACGGGGTGTTCTGCCAGTGACAGCACAGCTACTATAAAATGTGAGGATTCTGTGTTCTGAATGTTTCCACACAAACACCCCAACCATCTGTCCCTCCACATCAGGCTGCTCACACTCCTGCTGAATCACAGAATTTCACCTTAGAATGCACATAGATTAGATGCAGACATTAGATGCATACATTCCAGGTACATGATTCACAGGCATACCAAGACGTGCATATGTACAAACATGGTATTCTTACTTTCATGCTGTAGGAGTCCACAGATTTCCTTCTGCTCCAGAATAGGGAAGACGAAATGAAATTTTTATTCCAACGAGGCCAGGGAAGTTTACACAACGTGAATAAGTACATTGACAAAGTGGATAAAATTCTATACACCAACAAATGTACCCGAATGGCAAACATTTTTTTTTATGAGCTTAAATGTTCCAAAAGCTTCTGAGCTTTGTACACAAATACGGCAAAATTACAAACGACTGTTTTGTTAATAGCAGCTAACAAAAGACCAAGCTTAAACCTTGATGGGAATCTAGTGAATTTAACAGGGATAAGGTCTTTTCTCAGAGGTTCTAGAGTCGGGCAACACAAAACAAAATGCACCTTGTCTTCGACACCTGTATGACACAAGCGACAAACATTCACAGCGCCATTGGTCGTATATCTGTTTCTGTGCTCTTAAATTCCATAAATACCGAGTCTAAATTTTACCAATGCATTCATAACATGTCTATTCATACTCATGTGCAAATAGGGAAAGAAAAGGTGTAGGAAGATTATCTGGTGTATGTCAACTGTTATTATGGTTCACTGTGGCAGACTGTCCTTGATTTCTTTTTTAGCTGTTGACTCGCAGGAATCAGAAGAAGAGGAAGAAGAGGGTTGGGAGAAAGTCCAGAGGGGTGGGCGGCTTCGAGCTCGGCAGTCCCCCTCACAGAAGTCACTTGAAAATGTCAGCGAAGTGGGCAGAATTGGCAAGAAGAGCCTGACACGTTCCATGTCTGTCCCTGATTCGGCAACAAAAGAGAAGCAAGGAGTGCCCATTAGCAACCAGGATAAAACTGCAGTCCATCAGTCGTTGCAGGTTATCGTGGATCAGCCTGCGTCTGACCCTCCCAAGCACATGCACAGCAAGGGCAGCGAGAAGGAGAACATACCGCTGTTGGAGGTATACGCCAGATTTCACTTAATCAGGCTACCGTTTAACTGGGACTGGTGTTTCGCTGGGACAGCCACTTATGTTGGGCCAGGGTGTTGGATAAGTGACTTGTGTGTGGAATAAGGTGGAACTGAACTAAACAGAAGAAAAATATTGAAACTTGTTGGGCATAAAGCAAAATCAAGGATGCTGTATTCATATTATGCATTGAGTAATGAATTAAATCATTTTTAATTTATGTGATAGCACTTTATGGTTAAGGCATTTTAATGTCCTCACTGACTCCTTATCCTTTGATGTTAAGGTGTCTCTGGCTATGAAAGCATCGACCAAGACCATAAAAAAACACCTTTTGAGATAACCATGTTTTTAATTCTTTGGAGTGTGCACAATCATATACTTTTTTTGTGTCATTTCAACCAAACTCTGCAATGAAACTTATGTTATTTTCAATCTACCCCTAAATGCAAAACTATGAACATATCTGCCCTTACCATGGAAACATTTCCTACCCTGAATACCACTATTTAGCAAGCACAAACTGTTGATTCCTCTCTCAGGCATGCCAGAGTTCCAACATTAACATTTTTTTTTCATCTTGATGATGAACTAGTCATTACCGTGAACATCAGCATTCAAGGAGAAATGGGGAGTTGGGGGTCGGGGGAGATGGTAGGGTGAGGTTTTCCGAAACTCAGAGCAGGATTCCCAATTTAACCAAAGGTGTACATTTTCGCATACAAAGATTACAATCATGCACAAAATTTGGAAAACGTGTTTCCTTCATACACATATTTCTAAGTCACATATAAAATATGGCTAGCCCAAATGTTAGTCACTGATTGTGCAGTAGGCAAGTTACCAAAAGTAGCTTAATTTCTTCCATTGAATGCATGCATGTTTTTTTTTTAAGTTCAGTATGCTGGCGTTCATCATTTTACATCCTTCGTTCATAACTGTTGTTTCAGCATACAGAAAAAAAAAGCTTACTATGCCTAGTAAGGTTATTGCAGGAAACATTAAGTCCAAGACACTTGCTGGAACTTTGTCATCAAATTTCTAAATTTCATATATTCAGCAGGTGTGATGAACTCTCCACCTCAGTATTTTTTGTTCTGTTCAAGATATGGTCATAAAAATATGTAGTCTTGTGAAAATTGCACATAGAATGCAATAAAAGCATCAGATTTAGTCTCTTAATAGTTTTCAAAGTACTGTGAGTCTTTGCTGCAGGGCAAAAATAAAGTTTTCTTTTTCATCCCTGTTAAAATGCTGCTCACTAATCAAACTGATTTTCCAAAACAGTCAAATGATTTTTTGTTTGCACATTTTAAGGACAGAAGGGATTCAAGATAATCATCAAATGTAGCTTTACCTTTCATAAGTAATACAGAGTGGAGGGGCAAACTACCATTGGCACCATTTTCCATCACTGCCTTACCAACATGATCGCCTTTATTTCTGTGTTCATGTAACTCACTTGCTTGAAACTTTGCACATGCACCAACAAAATAAAAACACTAATAAAAGAAAAAAGGAAACAGAACTCGTGCACCATATCATGATCATTCTAAGTCACTCGCCTATAAAATATGGCTAGCCCAAATGTTCCGTCACTGATTGCGTAGTAGGCACGTTACCAAAAGCATCTTAGTTTCTTCCATTGAATGCTTGCATATTCTTGTTTTTTGTTTAGTGTAGGTTGAACAGTTATTTAAATTTTTGTGTGAAAATGCTTTCTAAGAGCCACCTTAAGGGTAATGAAGTCTTATCTATTCCATGGTTTGTAAAGATCATGCTTATCTTGATTGTTTTAAGATACACAACACCATGATTGAAAAAAGTCAGGATGTACACGGAGACTACATTCCTAAGAAAACCGAAAAACAGTCAAATGAAAACTCATCCAGAAAGGTGCGCAGGGACATCTTCGGTCTGAGCAAAGACAAGGGAGATGACTCCATAAAAGCAGAAAAGAGCCCTGAAGAGAATGAAGGAAAATCAGAAGATGAAAACCTAGCAGAACATTTGAACAGTGTAAGTTATATATAATAAGTCCCTTGTGTTTATCAGATTTGTTATTAAATAATGTCCTTTTCAATATATTTATACTTGGTCAAAGAGCAAATACTGGACACGAGATGTTTAGAGGAGACTTCTTCATAGAATAAGGACTTAATACTTTTTATCTTGCAAATTTTTTCATGATTGAATGCAGAATTGCCATCCTTGTCATCAGCATATAAATGGTTTAAAATAAGTTACATCAGAATGTAAGTAGTTAAGGACAAGTCATCCGTATGGACATTTGAATTTCAACAGCAAACTTTCAGACCATCTGGGAGTCTGATAGTTTACCAGTCTTCATTTAAAATGCACGGAGCTGAAAATTCGCTATGCAGAGTTGAAAATTTGCTAGTTTGTTGTTTTGAATCAAATTGTGAATGGCACTTGTTAAACCTGCGGAACGAGATCGGATTTTTAGCCACAGCTGCAGCCCTTCATTGTCCTTTCATTGGTGCAGAAGCTGGCTGTCGTGCTGGCACAAGAGGATGCCCTGAGCAATGAGCTGGAAGCTGAGCAGCAGGAAGCGCTGGCATCGGCCATTGAGGAGGAGGAAAGCTGGCTGCAGGCCTTGGCACAGGAGCAGAGCTCAAACATAGACATATGCACCGATACAGATAGTGATCTTGGGGTAGGGGACTCCAGGTCTCCAGCACCATTTTTTTTTTGTTTTGTTTGCAGAGGTGTGTGCGTGTGTCGGGGGGGGGGGG
>SMGT01010270.1:65888-153365 GCA_004794575.1 Lanistes nyassanus
GGGGGGGGGGGGGGGGGGGGGGGGGGGGGGGGGGGGGGGGGGGGGGTGTATCTTATTGCTTTCTTCAAGCTGTTTGGTCTTTGATTGGTTTTTGTTTGTGTTTGTGCAAGTGCGCATCCATCTGTGGGTGCACTTGTACATGCAGTGAAAGTGTTTCTCACTTTCCTTGTCCTTTCTCTTGTATCATTATCGTTTACTTTTTCTGCCATTTCTTTTAACACTTTCTTGAGTTTACAATATCAATAGCTTCAAGTAATTTATAGTTTTTTTATGATTAGACTTTTTCTAGAGAGATGCTATGGTAGTAAAGTTTACCTTTGAAAGATGGGACAATGTGGTGATCAGCTATTCAATTGATTGCGTACACAGAACACAGTGGGTTCATTGGATGAGTCTCAGCCAGTGATGGACTGGGATGCATTAGTGGCTGCTCATGATGGTAAGTGAAACTATATGGTTTCTTCTCTCTCTTTCTTTCTCTCTGCCCCCCCCCCCCCACTTTGTTTTGTTTCATTTGCAGCAAAGTCTTCAGTACATACGAGATTGCCAAGCATTCCTGCGAGAGCTACATAGTAATATGGCAGTAAAGCAGAATAATGTGATACTGCATTTCAGATCTTTTTTGCTGTGGGGGAAGAAAGTAGGTAGCATCTTTTGCTGCAGTTTTGGAAGATGCACCTTTTTCACTGTTTAATTTTGCTCTGAATTTATCTTATTGTGTGTCTGAACATCCTATGGCCACATTTCTATTCCATCATCTCCCTTGCACTGTTACAGGTGCAAAGAGTTTCTGACTTGACCTTATTTGTTCCTGTGTTCTAATCAAGGCTGTATGTTTTGTTTTGTCTTGCTTATTCTTGTCATGTTCTTGCATTTAATACAGATATTATAGTTTTTTTAATTCTATAGTTGTTTTATCATTAGGTCATGGATGTCTGGTGATGGCATCCATACTGCATAGTTTATAAAAATTTCTTTGAATATTTGACATTTTTTAAATTACAAAAAGAAACAGAAAAGATGTGTCTGAGAAGACTTTGCTAGTCAAATTTGAAGATCGTGTTTTCAATAGAAAAGCTTGTTTTTCTGCCTTTAGTACAGTTTCATTCTTGGAAGGACAATGATTGTTATTTGATCTTTGATGATTTCAATGGCCACAATGTGTTTCCAGCTGAAAAAGCATCAAGAGGAAATAAAAGCTGGGGGGAATTGGTGGAAGAAGCAGAAGCCAGAACTCCTGGACACGGTGTTCACATGCACGAAAAGCTCTCCTCGCCGTCCAGGAAAAGGTGAGAGAGCATAAAAATACAAAACATACAATGTTAACATTTGTATTTGCTTGTTCATGTATTCTTTAAGGTAGGAATGGAGAGGTTCCGAAATTTCCAAAAGCCCAATGGGCTAGTAACTTTTAAAAATTACTGCCCCACTGAAATTTCTACTTGCCTAGTTTTATTATTTAATATTTTCTGGGGGTGAGAGTCTTTTTCAGTAGCTCACTTTTAAGACAACGGATAAAATGAAGTGCAGTTTAAACATGTTACTATACATGGGCTATTCTGGTCATGAGGTAAATGCTCACACTAGTGCCTGCAGCACTATACTTATTGATCATCCAGCAGGCTAGTGATGTGTGATTGTTAAAGTCTGGGTAATCTAGCACTCATGAGCCATCAGGACCCTATTTTCCCTGATCTTTTCATCCTAGTATGTTTCTTTATTAGGGGATTTTGGGGGCAGGGGTGGCAGGGATGAAGAGAGGGGTTGATAGAACTGGGACATGGATGATTTTTTTTAAATTAGAGGGGTGGTGGCAGAGAATGACAGTCTTGCAAACAGAAACTGGAAGAGTGAAGAAAATATAAAGGAGCACCCTGGAAGAAGGGATTTAAAAAATAATAAAGTTTAGTACCTAGGAGCTGTCTTTGTGCAGATCTCCAACGGAATCAAAACGACGACATGAAGAGAAACAAGCCAAAGCACAAGAACTGAGAGAAAGACTCTTACAAGAAAAAGCAGAGCGTCTGAGAGAGTTATCCAAGAAGGTGTGCATCTATCTTCAAATTTTATTTTGTTGTGCTTTTATGTTTGTGTTGTACATCTGTGTGCCTATGTATGAAGGTGTTTGCTTGCTGGATGAATTAGCATCATTCACCATATGGTCAGGTTCAGAGAACTAGAATGAAGATTTGTCCAGTTAGGAAAGGCATGAAGGGGAGTAGGGGGAGGAGAGTGCTCACGTTGTTATGGTCTGGCTTACAGATGTGGTTTACTAATGCAGGTGGAAGAAGTACGTGCCTTGAAAGAGGAACTTATGCGACAAGCACGTTTAACAGTTGAGCAGAAGCTTCAGCGAGCGGAAGAGAAAAGGCAGTTGCATTTGAAAGAAACTGCTCAGAAGGCACATGAGGAAAGAGCAAAGGTACAAGGAGGCCATACCTTTACGATGTTTGTATTAGTTGGTATGTGTTCTGATGCATGTTTATATACAACAGACCTCTCACACTTGCCAGGTGTGTTTCAATATTTTTTTTTTTGTTAGTGTGATTTCTGTTGCATTCAAAGATGTTAGTTGAGGACATGGGATGGCTTTCTGTTGTTGTTTGCAGGCCAATGAGATTGCATTTATCAACACTCTGGAGGCCCAGAACAAAAGACATGACATTATGTCGAAACATCTAGAATCAGAAGCGAGGATTCAAGATCTGATAGTAAGTTGACCCCTGCAGGATCCTTGTCTCTATGTTTTATGGTAAATTACCTCCCTGTTTTTTGGTGCTGTACGGTGTGTCAGCTTGTGAATGAGTTTGATTACGTCTGTAGGAAGAAAGACACAGGAAACACGAGGAGAAGCAGGCCAAAGAGGCAGCGGTAGAGGAAAGGCGGCGAGCGCTGGAGGCGGAACGTGTTGCAAAACTGCAGGACATGCAAGAGCGACGCAAGCAGCGAGATGCACGGATTCATCAACAGCAACTGGAGCGAGAAAAGGAGCGACAGGAGGCCATGCGGGCCAAGGAGAAGTGAGTGGCAGACTTTGCTTAAGAGTAGTAGGTGGGTGGGTAGGCGGGGGTGGGGGGGGGACCAAATCAGAAGGCAGGATGCAGTCCTTTTACCATAAATATCTGCAAGAAGTCTCCTGGAGAATGCTCTTGCAATCCCACTACTGTCTGTACACATTGGTGCTCTTCAGGTGCAGGCAAACGCAGTAAAACTTTCAGATGACCATTTTTTCTATGATGTAAGTAGTCTGTAACATTCCTAGTATGCTGTAATATATTTCATCCAGGGATCGTGAAGTTCGCTTGGCAGCGTTATCTGCTCAACAGCAAGCACAGAAGGAGGAACTACAGAAAAAGATTCAACAAAAGGTATGTTTCGGCGCCAGGTTTCTTGTCCGATTTTCAGCATGTCATACTTCGGGACTGTTGGCTAGACTTTAGATTTTTTTTGTTCAAAAGTTACGTTCCTTTGTGTGTTTGTCCTTATATTTCTTTGTATGTGTTTCCTGGTGGTTAACTAAAGAGGACTCGCTTTAACACACAGCTTGAATCTCGTTTGTAGGATGAGTATAAAATTTCTTCATCTTATGTGGTGTCTGGGTCATGAAAAATTCACAGATGTAAATCTGAGAAACTTGTGGCGATTGTTTTGATTGCGTACTTGAATCAACTCTTTATGTTCATATATTTGGTTATCTTATGAAATCAGAGATGAGAATTATCAGGAAATTTGGAAGCACTTTGGACAGTTCTTGATAATGTGCAAATCCATTGAGAACATTTTGAGGCATATATATAGGTGGCTCAGATACCTGTGCCTATTGAAGTATACTTTTTTTGCTGTCTGGGTTTTTCCACTCTTTTTTTCACATTTGAAGCTCTGTGATTAATTGTTTTCCATTGTATTCATAGCAATGATATGCAACATTTCTGTTCAGAAAAAACACAAAATCACTTTAAAAAATGCTAAAATTTGTTTTTGGCTGGGGGCTTTGCCCCCTCTTGGTCCCTCCACTAGGGCACTGCCCCTGGACCCTGCTGGAGCCTATGTGGCCCTTAGGCACTGGTGTTTTCAGGAAATTTCCTCTTCTCTCATTCTCATCTCTAATGGTGAATTTTTTTCCTCCCCTTTAAGAGGGGTCTATAGTGGGCAGGGCTATTTCAGTATAAAATAGCTCCTACAGGGATTGAGTAGTTACACAATTTTCATGAGCCCAAGGAGCTAGCAGCTTTTGAAATTCTGTGAATTTTCCCTGGCCAAGGTTTTCTCTTTGTTATATGTCTACAGCAGTCAGTCAACCCCCCCAAAATTATATATATATATATATTGGCTGGACATGCACTGCCTGGCAAGATTTCTAGTGGGCTGGTGCTACTGAACCACTGTACTTACCCATCCCTGCCTTGGCACTGTTTTGGTATGTCAACAGCAAGATGAGACCACCCATAGACATGAAGAATACCTGCGTAGCATCAGAGAGAAAGCCTTTGAGATGAGTGTGTTGAGACACTCCACGGAGGACCACAGTGATGCTCCGGAGCTGACACCGTACGACAAGAACAAACTGTGTGTTATCTGCAATGTGCTGGTAAGTACAGGCATTCTGTTTAGTGTATTTTGTCTCCAGACAGGGTTAGATCTTCTTTCTTACCTTCAGTTTACGGCATAGCCTGCTCCCCTCATGCTGCACTAGGTTCGTCCCTGTTACGTCTTTCTGTACTAAGGGATCTCATGTGTGCCCACCTGTTTAAAGCCAAATTCCTGTGTGCCACAGTATAATGCATTAATATAAAAGCCAGCTTAAGCCACACATCACAGAATGTTGTTTGTTTACATTTTGTAATTAAGCTAATTGTGAAACGAAGGATGATTACTTTACTTAACAGTACATTTATAACTGTGCTGAGTTATTTAAAAACAAACATCCCATCACTATAGATTAATTGGGACCGAGCTGATCAGGGATAACATGGAACATTATCTAACATGAAACCTTACTATAGAACCCTATCAGTAATACATCATACAGATTAAGTTACAGAAAACGAGCTTGAATTAGTTCATGAGATGCTGCCTGGTGCCTTGTTGTTGTGGTTATGCTAGTACTTGTTAAAAATAACAAAAATAATGAAAAATGAATATGGCTGCACATTGATAGATAATGACAAGTCTACTTAACTAAAACATTTAATCCACACTTAACTGTTTACATACTGGATCCTGTCTGAAGGTTCTTACACATATTAAACCATTGCTAGCACTTTATCTACCCTTTTTCAACAGTTGGATAATTAGATGTTTTTACATATGATTTGCATCTGCAGATATTAGATCTGCCAACATGTAAACAGGAACTTAAGCATAGTGTTGTGGGATGTGTTACTACATGCACTGACTGCCCTTTCTGTTAAGCGCTTACTCTGATTCAAAAGTTTCAGTTATTTGAAATGAAGTTATTATGGCTCATGATAGCTGTAGCTTGATCTGTATGTCACCTCTGTTTATTTTTTGAAAGTTTTTTTTTATCTTGCTGTCTTAGTAAACAAAATGAAAATACATTAAAGCTGTGCTCCAGCATGAGATGAACTATACATACATGATGATGATGATGTCTGCCGTTGGGTTTTAATATTAGAAACTGGTGACCTTATCCATTGTGAGGTATAGATGCACTTCCTGTAGCTTGATATGTTATTGTCATGCTCTGACTAGCAGCTTCTTTTGAAACCCCTTAGGAAGTGAAGAAAAATAGCTGTTGCAATGTGCCTGGCTAATTTTATTCTTCTTCTTCAGATTCCTTCCGAAGTGTATCTACAAAGCCACCTCCGAGGCAAAAAACACCAGCAAGCACTCAAGGACAATAACTCAGGCACCGTTATGTCCAAGAAAGAAATAGTGAGTTCTTTCCCCTAGGGTGTTGGCAGTGGCACTGTATGTCTTCGGGATAGGTCAAACGAAACTTATGTTTTGATTTTATCATTTAGTTTGATAATAATTTTTTGTTCCCCTTCGTGTATCTGCTGCAACTAGCATGCAGCATGTTGCAATGTACATTTTGTTGTTCAACTTTTCCAGTACCTTTTATAACCTTATTACATACTGAGCGTAATTTATGAAGTCATTTCAAAACCGAGAATAACTGGAAACGTTATTTGTTGAATTTTTGATTAATTTCAACTGGGTGTGTGTTTTTACAGGAAACATTCAACTTGAAGCACATCGTTGATGCTCCAGATAATAGCAATCACCCTAAGATAATCACTGAGAAGGAGCGCCAGAAATCTCTCAAGAAACGTTGCAAGAAAATCAGACAGCGCATGATGTCCAGGTAAAAGTCTTTATTCTCTTTCCTTTTATGTTCAAAACAGAGCTTATAAAGGGAGCTATTTGACTTGTCTGTTTGATAAGCCAAAACGTCCCTTGTCGAACTTCCTATATATGACCTCTTCCAGCATACAACCCACAAATTTTTGATGGAGACCATTTACTATATAAACAATTTCCCATTTATGACTCCCTCCTTCACCTGACCAATGACCTTCGAAAGTAGCCAGTTTTTGCGCAGTATACGACTTCCCCTGGTTGAGCGGAAAAGGGTTAGCAGACTTCCTTTTGCAAAGATGTTCATTGAGAAACTCAAAATCTCTACCTCAAATCCCATGAGAAGCATAAAAGAACTGTTTTAAATCTAGAAAAGAGATTGAAAGTGCTCCTAACAAGGAAGCAACAAAGAGAAGTCGGCAATAAATATTGCATCCGACATCCATTTACGACTTTACTCCTAAGGGACTGAAGGAAGTGAAGGGTTTGTCCAATATACAACTTCAATGTCTTTTCGACATTTCACAGAAGGACAAATAGATTATCACAGATTTTGTGGTAATTCATTCTTGAAAGTCTTATTCCATATTCTATGTTTGAGCATTTGTTTCGGCCAATTCACCAAACAGTCACTGGCTGAAATGTTAAATTGAATGTAAACTGTGTGAGTTTTGGGTGGTAGGTAGCGAGTAGAGAGCTGCATCACAATGTGTGATCTCAGTAATTGAGATGGGGAAAATCTATTTTGATGTGCATTTCAGTGGTAAATAAAAAAAATTTCAAAGCACATGTTGCAGTTGACTGCCATGATAACATACATGCAGATGTGTTTATTTCTCATCCCATCCATCACCGTACATGTACCTACGTGTGCTGACGGTTCCGTGGAACTAGTCCTCCCTTATAAGACCCCTCCATTATAAGACTGGATTTTGGCTGCTTTTTCAAAGTCCTATATTGGAGGTTTTAAAAATTGTATTTTATATAATTGTATTTTTAAAACTGTATTAAAAATTCCATATCTTCTTTAAGGTGATACTTGTTGGGACTGAGTTCCGTGTATTAATGTGAGCTTAGTTTTATATAAACTATGAACAATTCCGAAAAATATTCCAACATTGATAATTTGTTTAGGTTGGTCATACGCAAGATTTAAGTTTCAAGATTTGTTTGTCTTTTTTTGAAAAATCTGGACTTGTTGCGCATAATCATATATTGGCGAGGTATGGCTTTTACGTCTGTTTGCAGAGGAGCTGAATATGAAGCCTCTCTGTCCAACAAGCAGCAGATTGCAGATTCTGAGCACAAAGCAAAGTAAGCAGTTTTCAAAACTAAAGGACACCATAATTGTGTACACGTTGGTGCAGATAGTCATCACGCTGTCTTTCTTACGTTCTGAAACACACAGTTGGGGCTGCACATTTACCTAAACAAAAACACATGAAAGCAAAAATTGTTCTTGAGTTTGAAAAAAAATGGATTTATGATACCTCATGATCCTTACCTTTTTTAATTTAAATTAAACCTATTGATGTCATCAGATAAACAAGCAGAAAGAATAGGGAGTTTAAAATGAGATCTTTATTCAGTCTCTTTATTGGAGAAATTACCTTTACTAAAGCAATTCTATGTTTAGGTACAAATTTCAGAGTTTTCATCAGCTGAATAAAGGCCTTTAAAATCAGCATCTCTGTAAGACCGATACATTCATGTCAGTTAACCTGTAAGTGGGGATGTCTGTTGAAGGTTGCAGAAGCTGGTAAAGGATGTGTCCAAGTATCTACAGCAGCAGGACACAGGACCCTGGCCACAGAACAAGGTTTCTGCTTTGGACCGGGCTTTAGGGGAGATGGCTAGAATATTAGAGAAAAAGGTCAGCTGAGAATGTCCTTTCTATGTTATGTTCCATCAGATTCTTAAATGTTTTTGAACTTACATCATTACCCAGATCTGTAGATGTCTGTCTGGTCAGCGGAGAATGTTCTTTCTATGTTTTGTTCCATCAGATTCTTAAATGTTTTTGAAATGACATCATTACCCAGATCTCTAGATGTCTGGATGTACTAGAAGATTTATCCCTCGTCTGTGGTTTTCCGTTCGTGCTGCACCCTTGACATGTTGTCTGCCATATTTATTTCTCCCTACCCTATGCAAATCAAATTCTCATGCCATGGCTGTTATAAATATCAAACATAATTACTTTGTGCTGATGGCTTGTTTTTACTGTTGTTACCATTATTCTGTATGAACAGAGTCTCCCAGATCTGAACACATTTCGTGTGCTGGGTGGGCTGTCAAGCCTGATGAGAGTTCTTGGTACCATAGACGAGTCGACCCCATCTAGACCACCTGTCATACCAGCTAAGTGAGTTGCGTTTTCAGTCTTGGTCCTAGCATGGTTTACCGTATTTTGAAAGATTGACCTGTTTATTATTAAGGAATAGTTCACATTTTTGTTCATTAGTTTTGAAGGTTGTTTTCATCCACCAATTTTAAAAAATAACCTCAACAGTTTGCAACATCTTGATAAAATCTGCCATTTGATACAACAGAACACTGAATAATACATTAAAATGTACATTTTAAAAACTGCAGAGATAGGGTTGGAATTGCTAGGGGGCACAACTGCTAATGAAAAGTTGGTCGCTGCTACTTCCCCTAGACTGTTTCAGTGTGAGCCACGTTTGCTGGCGATATGGTATGGTGGAGTGGGGAAACTGTCGCTGGAGGATTTTCAGATGTTGCTGTTTTTGTATTTGTGTTTCGGCAGGTCTCTGAGCCTGGCGTGTGAAGTGTATCGTCTGGCGTGTAAGGGCTGCTATGAGTCCTGCCGTTACACTCTCTTCAGCAACAAGCTTGGCGTGCTAGTTGACTACTTGATTCACAGACTTTCAGTAAGATTCATCACACACACTCTCTCTCTCTCACTCGTCCACCCACGCACCTTCCAGGTCGCTCCCTTGCTCGCTGATTCACATTCTGTCATTCACCCAGCCATCATTCGGCTGGAACCACACTCTTATCAACCATCCGTCTTCCACTCACTCAAATGTTCACGCATGCATGGTCGAGCAGCATAACGGCTTCACTCTCCATAATAGATTAAAATTGTTACCTGATCAGCTGTAATCTGCGCGAGCATAGTAGGATGGACACTGTTGCTTTAGCTTCCTAAGTTTCAGGTCGTCTGTGCTGTACACGTTTGTTAATCTCAAACTGGGCAGGGCTAGGCCACATGGGCGTTCGTATCTCTTCTCCAGAACCAAAGTTGTACATAAAATACTTAGGGCGGACTGGCCTTATGACTACTGTTATGACCAGCCTCCAAGGGCCTGGCGGCACGAGCGTTGGTATCATTCGGTCATAAGGGCCGTTTGCCCTTTGTGTTTCACCTATCATTTTAGGTATGGACCTGCGAAAAGAACGCCCATGCGACCCGCCCCTAGATTGCGTGGTCGTTCGTACTTGCCCGGTTGGCTGTCGTTGATTCGTCACCGTCTGCTTTTAATGTTAACTTTTACATGAGTAAAGATGTATCCCAGCACGCAGAGCGATGTCACCGGACTGACTGGTTGATAGCGCGCCGATAGTATTAGCCTGTCGACAGGACATCGCCTTGCATGTTGGGACAAAAACCCCTGCAGCGCGCTTGCCCTAGACACAAGCAGCATCTGCCGAGCGGAAAATTGAGATTTACACTTATCTGCTATGACGCATTGGAAAAATAGATTAGACCCGCCATGGTCCAAGGCCAGCATTCATGACCAGCAGTTATATTTAACCCACGGTAAACTTGATCCACGTGCGCGCGCGCGTGTGTGTGTGTGTGTGTTGTTGCATTTTCAAGTGTGTTTTGTAGTATTTGTTCTGTAAGCGCAATTATTAAACAGCGAGCTTTTTAGTACACTAGTCAGGGGATCGGGCGCTGTTTGGGTTTTTCTTTCTACCCCTACCCCTACCCCTTCTGTAACTCCCACCCCTTCCCTAACCCTACCCTTGCCTGCCGTCTCCCTGTTGTCAAGTGATGCAAAGAAAAGTACTCTTCGTACGAAAAGGAAAAGACTGTGTGGCGATCTCCCTTGCACGCTGATCTCTGTGTGCATGACTTGTTAACGTCGTCATATTTATTATTTCATTTTTGTTTAGGCCTAGATACAGGGTCGAAATATGGCCTGTGACCATCTGCGGGTGAAAAGGAGCCCGCCTGCCGAATTTGGTGTGGATCGGTTCAGGCGTTCGGATTTGTATAACACACATACACATATTCGGCTATATATATATAGATTAGATTACTGCCGTCTTGTGGAATGGGCTGTCTCTACCTTCTCAACATTCTACGCTTTCGAGCACGAAACAGAATGATTGCCGCCGTGTTTAACGGTCGCTTATTGTACTTAACGGTAGTTAAAATAACGGTGGTTAGATATTATCGGTTAACTCCCGAAGATGTAATTAATTCCCAACAAAGGTCGCTAGCTAACCCATAGTTTGTCACGTGATTGCGATCGGTTGAGTAAACCGCAGTAAATACGGCTCCAGGTCGCTGTCGACCCTGAGTGTGCGCCAAAGATTGACGTCACCAGTCCCGAAGGTGTGTGGTATCCTGTGTTAATCTGCGGCACACTTGGATCTTTCTCAGCTAGCAGAGAAGCTTGATGGCGTTTGCTATGAAGCATTGCTGCGATTCTTGGCGATGGATGGGGGAGCTTTTACCTATTTATTGTAATTTTTTTTTTTTTTTTTACCCATGCAGATCCTGATAGCCGGCGACTCGTCCCCGGAGCGGCCAGCCAGCCTTGGTGGCGGCGGTGGCAGCACCTTGCCCTACGATGGCGTGACCACCAGCCTTATGTCGGTGCTAACCACGGCATTGTCTTGTCTGGCGAAGCACAGTCCCACCTCCAACAGCAGCGAGGCCAGCCTGGAGCGCATGAGTGCTGCCGGTGACACTATGGCCAGTCGCAGCAACGACATTATCAGGTGTGTGTTGGGGTGGGCGGAGACGGAGTGTGTGTGTGGTGGGGGGGGGGCGTGTATTTGCGCGTTTGTGTTCGTGTATGCGTGCATACATGTGCGCGTGCATTTCACTTCTGTACCTGGGCGCTTCTGTATTAAGGAAAAAACGTTATTCATGTAGGCCAATATCAACGAGACCAAGGAAAAATTTTCAGAATCTTTCATACTTTATAATCCTTCTCTTGTTATCCTCAGGAAGTAATAATGTCTAGTTTTTTTTTAAATTTCTTTTGTTCGTAGATTTGTTTGGCATTTTTTCTCCTTACTCCTGCTCTTAGTTACGAAGCAGTTCTTTGGCTTTCGTTCTGCCTTGAGCGTAGACTTCACTGCGCGCTGGCGTACGCGATGAATGCACGTAGGTACGCAAAGACTCGACGTTTTGCAGAAACGAAGCGCGCCTTGAACGCCTGCACGTGTGTGCTCAAAACGCGCGATCGCACGCACGCAAGAGTGCGTCAAGTGCTTCCGCTTCTGGCAGACGAGGAACAGGGATCGAAGGACGACGCAGTCCTGAGGCGGGGCCGGTCCCGCTGATTTTAAATAATATCTCTCCACTATGACCCTCGCTTTGTACATCAATTTGCAGCAGGGAGGAGCCCTGCTCCGGGACAAAACGACACGGAAAGGAAACGGGAAGGCCAAACACGCGTTAATCATGAGAACTACGGAAGAAAAAAGCTCGGGGCCCCTTCTTTCCACCCCACCCCCCACCCCCCCGATTTAAGTAATCGAGGACTCGACGCGTGGATGCATTGTCGGGAAGGAGTGGGGGGGGGTGCGAGGAGGAAGAAAGAGAAAGAATGTATTGTTTTTCAACAGAAGAAAGGCCAAAGGTCTGGTGGTGGTGGGTGGAGATGATTGGGAGGATGGGCAGGGTGAGTTTGATGCCCAAACTGATGAAACAAAAGAACTCTGAAATGCGCTGTCGTTGTTTCACAAACGGAGGAGCAGCAGGTCGAGTGCGTAACGTGGGACGAGGATGGGGTCTTTTTCTCGCGATTTACGAGCGTTGCTTGTCCACCAAGACGTTAACTGGGTCGTCTTGGGTCTACCCTGGGGTGAGGCGGGTCTACAAACCTTTGCGCGCACCTCCAGTCGTCACAGCCATCCTTCGGATCGTTCTAGACTCGATTTTAGACTTGAAATCAGCCTTGCAAGAAAAGAGAAGGAGATGGGGGTGGAGGAGGGAACGAGTGAGAGAGCGAGTTATCTCAGTTCGGCTGTTCTTATTCACTTTTGCCTGCAGGAGTGGTTTGAAAAGAGGTTTTGGTCCTGCATTGTGCCGAAGCAAATCCCGTAATGGAGGGAGAAATCGCGGCTGTCTCGGCGAGAAGGAAGCTGGGTCGTGCCAGCCCATTGATTGGTCACAGGACGGGCTTTTTCTGAGCCAGGGCGGGCAGGATGTGAGCTTGCCTCTTTCCTACCCCTCCCTGTCTCCCCCCCCCCCGTTTCTCTTGCTTCTCTCCTCTTCCTTCTCCTCCTCCTGCTCTGGAAGCCTAGAATGGAGCTGTGGCAGCAGCTCACATTCTTTCATCTCCTCCGCGGGAAGCAGCTCGGTTCACTTCCTGTCTCAGGACAATGACGAGGAGCCACGATGTTCTGCACGCTCCGCGCGCCGCTTTTGGGTCAGCGAGTTCGGTACAATGTGACTGGGTGGGGCTGGAACCTGCGACAACAGTCCCAGTGTGGCAGAACGTTAACTTGTCTCAAGCCAGCACCGTCCTGATACTCACATTGTGTTGAGACTGAACGTGAAGCAACAAAAACCAAACCAAGCCTCCTCGTCCCTCCTCCTCTCTCTTCCTCCTCCCTCACTCCTCCTCCCGGCCATGTCTCGTTCGGGTTCTCGCCTCGGTGTTGACTTTCGATCCGCTGCAGCGTCAAGACACTCCGCCCGCTTCTGAGAGCTTCTTGCCGCGCTTCGCCGGCCGCCCAGCCTTCCATCCGTCCGTCCGTTCCATAGAATCTTTCTCGGGCATCACAAGAAGCGAACTTTTCACGTCGGGGCGGGCTAATTTGAAAACGATGACTTAATTTCCCTGAGTCCACTCCGAGACAGTGGCAGAGGACACTTGCCATTATTTGCTTACGCGCGTGTCGCGGGCCAGGAGTCGGCAAGTCAAGGCGGTAGCGTAAAAGGCGTGCCTCTCGGCTATTAGGCTCTGCAGGCGAGAATTAGGCAGGAAGACCCGACTGAAAAGAAAATGTCATCATCCCTTAGTCGAGTGTGATGGTATGAAAGAGATGCAAACGCCCATTGGGCAAGCTTTCTGTTCTTTCTTTCTCTCTTTCTGGTTCTGTCAGTGCTTTTTTAATCTTTCCTTACACACGTTGCACTCTATCCTAAACACGTGCACGCACGCTTGCAAGCAACACGGTACATACCGTGTTGATGGTTGTGATTAGTCAGGTAGGCAGCTAAAGCAGTTTGCGGCAGCATTGATAATCTAACCACGGCGGTCCTGTTCCGGTGCATGTTGCAGCTATATCATCAGTGTGGGTGTCATAGACAAGCTGCGCTGGTATTTCAGCGCAGTGCGCGGCCCCGTGGACAGCGACAAGAACTCCCAGGACTTTCTGCAGAACAGTCTCAGCCTGTTGGTCGCCATGACCAAGTTCATCTCCAAACGGTAAGGAGGAGCATCTCTGTCCTCTTCCTGTGACGTCTCGTCCTTTCTCGCCCCTTCTTTAACTCCTGGCTCTGTCGCGGCCTCTCTCTCTTTCTTCCTTTCTCTCTCCCTCTTTTCCCTCTCCCTACTCTATCTCTCTGTTGCTTTCTATCGTGTACGCATACACGCACACACGCATGCTGGAGCTCGCACACACGCACAGACCACCCCTTTGATACAACTATGCAATCTGCAATTTTCCGCCCACATCCACAGGAGTTTTCTCATTTTTCAGAGATAACAAGAAAGTCATGTTTTGGCCATCCACCTACTTTGCCGTAATTGTTAATATATCCAACTATTTACCATCGCGGCATGGTCACTGTACAGGAGCCAAGCCATTTTGCATCCTACAGCGCTTGTGTGACGTCACGCATCCGGGACTGTTCTGGATGCAGACGCGTGTAAAGTGACGGACTTCACAGCATCGACTCATGCATGCGCTGCTAACTTCCTACCCCCCCCCCCCCACCCGTCGGCCTCTGGAGCCATGAATAATAGGCAAAGACATAGAAGAGCTTTTTTTTCGCTGCCCACTCCCTCTCTGTGCAATCCACAGGGGAGTGCTGTTGTGTTTTGACTTGACTTTTCCCTTAACTGCGCATACCCCTAGGACTAGGTGGATCTGTGTGCTGCTTGCTGAACTGCAGCAGCGGTTTCTGACTGATTCATTGAACGCGCCCTACGGCAGCGGCAGACCCGCCTTCCCATTAGCCCTGGCGGGCGTCATCCCATTAGCACCTCTCGCTGCTGAAGCTCTTTGGCCATGTTTTCCTTCACACCTTTCCGTCCAGCGAAGAGGTCGCCGCTCGCCCGTTGACGCTGTTTGGGATTGCGCCCCGGGCCACGCGACTTGCAAGGCAGAGGGTTAATTCACAGTGGTCTGTCGGGTCTTGTAGGAAGACACGCCGTGGGTAGAGGTGGAGAGAGGAGCGGACTGGATCAGCTTTTTTTCCCCATGTTACACGACTTGCGGGGCTGTGGGGAAGGGGGTGTGAATGCTTGGCAACCACAACGAATCGCTTTGCAACGGACCTGCTCCAGATACCCCTGTCCTTCCCCAAGCCACTCTCTCTCTCTCTCTCAGAGTGGGCGGGTGAGGCAAGGTGACATCATTCTCGCTGCATACGTGAAACTCTTTTACTCTTCGCCGTCCGGCGGGGTACTGTTGGATTTCACACTTTTACCGGCTGTGGCTTTTAGGCGGGGGAGAGCAGGCACAGCTCTGGCTTTTGAAGTAGAAGTGCCAAGGTTTCTGCTACGACCATCAGCAGAGAGGGAGAGAGCACTGGGAAACTGGGCTCGCAGGGCCAGTCCCCGCGGACCTACTAATGTGACAGAATTCTTGGCACCCAGCACGAGCCAGCAGATCGTGTGCGCCGGGCGGAGAAAGGTTTTCCGTGTTTGCGAAGCTCCGAGAAACGGATTCTGGCTCTGTCTACGGCAGCAGGTCATGAAGTAGCGGGGAACTGCAAGGTGCCTTCTCTTCCTCAGCCCCTCTTCTCCCGCCCGCTACTTGCGCGGACAAGAGTTTTCAGTTGTGGAAAGTTCTCAGGAGTGATTGTTGGTGGGGATGTGGGGTACAAAAGGGGTGAGGCGGGGAGCACAAGAAAGATGGAGCGGAGATGGGAAGTGGGTGATCTTTGCAACTCTTGATTACGTTTGCGTGAGGCGACGGGGTTCAGTGGGGGTGGATGGGGAGAACTTTGTGCTCGGTCAAAGACAACCGGCAGTGGGCAACGACGTGAAAAGCTCGCACGACGTAGAAGCTGCGTTGGTCATCGTTACGAGCAGTTGGCGGCATGGTTCGCCCCTAGGCTGGCCTCGCCCAACGGTAAAAGAAGAAGGGGAAAACTTCCTGCTGGTGCCGTGCGCAGAGGCTGGCGGATCCTTGACAGTGGACATTTGCGCAGAGCTCGAGGTGCCAGACACGGAAGACCCATTAGGCAGACAATGCGTTGCAAGAGGCTGGCCAGGTGCTGCGAGGACGGGAGCCGCGGTGGGCTGCCTGGAGAAACGCCTTACCTGTTGTGCCTCTCGACAAGCAAAACGATGGTTCAAGAGAGAGAGAGAGAGATGGCTGTCTGGACAAACTCTTCTGGCGGTGGAATGGAAATTCGCGTGCTGTACATCAACACATTTGCATTTGCCCTGTCAGCTCTTAACTTCCGACAGGTGCATGCTTTCGCCCACATCTAAGCCGTGCGTGGGTTTGTGTGCATACATTCGCGCGTACGCGTTCGCATGCGAGTGTAATTCCTCCTGTGTGTATGCGTATGCGGTTGCATTTGGGTGTAACTGTTCATGTGTTTGTGTGGGCGTATGCTTTTAGATGATGACAACGACGATGAAAACCATGAGGTCACATTGGCTTGTACCAGAAAATAGCAGTTTATACGTTATTGCACCTTCTGCTCATGTACCAGGAAAATGGCTTCAGAGCACAAGCACACTTCAGTACCCCCCCCCCCACACACACACACACACCAGCACTCCGCCCTCCACCACCACCGCCACTAGAACGCCCCAGGTAAGAACCCTTTCCTGCTTTGACGGCGAAAATCAGCTTCTCATAAGATGGCCGCAACTTCTGGGTCTCTGGCATTGTCGTGCACAAACACGCCTGCATAATTAAAATATAGAACTGACAGCCCGTTTACTTACTGCTCGCTGGCCTTGTAAACAGTTTACCTTTGTCAGCGGCGGAGCACCCTTATAATCAGACTCGTCGAGACAGTTACCGCCGCGCAGTCCGCCCAGCATGGCCATGGGACTAGAACATTGGAACCACGGTTGCTGCACTGTTTTTCCCCCAGTGCATTAAGCTCTACAATGTGATGGTGGTGGTGGGGGGGGGGGGTTTCTCCCTAGGGCGATTCCGTATTCCGTCGGAGATATGTTCGCCTGCTCATTCGTGGCAACCGGAAGTAGATCTGAGAAGACAAATGGAAAAGCACTTATTGTTCTTTTACTGTATTAAATTTAATCCAGCCCCCCACCCACCCCCCCACCCATCCCACATACACACACTTTTTTTCGTGGCGTGCTGAACGTCATACTCCATCCTTTTCGCCCGCTTTCTCTCTCCCTCTTGAACACACCGACCCACGCTCCTGCTCTCGCACGCAGTCTCCGGCACTTTTCAGCTCAGTGTTCTCGCCGCCCATTCTTCCTTTCCCCCGCATCCACACTCTCCCTGCACCGTTGAACGTGACATCTGCTATATACATGTATATGGATTTATATAAATATGTAAATATTTTAAAATATAGACCGCAAAAGATCCCCGCTTTGCGAGGCTGATTGGAAAAGAGCGACATAGCAGTAAGTGTTGTGCCGTTTTGTTAATATTTAATTAAGCTGTCGGTCGTCACGTGGCGTCTGCCTGATTGGTTGTGAGGGACAGGCGAGGTCTGCTACTCGCCAGCTTGTTCCTGATTCTTCCGCTAGCCGCAGGGCTTCCGAAGGTGTCGTCTGGTAGCGTGTTTGCGTGTTGGAATCTTGTTTGTTGGGGCGGGGGTGGGGGGAATTGCGAATTCGAGTAAGGATGTTGGGGGGGGGGAGGAATCATTTTGGCAGTGATATTGCTGTTGTGCTGTACTCGAACTTTCGAACCTTTCATTCGGACTTTTTTCGCTTGATATGTCCGTCCCGTTCCGCCTGTGTTCCTGTCTCCGTGAATCCTTTCCTGAACGAATACATCCTTGCATGCACGCGCGCACGCGCACGCGCGCGCCCGCACACACACAGAAGTGAGATTTTATCTCCAATGTGAAAACCATCAGAAGTCCATGGGCTAGTCGGCGGATCAAGTAGCCCTTTTGGAACAGAAGAGTGGGCACCCACTTTCCCTGCTCCAGGCGAGGGGTGGGGGGGGGGCGCCTCGGGTTTCACGTGCTCACGCTGCAGATCGGTATCTGCCGTCGGGCGCTCGGCAGGACGTACCGCGTGACGGCCGGCGCACCGGCGCTTGTGGCCGCCTGCAAATTTGCTGGGACTTCACTGTAATTGATTGCTGATCGATACGCGCTGCCGCAGTACCACCGCTTTCTGCTGCGGGCAGCACCGGAGTTTATCCAGGTCCCCTAGCCGTTCCCGAATTTTCGTTAAATATTTGTGAAATAATACCTGGATTGGTCTAAACATGGTGGTGGTGGTAACACAGCAGCAACACAAGTAAAATACTTTTCGCCGAGAGATGCTAGAGGACGAATCTGTGGCGGTCTAGCTTCCCATCGACATACGCATCCACCTTACAAGTTTTGTACTTTAGGTACCTGTACTCTTAGTTACGATCTCTGCTGTTCCTGCGGTTGTTACGGGCTGCTGCCCAACACGCTGCTGCTCTTCCTTCTCCCGATCCTCCCGCCTGTATGACTCACACGCATATCTTATGCGAAGCGACGTGTGCATTTTTCTGTTCAAATGTGTTTACCTCATACAGATTTTATTTTTCACTTGCTTTCTTTTTAAGTCTCAGTTTTTTCCCTAGTTTCACCTGTGGCTATCAGCAATTTTGTCACAAAGCTGTGCTTTGCGGGAACATTTTTTTCACACTAGCATTGTAGTGTTACGTGAGATGTGTTGGAAATTGGTTGAAAGTAATCCATCTACCTCAGCATCGCCTACCCAGAAATGCTGTAGATATGTTGTTCGGCCTTCAGCTAAAAAAAAAAACAAAACAAAAACAAAATAACCTGGCTTAACTACATAATGGTGGTACTGTATAAGTTTGGGTTTGGCGTTGTTTGGGAGCACCAGGGAGTCGGTAATATAAACATGTTTTTACAGGAATTCAAACAAAGGCTCCTGGATTGTTATAAACAGGACTGGCACAGTAAGATCTCCCAATAGCCAGCCTTTTCCCACCTACTCCCTGTTCAAAGCTGATATTTCTCTTAGTGGTTATCTTTTATACGTCAAACATGTAGGCTTTAGGGATGCTTTGACCATTTTTAGGCTAGGAATTACCAGTCTGAATTGTCATAAAAAATGTTTATATGTACATCATACCATGGATTGCCCATATTGTCATTCTGATGAAACTGAACTGCATTTTTTATTTGTTTGTCCGCGTTATGACCACTGGCGGAAGCAGTACATCCCTATGAAGTTTTATCGATATCCTTCCTTGTTTCGATTCTCTGTACTCATGGCCGATAGCAGTCCAAGACTTACACGAAGCGTGTCTTGTTTCCTGTATAAGGCATTACAACGGAGCGAGGCAGATATACTTAGACCTCTGCAAGCTCCTTAAGTTACACGTTGTGCGTGTGTCATGTGCGTACGCACCTGAGTATTCTTGTTCCTTGATAGACATGTATCGCTTTAATTGATAACTGTGTATGGTATTGTCGCGCCCTTCATATGGGCCGAAGGCCTAACCAATAAAATCGTTCGTTATGAGGAAAGAAAACACTCTTGCGTGCTGTGGTTTTTATTGTGTCCGTTGTCCACACGCAAACGCATAGATATATACACACTTGCCTTTTTTCCCTAAAGACAAGCTAGAGGCATATAATGGGGAGTTTTTGAACAGACCCCTTCGTGTGTGCGGTGCCAGAACCACAGGCCGGGCGAAAGAAGTCACTCCCGCGCGCGACATCTTTCCGTCCTTCCTGTCGTTTGCCGCGAACAGGGCCGGGTACACAGGGCGTCCAGGGTTGATGTCGCGCTGTTGTCCTTTGATCTCTTTGTGCCTGTCAGCCGGAGCCGATCGATGTTGGCCGTCAGCACCTGGACATGCTTGGCCGAGCAAAAGCCAGGTGAGGCCTTTCCGCCGCTGTCGCCGCGATCTGTGCCCGGTGATGCGTGGCCGGGTGCTTGCGCCCAGTCACGTGTTTCAGATGCGACATGGCTCTCCGCTGCACTTGATGGCGCGGGACTAGAGAGACGGGGGAGGGATCCGCGCGTGGTTCGCTTCTCCCTGTGTGTTGTCTGTCACAGAGTCCTGCTCGCGTGATTTATCTTAGGTCTCCGCTCTTTGTTGACTTCCGTCACTCAGTGTTTGTGTTTGCGCCGTCCAGCGGTCTCCGAGTCTGGTCCGTGCTGCCGCGTGCTTTGGTGATGGAGGGACCAGTGGTTGTGTCGTCAGGCGTGACGTGTGGTATTCGTGGGCAGTGGGCTGGCTACTGCTGCGGGCCACGGCGGGGATGAGGCTTCGTTAGTCGTTGCGATAGGAGGAAATAGACGAGGACAGATGATTAAGGCACACAGGTGACTGGAGTAGAAAATACATTGCAGTGTGGACACATCCAGATATACAATACACTGACTGTAGTGTGTAAAGCCCCCGCCCCATCCCCGGAGAAAAAGAACGAAAGAAGAGAGACGCTGCCGGTAGATGTGCTAAAATAAACACGACTCTGAAACTCGGTATGGAAAATGACGGAATGTGTTTTAGTTTGTGGTTTGTTGTCTTCTCGGACGTCTAACATTCTGAATCTCATACGACCGACTTAAAGGGGACGAGAACTCGTGGGCGAAATTAAAAAAAAAACTTGTATTATGCTATTAATGCATTCATACGACTGGAGCCCCCATCCACCTACAATCTCCCCCAGAATTTCACATTACAGTGAAAGATGACTTATTTACATATGAATGAATGAGATGGTTCGTCTGTCAAAGGGGATATTGCAGGTTTTCTTTACACGTCAGTCTTAGACCTTTACACGCCAAATATCCTGCTATAACCTGCTATCTACCAACAACGGAAATATGGCAGACATGCTTTGCTGAGAGGCTCAGAAAACCCACAACACCACGTCGTCAGACTGACGTTATAGTTCGCATAAAGGCCTCTACCCCCGACTGGGACATTGATATCTCACATCTAACACACGGTGTGACACTTCAGGTCAACCCTTGACCTCTGAATTGTTCTGTACACAAACTCGATCAACTGCGATCCATTTTTGGACCGGACCTCAGTTTCTCACTCCAGACCGCTGCCTCCCTTTTCGTCCAACTCAACTGCGTCCTTCACCTTCCACATTTTCACGATGCCTGTTTAGCGCAGCCACAGTCCACGGAAAAGTGAAGCGTTGGTGTACAGGCTAGCACGAGGCGCCCCGCCAATATCGCCAAATCAACTCGAAGCGGAAGCGCTGTCCCTCGAAAGTTACCTTCCTGCGAATTGATATAGTCGATGATATAAATTGTTATTCGTACCGGACACAAAACCTCACGTTGTTGAACAATTTTGGCTGCACAGAACAAAGTGAAAAAAGAAAAATTGAAAGTTTGCGGTACACCCAAGACCTGTTGCTGTACATCTGAATTAGTACACCTTAGGTAGGTGTGGACATATAGTGCGTGCTTTAGCTCCTCCGGCGCAACGCCGAATAATAACGTTAGAAGATATGAGTGTTGTTACTTTTATTAATCAGCTGAAACACCGGCGGTTTTCATACAGCTCAGCTGTTTCCATTTCTGTCCATGGGCACCCAGCCCAGCTGTCACCCAACAAACTATAGCGCTCTGCAGCGAGCGCACAGTCACAGTTCACTCGAGGGGAAAAAAAAAGGATAAAAGTGGAAAATCCGAAGGGAGATGCGAAAAATCGAACGCTGCATCTTCGTTCAGTGCTCCAACGCTTTCATAACTCGACTACGGACCACATCAGCAGGTTGTGTTCATCCTAGCGACAAGAAGCTGCACTGTGACGTTTCGAGTCTCGCAGCTTCTTGTGGACAAAATGAAAATGATCCACCGAAGTGCTCTGAAAACTGTGTGTTCGAATCTCGATTGCGACATTTTTCTTACTTTGTTTGTGATGAGAGTCGGGGGGGAGGGGGATGGGGGTTAGGGGTGGTAGTCGGTGGGAGAGGAACACGGGTGAGCTGTGACTGTAGCTCGCTGCGGTGACTGCTGCGCTGGGTTTCTATGGAGAGAAATGGAAACATGAGCTGATGAGAACCGGGTGGCTGGAAGCTTCTGTTCTTCCCTTTCACGTCTCTCTTTTCTCTCCCGGTTTACATCCCACCCCCTCCGCCCGTCTCCCCGGTAGAGAAATATGTTTACAGTGTCTCCGATTCTTACCGGGCGAAACGGCTAGATGACGTCATGTCGGGATGAGAGCAAAACGAGACCATCCTGTGTCTTTTTCCTAAAAGTACACTATAATCATAATGGTACAAGAATCTTATGCTACAGTTTTTTTTTAAAAAAGGCAGCTTAGTACTTTGACATTTGTTACCGTGATCCCAGACTGAAGCTGAAAAAGACGAGTATCTCAGTGTATTGTCGTTTGTGTGTGAGAGAGAGAGACAAAGAAAGAGAGAGGTGGGAGTTCGCTATTTCACAGCAACCTCTTTTTGAAGAAGCATCAACATTTGTCCCTGCATCTTTACAGAAACAGCAACATCTTTGACAAGAAGAAAGTAGACGATCCATCGCAGCTCATCTGCACCTTCGAGGCCACGGACCTGGTGGGGATTGTCTCCCTTCTGTACGGCATGATGCTGCACTCCGGCGCTCCGTCTAGAGGCGACCTGGCCCCTCCCGAGATGTCTGCCCAGACCCTGGCCATCATTGTCAGCGGGCTTCGGATGCTGAATCACATGGCTCTTCTGGACCTCAGCATGCTGCAGGTACGCCACGTGACTATGGCAATAGCATACTATAGTATCGTAATGTATTATTAGCTAACGCTTTGCCACTAACACCGCTGCCCTCTCGACGTAACCTCTTCCTTTACTGTCTTGCCGCCTGCCTTCACAATCCGTGAAGGGGTATGAGGAGCTGAAGCTCAGCAAGAATGTGGCACTAAACTGTGCCGTCAAACAGTGCCATCAGATTGCATCGAGCCGTCGGGGCTAAGATGATGGCCTTTAAATCTGCGTAACATGTGGGCTTAAGTCGTCGTTTATAGCATAATAAAAACAGCGGTTCGTAATGAAAACATATCGGTCGGTTCACTTGCTGAGTCTTAGCTCTGAGGTAGAGTCTGCTGGGAGTTTATCAAAAACTAATAATAATGTATGTGTAATATTTGTGGGAAGTGAAGGCTTCCAGCTTGCCCTGCATGGCAGCGGCTGTACAGCTCAGACAACGAGATCAAAGCCCGAGATAGGAAAGAAAACGACAGATTATTACAGTTTTAGCACGAGCAGATGCGCGAGCGAAACTGTTTACGTTCGGGTTCTCTTTCTTTTATTTGAAGAGGTTCCGGTAGATGGAGCGGATGTGCCGGGTTTCGGACTTGCCCTGTGAAAAGCCGCGATGAGAACTTTTCGACAGACATCTCCAGGCGTTGAAGTGAACTTTTAGATTAAGCGGGTAACGCGCTGTGAATGGGGGCAGAACCACGCCACCACCTCACACCCACCCACACCTTATTACCCATGCGTGCGCGCGCACGCACGCACGCACACCCACCCCTCAAACGCACGCTCGCGCGTTGTGAACGCATCCACGCACTCGCCCTTCGGGTGCAGAAATGTGCATTGGCGGCATTTCCTGCTTAATGTTTTCTGGGCAGTCTCAGCCCACCTACAGATGATTTTGCGCGCACCAATTGCACTCGCCAAGTTACAGTTGCGCGGGAGCTGTGTTGCTCCGTACTTTAGTTGACCCCGTGTGACTCGGAGATGGACCCAGGGAGTTTCACCTGAACGGGTGACGCGGACCATGGACTGGGGTGAGGGTCAGAAGGGAGCACTCATTGGCTATAAATATACTACTTATGGCTGGACGACGGCTTTCATCCTTGCGAACTACACAGGGGTTATCCCCTGGCTGTAGGTTCTCTCCATCACCACCTCACACCACTCGCCTTCCTCGCACCTTATAAAATTCGTCCCAGCACTGTATTTTTATTTCCCTGGTCCATTTTCTGGCGCCTGCGCAAGCGCGGCGAGATCTGACATAACTTCGGGGAGAGGCCTGGTCTTGGCTGCATCACCGGCGCAGCTGCTGTGTCCGTGGAGCCGTGACAGATTGTCAAACAGCGCCGTGCCTAACGCTTGGCAGATCATAACACAGGCTACATGATATTTTCAACAATCGGCAGCGCCCCCTTTTCTGGCTGTCTCGTCTGTCTATCTCGCGCTCCACCCCGACCTGCTCCATCGCGTCTTCTTTTCCCCACCCCTGTCGCTCCCCTCCCTTGTCGTTGATTGCTCTGTTCCTACCTCGCTCTTCTGTTCCAAATTAAAGCCACTGCTTTCCGTTTCGTCATTTATCTTTCTTCTCCTGCGCCTCCGATGTCCTTTACCTATCGTTTCATCCGACTTTCCATACCCCCATACCAAAAATTTACTTTCAAAACTGTAACTTTTAATTAGATTTTTGTAAGTATGCGTATGTGGTTATGTCGTCTGCTCGGGAATTCTTTCTACTCCTACCGTGTTGTCTTACGTACTCACTCTTACAATACGCAGTCGGAACAACAACAACAGTCGCCACTGCATTCTGATATATCACAGCATTCATACGACACGAGCCCCCATTCACCTATAGTTTCCCAAAGAACCACATAGCTCAGTGACACAGTGAAAGATAACTATTATTTATATGGAAATGAGATGGTTCGTCTATCGAGGGATGTCTTCAGCTTTCTTTACACGTCAATATAAGCTAGGTCTACACATCAGCTATCATACCATTTTTTGCCAGTTGTTAAGTCTTACGTATGACTCGGCTGGGGCGCAAATCACAATAAGCGGATGCCTTGATCACTAGACCACCGAGGCCGTCGGGTTTTTTTTTTTTCGGGTTCCTCTTGTATGTTTAGAACAGCTTCCATATTCTAACCTTTAAATCTGAGCGTTTAGTTTGCGAGCTTAGAGAAATGTTTTTCTATAGTTGGTTCGTATACCTGACTTGCGCAATATGGCGGGGGAGAATTTGCGCAGCTGATTTATTAGCTTTACTATGCACAACAGCTGCCTTTCTGTTTATTGTGTGAACCTGTGTAGTGCGCTGTGTGGGATCACCAGAGGTTTCGCCACACAGCGTCACGATCCGACGTCACTTGTCACGATGACTGTGGGTGTGACACCAGGCTCGGTGGAATGAGGTGCCGTGTAGTTCGTTTCCTGACGGTCTGAGATGCCAGCAGGTTCGCCCCATGGCAAACTTTGACTGCCCGACTTTGTTAGCTTACAAAAAATGGTTCTTGGTGTTTACCTCCTTCTTCGGCCACTCCCCTTATCTGTTGGTTTTCCCACCTTCCCACGCGGACCCCAGTCGCGCAAGAGGGCCCAGCGCATTTGTTTACCGGGCGCAATCAGATTTCGCTTTCTTCCATCCTCCCACCCTCAGTCCTTTACTGGCGTATGCTAATCAGCCGTGGGCAGAAAGGCTTTGGTTTGGTGTTTGCTGTGGCCGTGCTACAGATCTGAAGCGAGAAACGATAGCTCGGCCTCTACCTGCCGCCTGTCCAGAGGCCAGTCTTGAAGGCGGAAGAAACAGAACCAGTGCAAGAGTGACGTCAGAGTTCCCCCCTTCCACCACTGCTTGCGGTCCTTTCATCTCCAAAGCCCACCTCTGGCTTAATTTTTTTTCTACTCGGGTCACGAATCTTGGTCGGGAGGACGGAAGTGACGCGTAGAAAACTATGATCGCGAAGAAATTTGGGGCCGTAAGCATAGCGGTGTAGTCTGCCGGTACTTCAGTAGTATCACCGTACTTCTGTCGGAAGCGCTAACTGTTGCTATGCACAGGGCGAGAGTTGGCCTTACTTCTGACGTAGGAGAACCTGTTACGACGGCGTAGTTTACGACAGCGAAATCCCTGTAGTAACGCTTCGTACTACTAGTCGCGAGGAAAGCCAACACGGCGTTACCTGTAATTTGCGTGATTTTGGAAGGAATACAACGGCGAAGACTTCGTAGGGATCGCATTTTTCGAGATCGGACTAATCCTCTCGAAGTGTTTGATGACGACCAAGTGTTTAGAAAGTTCACATTTCGTAGAGAACACATTTTTCTTCTCACGGACGAACTTCCGGGCGACATAGATTTTGCTCAAAGAAGAAAAGGTTCCTTGCCCCCATTAATGCAAGTTTTATAAAATGTTATTATTTGAGTTTATTCACGTCAAAAGACATCAGATATGCTCTTAGTGTGGGCAGCTAATTACTCTTGGTTATCAGTTCCAATTAACTATGCATTCATCTGGTCTGAAGTAATCACAAATCAAATGAAATAATATATATATGTATATGTCTTTAGGGTATTTAGCTATTGATAACTTGCTTTTGTTTATTTACCTAGTTCTTCTGTACTTGTCTTGCAAGTGTCAGTTCCTTCCACTGAAAATAACGGGTATATATATATATATGGGAAAACAATTCTTCAAATGTTATTTTCTTTTAATAGTTTCACCTATCTGAATCCAATATACCAATACTGCAGTGAACCATAATTTCCACCAACATATTGTTAACACAAATAATTTAATGACTATTATTTATTTTCCAACGAATTACAAGCTTTATCACTTTTATCAATCCTTGTTAATTAATTTATTTCAAACTTTAGTAATTGATTTACACCCATCCCTGCTCACAGCTATCTCTTTGGCAACCTACCTGGAATGCCTGCGCGTACAGCACTATTCGATCCAATTATGCCACAAATTAGATCGTCGTATGGCGTTGAAGGTGGAGGGGGACCACCGCCCGTTCTTGCCGCATCCACCCTTTGTCTCAGAGTGGCAGATTTCAGGTCTCTCCACTTTGTTTTAATTTCATCAACATCTCGATGGGCAATACCGCAGGCAGAGATCTGCTCTGCAATTTTTACCCAAATCTCCTTTTTTCTTTTTACTGTTACGGATGTTTGCAGCTTGGAGAGCAAGATTGCTCTTTCTGCCGCAATTTCTGTTAGCAACACTCTTATTTCAGCATCACTGAAATTTGCCTTGCGCTTGATCGGTGCCATGTTTGCCGCCACTAGTAACGCATGCGTACTTGATACAAATCGCTGGGGAATCCCACGTAAATGCGTCCTTGACCTCCCCACTTCGCGCGTAGCTACTACAAGTTGACCTCGAGCCCTATGCCTACCAGATTCAACACAGCCTACTCGCACGCGTAGAAACTTGCGAAGTAGGCGATACTACAGCGAGTACCGGACTCGCTCGCTATGCTTACGGCCCTTGATTAGCTCGTTTGGAAGCCCTATAGTAACCTGCCAGAGTTTTGACGCCTACTTCATTTTCCGTTGTAATTGTCGCAGCTTAGTTTATTTTGTTTTCTAATTAGTTTTGTTTCCCGAAACTTCAGGTGCGTATTGCTGCTGGTTGTTCAGTTTCCTGTTTTCGCTTGTAGGTCGTGAAGAATTGTTTCGCGTGTCTTCGAGTTCTCTGACATTTGTTTCTTCGTCTTCTTTTAATCTCTGGATGGTTGTCGAATGCGTGTCGTCAGACCAGCAATGAATATCGAGACGTTAAGGGAAAAGCAAGATTATCTGATGCAGCTTGCTGGCTACGACTTCGCAAACGGTTTCTTAATCACATGTCGATAAGTGAAAGAAAAATTATGATCTCTATTGCGGAGCAAGGGATCTAAAGTTGCACATATGCACAAAAGTCTTTTTTTTTTAGAAGTAAAAAAGAATATGATGTACCTAGGTAACCAAAGGTATTCGCCCTTACACAGTTTACAATTTGGAGGACACGAGTGTGAACAGACTGCGTTGTACTCTCACTCATTACGCAATGAAATATTGTAAGAGCTTGATATGGTGTCAGCTCGCCAGAACACGTTCGGTTGATGTTGGTTGGGAGGGGCAAGGGGAAGAAAAGGTTGAGGAATGCTAGCGTGTGCCTACTTGGATTATGGAGGGTTTTTGTGGACGGGCGTTTCCGAAGTTGAGCTGCAGCCTTCGTCGTCGGCAGGTCGGAAGTGTTGCCCGAGGCCTTGGCTTCCCGCTAGATCTCTCACCCTGGCGATGCGTGTTGAGATGAGCTTGAAGCCCGATGCCCGAGTTCCTGCAGCCAAAACAACAGAGCGGCGCTGCGTTTCCTTTCGCCAGTCTCTTGATGCCCTACGCCGTCGCTGTTCTTGTGTTATCTTTTCTTTGGGGAAGTTGGGTTTCTCTGTCTTCCTCTCTGTGCACGCTCTCGGCCCACAGCCGCTTGGGGGTAGGGATGTGCTGGGCATGTCCTCGCCGGCAGGCTTCCGGACTGTAAAGTTTGGTGCGCCGAGCAAGTTTCTGGCGTTGACAGGAAATGGACCGACAGCCCGTCAGGCATTCTGGAACGCGCGGACGGATTCACATTCGAAAGGTGTTGTCTTACCTTGGGAAACGCAAAGAACTAGCAGAACCCTTTCGTTTCTTCTCTTCTTTCGTTGTTTGAGGCTAAAGGTTTTCATTCGCCATCCTTCCCCCCCCCCCCCACCACCACATCAAGCTGTCGCGACCGTGGTATCAGCTAGAGGCAACGTGGTACTGAATAGACCGATGCTAGGTTGGGAGTTCCGTGGGCATGCGCAGACGCGGATCGCGAGCGCTACCTTCTGGATCCCGCACCTCTTGTACTTGCACAGAAGAACAAACTAGGCACAAAGTCTTGAGAATCCCGTTTACCAGGTGTGGACAGTGCTGGAATCAGGTTTCCCTCTTTAGAGGGAGAAGGAGACTGCGGAAGGTTGGGGGAAAAAGTGAGAGGAGGAAATCAGGGAACAAACCTCACCGCCGCAAACAGGTGGGCGCGATTTCAGGTGTACCTAGCAGCCCAGAACGGCGCATGCCCGGTGTGTTGAAGAGCGGGCGGAGGCTTGGAGGTGGCTGGGCTGGTTAGCCGGCGAGCGGCATTCCGTCCCCCATTGCCATCAGCTGCGTGTCCTTCCTGTGGCCCCGACCAGCCGCCTGGCCGTCACAGACCTCTCGTTGCACCCCGTGTTTTGCTGCCTGATTGTCCACACCTGTGGGCACCCGGTGACAGGGTCCCCTGGCGCCACGCTGGGCAGACGCGCAGACGTTCTGACGTTCCGACAAAGTGTACCCTCAGACCTACTGGCGGTGGGGGTGGTGCCTAGTGGGTGGGGGAAACCGTCACCCTAGGTCTACCAGTCGTTCGGTCGCGCGGTCTAGAGGTCATTCTCCGGTGCACTGGTGGCGCAGACGCTGCCTCTCTGGAACTGTTGCCGCTGCAACTGTTTCTGGTCTGCCGCGTGTTGTGATACAGAATAAAAACACTTTGTTTCAGATTTAGTCTTTTCTTTTATGTTAGCTCCACGCTTTCCTGCTTCCGCTGTGTGTGCGTGTGTGTCTTGCTGTGCCGGTATTGTTTTGTTCCCTGTATCCGAATCTTCCTGCATTCTAATGTTTGGTCACATGTTTACTATCTGTTTACGGTTCGGTCGCTGCTTGGAGGGGTCGGAAAGGAGAGGGCCGGAATGGACCCTTTAATATTTTGTCCACCAGGGCTGGGTGACGTGAATGTTCGTATCTGCATTTCCAGTGATGATAGCGTCGTAAGGCCTATTCGCCCCATGTAGTTTACTTGCAACTTTACGTATAGACAGGCAGTAAGAACACATTCGTCCAGACCTTGTTCTTTCTTAATTTCTTATCCATCTTGTGCGCCTCTGATTTCCACAGCCGAACGGAACGAGTGCGTCCTGTGAGCAGAAGCTCAGACCAACGAGAGAACTGACAAGATCCAATTGATTAGAAAACTAGGAAGCTTTTTACAGAGCTGGGAGGTTTGTCCTTATATAAGCCTTAGTCGCTGAGTCTGCTAGACAACGATGAGCGAGCTGGCTATATGTGCAAGATGTAGGAATAAAGCCAGGCTGTCGCGAGAAGATGGAAACTTATCGATTTAAAAGTTTGCAGAAATGACAAGTGTTATTGTTTCATTCATCGTCAGTCATATGTACTTATTTAGGTACACGTACTAGCGACGAAGACTTCATAAATCAGAAAATGTTCCTGTTGGCGCGGACCGCGTCAGGCTTGAGGATAATCAATTCGAGACAAACGTTTTTCCAGTGCATCTCGAAGCGCTTGCTTGATGAAAAAATAATGAAGAAATCCAATGCCCCGAGTTCTAAACACAAGAGGCGCGAATGACTTGCTTTTTCTTCCTCCCTTGTCTTTCGTGGTGGCAGTCCCTGAGGGCGCGGAGAATTCGCGTGATTGGCAGTCTCCGACAGTCTGTTTAAGCAGTCTGTCCGAAATTAGGTGAGAGCCAGAAGTGGACTCGCCAAATGGCGCCGGAGCACCCCCTCCAAATTTTTCCAAATAGAAAAGGCCTTGCGGGTGTTGTTCGGGATTATTTTTTTCCCCTTTCCCCAACCTCCTTCCCAACTCTGTCTTGCTCGCCGTTGGCCATCCGTCCATCCATCCATTTATCCATCTCGCAGTCTTTCTTGCTTGCTTCCTGCTCAGCTCTGTATCAACCCTGGAATCGTCTCTCTCTCTCTCTCTCAGCTGTCTGTCCCTTTACCTCTTTTCCTCCCCCTCGCCCTTTTTTGTCTTCCTATCTACGCCTCAAACGTTAAGTATGCATTTCCTCTGTGTGATTCTCCATCGGTATGCTTTTTGTCTTTATTTATTGTTTGCTTTCGCCGATCTGCTTTTTCCAAAGGCCTGGTCTTGAGAAGTTTATATGATGTGCTGGTGTCTGTTGGCCGTATAATCGTGTAATCAGGGGCAAGCGGGAGAGAGGCTGGGGAGCGAGTGGTGTGGGAAGAGAGATGTCGTTTATGTACGTTCGTGCGCTGTAGTGTCCATGCTGCCATATAAACACATGCTAAGAAACAGCTGGATCCTGCGTTGACCAGAATATCACGAATCTGAAATTCAACGAGAGAGAATTTCGCGCCTGAACACTCCTGAAGTTTTGGCCCAGCACTTTGTTGACCGATCTTCTGTTTGGAGTTTGTCTTTGGCATGTTTGTCAATCATCGTCTTCGCTGCCTCAAGAGCGCTTGGCCAATGAGCGGGCGGTTGCGAAGCCGGGAGGGTAAATATTTAACGTTTCGTTCCACCCCAGCCTCCCCCTCCCAGCCCAGAGCCTCTCTGCACTTCCCCTAGGGCTCGTGGAGCGAAAGGGTCCTCGTGGCTTGGGTGTGCTGGGGTCACAGCCCGTGGGTCACGGGGTGTCAGTTTCAGATTTCCTGTACGGCGGCCGGAGGGGCCCTAATACGATTAGGCCTTGTCTGCGGTCTTGATGTAATTACCGCCAATCAACGGGTCCCTTTCATTTGCCGCCATGCCCGCGTCTGCGCAATTGGAGCCTTGGGCACTATGGCAGCTTGGCGGATGAGAAATCGGAGAAGCAGGCTGCCAGAGTTGACACCTAGGTTGTTTCTTAAAGACCATCACAGTCGGAGGGGTTAATACATAATGGTGGAAATCTGTGTGTGCCTGCTTATGCTGGCAATCGGTGTATTGCTGCTTATGCTGGAAATCGGTGTGTGCCTGTCTATGCTGGAAATCTGTTTCTGCCTGTTTATGCTGAAAATCTGTGTGTGCCTGCCCGACTAGTATTTTCTTCCTGCCCCTCTCTCAGTTCCCCACCCCACCCCCTTGACTTTTGCTGTATTATTTCATTCACACCAGACAGGGAGGAGGGGAGAGAGAGCATGCCTGGGTGTATGAGGAGAGAATTATGTGCGACGCTAGTTAAAATGGTATTTCGTCAATTCTCGTAATAATACAACTATAAATAAACTAGTCTAAAATCAAATGGAGAAAGTCCAGAAGCAAATATAGTGATAGTTTTTTGTGTTTTGGGTTTTTTTAAAAAATAAGCAATAGTTTCTGGCAGATTACGGTAATTCGGCAATTATGTTTAAGAGAGAAATGGAGAGAGGCAGTGGCGTTGGGGGTGGGTGGGGGAGATTGGATATAGGTACTTTTGTACATCCACATATGCACATGTTTGTATACATCATAAGCACAAAGTGGTGTGCACCCACACGCCATAATGTACATATGGATTCATTAAAACGCCATATTCTGCTTCCGAAACAACAGAAACTTCAGAGGACCTGAGGCAAATGCATTTCTCGTTGGTGTTGTTTTTTAAATGCTTGATGACGATTGTGAGAGTTAGTAAATTAGTGTATTAGTCCTTTGATAAAACAAGTTATTACCGAGTCGATGGGAGAGACAAGGTGGATCAGAAAGGATTGGCCGTTTAGGCTGTAATGTTTTGTTGGGTATCACCTTGGGGGGTGGGGGTGTGCACGTGCGTGCTCGTGTGTTCACCGTTTTACCTTCTGCTGGCAGCGTACGCTGGGAGAGGAAGCGATGTCTCTGGAGTTTCGACACATCGCCAGCTACCTGATCTGGTACAGTGGTCACCGCCTGTGCGAGGACCTTCTGCACGAGGTTATCCTGTGCGTGGGCTACTTCACCGTTCTTCACCCTGACAACCAGGTGAGAGTCCAGGTCGAAACATATTGTATGTAATTTCCCAGCAAGCTACTAATGTCGCGCGATTTTTGTATTTGGCCATTTCGACGGTCTTTGGTGTGAATCTTTGTATCCCCGCCCATCGATGTATACTGTGTTTCGGGTGTGTGTGTGTGAGAGAGAGAGAGAGAGACGAGCGTGCGCGCCGCCTGCTTTTTGCGGTTGGTATGAGCCAACTCGACAGTGTTGTCCAAGCACGTGACCTGGGTATGCTAAGTAGCTATTTATGCTGCTGTTGTATCGTTCAGTATCCATGCTAGTAACGATGACATAGAAACCTTTATAACCAGAGAATCTCGACTAACTTTCACGCTGCTGGCTAAAGGGAGACAATCGCAAGAAGCGAAGCGACTGGAAAGACCGGGTGGAGGGGGGGAGGAGTAGCGTTCTAGAGCACTGGGGATGTCCGGAGACTGGCAGGGAAGGAAGAAAACTGTGCTGATGGGATATGGAGAGCAGCACAGGGCGTTGTAAGGCTAAAGAAAGACAATGGTGGACAAAATCATTTCATTTTTTTCCCCGGAGGGTGGTGGCGGGTGTTTAAACGTACCTTGCCTAATGTCACTTTTGGCGACGTCCCCAAAGAATCTAAACGAAACCTCGTCTTAAACTGACTTTCTTATTCTTTTGAACTGCTAGAGCCAAGCTTGAACATAGCTGTGCCGTTAGAAAGGTTACGGAGGCAGACTTCGTCGCTGTCTTTACGCTGGCCACAAGCGCACTGGCCACTGTTGCGGCGTCACAGGTGCTTCGAGAAATCACAGCTCCCGAATTTCGCGATTGGATGACGTCAGCAGTATGTTTTCCAGCACGCGAGGAACTCCAAAAGAGTTCTAGGACACGGTGGGGAGGGGGGGGATCCATCATATCGACTGACCTGAACGTAAGGAAAACATCGATGTCCAGATGGATAAGGAGGGGATGGAGATGTGGGTGATGGGAGTGGAGTGGGGGCTGGTCATCGTGCGTTGAGTCGATTACAGACCTCACCTCGCATGTTACAAGCCTAGAACAGCACCAGCGTCTTCCAATCCGAAAGTGTAATAGAAATGACCATTTTTTTTGGGGGGGGGGGGCATTCTGTTGTTGTGAAAGGTGCCTCTAATTCCCCTTCCCACGAGCCTAATAGCAGCTGGTTCAGCAATAAAACGCGGAGTGGATGGGGAGCGAATATATTTTGGGGCCTTTCTCATCCATAGCTTCGCGAGAAACTATCATATCCAGTGAAGTCGTCTGGCAGGAGGAGGGAGGGTGTGTGTGGTTTGTTTCTTCCTACTGGTTGTAGAGAAGAAAATAGTACTAACAGTAATGAAGTCTTCCTACTGGCTATAGAGAAGAAAATAGTACTAACAGTAATGAAGTTTGGTGCACTTCAAGTCACAGATCGCTGGTTTCCCAAATGAAAGCGCTGTTATCGGAGATTGGTAAGATGACCAGAGTTTGGTACCGGCGACTTGCTCTTTGCTCTGACCAAAGTCGCCCGGTGTCGCACGTGCATCCTAGTGCAACCGTGACGGTATTTTTGAACTGCTGCACAATACAATCAAGCTATTCTATTCCGCCACCCCACCCCAAACGCCTGCCACCCCCCCCCCCCAAGCCTTTTCCTTCGCGATGTGAAAGCTACCATCGGTGTGGGGTCTCAGATTTGCGCGCGTTTTGTTTGCCGGGCTGAGTGGCCAGTGCCACGGTCGATTTTCCTTCAGGAAAGCGAAGGTGTACTTCAGGTTTGCCTGCGTATCCCCATACTGTACGCACGCGCTGGCAGGGTCTGAGGGCCGCCCTCCCACTGTGCACTACTGAACGAGGCGGGGGAGGGCTGAAAGAATGGAAAGAAGTAAATGTGGAGACCTCATTTACAGCTCCGAGACAGTGACGTGCTGTCACTATAAAAAAATCAGTTGATTGTGTGTGTGTGAGTTTGCGCGCGCGGCTGTACGTTAGCTTGCTTCATTTGTTTGATCTTGCTGTCGCTCTTTGGGGGTTAAGTAGAACACACTTGCAACATTTTGATCGAAGGAGGTAGACACGAAGTACTTGTATTTGCGTGCATGAAAGAGTTTGTTAATTTCACAGGCTGCATGGGCGTTGTGAGCACACGTGCATACGAAAACTCCGAAACATGAGAGCACGCCTGTACAAAAAACACCCCAAAACATGCGCGAACAAAATTCGTGCAAACCACCCCAGATGTTCGTCACGGAGACAATGGAAACGATTGAACCCATACAACACAGCCCAATTTTCACCTTAATCAGCGCACACCCACTTTCTCCACACTCACCCACCTTTCCCTCTCATAACGTAACGCCCGCTGCCGTGCAAGATCGTCTTTGTACACGACCGTGAAGATACAGACTCCACTGCCTGCAAGGGTTCGAACACACGGGGTCAGAAAGCTAGAATGGGTTTTAGTGTGGCTCCTGGGTTAACTGTGCCTTTGTGAGGATTTCCCTTGAAACGTCGCTTCTTTTTGTGCCTGGCCTTCGTCCTCGAGTTGGCCTCAGAACGGGACAAGCCGGCCAGGCTTCAGAGGGGTGGGTGGGTGGTCGGGGTGGAAACGATACTGTTGGGAACCAGCTAGTTTGCCTGCGTCTCTTGAAAAAGCTGTTACTGGGTGCTCGACTTGGAGCATCGGGACAGGCCTCGTAGGATTTCTGGGCAGGAGGAGAGTGGACTCGGTTGGACCTCCCCCCCCCTCCATGGGAAAGGTGGAAGGGTGCATGTTTCTGCGCGGCAACCGCTCGTCGCTGTCGTCATCGCCATCATTGTCTCGTTGTTGACGATTGCGCCTCCGTGGTACAAAACTGGACAACAGAAAGTAATTTGTCGTGTGCTGCCAAGACGCCCGTCATCGCGCCCAGGCGTGCGCGCGAGGGTCCCGATTGTTCCCCGAGTCGCGCAGCGAGCTGGGCAGTCAGGTCTGGGCCCCAAATTTATGATTCTTCGCTCATGGCGGCACAATGGGCGAGACGCTTCTAATCAACTTCCAATCATGCTGCGACAAACAAAAGCTCTTTGGTTAACTAAGCTCGGGGGGGAGGGGGGGCCGCTGGGATCGCGGGCGAGCCCGGTCCGTTTTGGCGCTGACCTGGGCCTCGTTGAGGGCTAATCGAATCGGGCGGCGACTTTGTCCGGATTAGTTTCTTCTTCCTCCTTCTCATCATTTTTGTTTGGGGGGGGGGGTGTCTCCCTGTGTCGGTGTCAAAGCTGCTGACCGGGTGCGAAGAATGAACATCTCCGATCTGGCGTGTCGCTGGTCCGGCTAAGGGCCAGGCGGGGTGACGGAGAGAGTCTGGCAGGTTTGAGCTCCGAACTTGTATTGCTGTTGTCTTGGCGGCGTCAGCGACAGAACACAGCAAGATTTATCTGGGCATTTTTTTGTCTCAGTGTATAACAGACCGAGTATGGTTTGTGGAATATAGTTTTGTTTCTAATTCTGTGACAACCTTGTGTGACGTTTCATGCCACGCATGTGTTTTACATGACGTAGTCTTCATATAAGTGATAGGAAAAAACTTAGGACGCAAGAACAATTCACGATGAGAGGTAATAACAGAAATAACGAACAGAGTCCACATAACTCACGGAGCGGCTGGAAACAAATTCTCATTGCGTGGGAGAGTTGTCTCTCCCTCCCCCTTCCCCCTTCTGCACGCTCGCTCGGGCCCACACACGCACACACATTTTGGCCTTTTTCCCTGGACTTTTTTCCCTACAATCTTTGAGATCGCGGCTTAAGCTCACCAAATCTCTTGTTACCTCGCGTTCCAGATTCTTGCATCGTTATTTGTTTGTTCGATAGTTTGTTCGAATCACAGAAAGCACTGAAACCAGATTTACCAACCAGCACCATAGACGTCGCACATTATGTAATCCCTGTGTTCGTACTATTTGTGAAAACTCGGCTCCATCATTTGTTGCTTAAGTGGAAATGTAGTCCTTGTGTCGTTGCTGTAAAGAACTTTTTCTCCTGGATGGCGCTGCGATTTAAAAATACGTATGTTCGAAATGCCTCTTTCCCTCTCTGTCCTCTTTCTTTCTTTTGAAACGTCCCCAGTACCGAAGAAAGAAGGAGTTTTTTTAAAAAAAGACAGGAAGTGGGGGGGGGTATTTCCAATCGGTATCAGGTCAAAGAGGACACTGTAGTCTGTAAATGTTACATTGTGAGTGTAACTCCTCACAAGGCATGACCTAAAACCCTCCGTCCTCCTCCCTCCACCCCAACCCCCACTTCCATTGCAGACCATTCTCCGGGGACAGCATTATCTGTTCAGTACACACCCAGAGCTGATCAAGTCCTGCTTGCACGATCGAGACAAGCCCCATCCTCCCCGTATCGACCAGCTATACGCTGGCAGCTTCCGACGCAGAAGATTTTAAACGGGTGGAAACGGGTGGTGGGAGGGAGGAGGCAGAAACGCCAGAGAGCCCGAGGTGTCACAGGTGACTTGTAAACAAGCGCTGGGCCAGGTTGCCGCTCACCAGGGGATAATCACTCTATCATTTCATCAGCGAACCGCCGGAGATGAAGAGCGAGGTAATGAGACCGTAAGAGGACGCTTTGTTGGCCGACGTGCAGGTTGACTTTTAATCTGGAGTTGTCACTTGACGGGGGACTGCCCCAAGGAGGGACTTGCGGGTGCTCCTATCGCGGGATGAGCGGTACCTGTGCTGCGGACGCGGCCAGCAGCTTGCGCGGCACCAGGACCCAGGGTCGGCCATTCGGTCATGTGTCCTGAAGCTTTCTTTCGTTTCAAATGTAGTTTGAATACCATGTTCAGTAAACTACATTTAAAAAGAAAGGTGCCCGCCTTTCTCATCGCTCATTGTTGTCAAGTTTTTTTTCCGCTGAGAAGTTTTATGGGTTGTCGATTCTCCATTTCTGCTGCCAAATTGAGAAATGTCACCAGGCGGGGTTTTGTTGCTGTTGTTGTTGTTGTTTGCTTTTTTATTTTTGCGTTGTAAAATTTGGAGGTCGAAGTTTCGTGGGGGTTGGATGGGATGGGTGCGCGCTTAATGACTTGGAATATTTACTGAACAATTTCTGTTTCTGATTCCATTGTCGCGAACACCTTTGGCTCAAAGCTAGACCATAGCCTGGTTTCGGAGCACTCGTGCCTCCTTGTCCGTCTCTACGGATTCCCTTTCAACTGATTCCCGCTCCCCCACCTTCCCCCTCCTCCCCCCACCCGCTTACCGCCCTTTCCGAGACAAGAACTACGCATCCGTTAGGTGGCAAACGTGACCTAGGGATGGTCGGCTCGCAGATTTTTCCAACCGTTTTCCCCCTTTAACTTTTGAGACTATCGGGTCAGAAACTGAAGGAAATAGCAGGCAAGCAAGCGGTTGGATAGCCATTGTTAGCACGCGCACTCATGCACACGACGCACCAAGCGCAGCCGTATGTTCGTTGCAGCCTTTGAACTCTAGGGCATGTAATGGGAAAACAACCAGCCTGGTGCTGGAAAGAAACGGGAGAGGAAAAATATCTAATCCAATGTTTGCTTTCCAATTTTCATCCTGCCCTTTAAGCGCCGCTTGGAGAGAACCCCTGTTGCCGTTGATTCAGAGGCCAACAAGAGAGGTTCGGAGATGTCTAGCTGGTGGGGCGAGGTGGGCCAGGGGAGGGGGAGTGGTAGGAGGCGGGTGGGGACCGTGTGACGAAAGGGACGAAGAAAAGAAAAAAAAAAGAAAGCGCGCGGTGCCTGACAAAGATCAATGGAATGATGATTAAAAAGCTACCTTAGATGGAATTAATTCGGGGAGAGAGGTTTGCAGGATGATGAAAGGGCAAGCGATTTGTGTGTGACGCCACTTAACTGATTAGTTCCTGTTTGTGTATGCGTTCGCCTCTGCAAGAAAACACACGATTGCTTAAGTTTGACTAAGCTGTCCGAGGGTGGAAAGCCGGGTCCCCCGTTGTGAAGTTGGGCATACAAGATGGGGCGCGGGAATTATGCCTTTCTTTCTTTCTTTCTTTCTTTCTTTCTTTCTTTCTTTCTTTCTTTCTTTCTATGTAATGACTAGTGGAACATTTGCAGTCGATTAGTTTTCCATTCAGAAACAGTGCAGGGTTATGGTGAACCTAAAACAGGAAATCTTTCCGATAGGTGGGATACTCGCAGCATCGTGTACGTAAGTGAACTGCATACATTCTTGGAGTCGCTGGTACTGCATTCACAGATCCACATGTTCAGGTGTTTCTGGAAAACGATGCTTTCAAATGGATTTAATGTTAGCTAGATGTAGAAGCATATTTGAAATCGCCCGTGTGGGCTTGCAGTAAAAGTTCGCCGCACTGAAATATTCGTTAGATGTGTTCTAGCGGCTGTGAACCGTACCTCCACATCTCATTTTATTGTGTTCTGTTCAGCCTTGGTCCCCTGACCCGCTTATGCTGCGCGTGAAGAGATGGGCCTTGCGGAATGCCAGCAGATGCTGACGATGATCTAACTTCCAGTCTTGCATTGCCAGAACAAAACGTCTTAAGCTAAGGCCTTTCTTAAGCGGACGAATGTGCCCGGTAAATGTAGAAACCCCTTGGCAGGTTTCAGAGAGATATAAAGATGTTTGGGGTGCTGGTATTGACGCAAGCGCGCACGCCTACACACACACATATATATACGCGCACGCACACATGGTCTCCTTACCCGTTCCCCGTTCGCGGCCATTTGTTGCACATTAATGTTGAAGGTCTGCAAGCGAAGAAAGGTACACTGAGTCTTCTGCAGGTTCTGCAACATGCAGATATCTCACCTCCTTTGATATTTCCACCTCTTCTTTCCAGACATTTGCAATTCCCTCTGAAGACTCTCGCGTACGTGCTGCATCTACAGACCGAACATTTTTTTCGAGTGTTATAGCATTTTAATTTTTCCCTCACACGTGTCCGTGAACAGTCAGCAAGAAAAGAATTTTAAACAAAATCCTGTATGGTAAAATGATACATATCAAAAAGGTGTCTCGCACATATCACCAACTTTAAAAAAACAGTGGTGTTATGGAGAGGGGCAGTGCTATGCATATGGTTTGCTATATTCTCTCCCCCCCCCCCAATCTCTCTCTTTCTCTACCTCTCACGAGAGAGAAGCGACTGTTTATTTAACTTCCAGTTGCCACCAAAGGCGATATCGTGACGGGGGAACAAGGGGAGAGGGNGACAGTGGGGGGGGGGGGGGGAAAGCGGGATGAATCCGGGAGCATCCAGAGAAAAACCCCGACCACCAGCTCTGTAAGTAGGCGCCACATGTAGTGAAAATATGTGTGCCGAATACAGGTTCCGAACCACGACCTTCTGTACAGGTGGCAAACATGGATTACTTGAGGAACCACATAATAAAGGGACCAGAAAATATGTTTGATTTAAACCGTCTGAGATCACCTTCAGAACACATCGATAGAACTGTAGCTAATGATAAACTCGAAGCATTCACATGCTTCTTCTAGCGGATTGGCGTTTTATACAGTTTATACGCGACACGCACATGTGCGAATACACATGCAGACTGAGAGTAGGGGAGGTGTAGGAGTCGTGACAAAACACGCCGTACCCTGTTCTTAAATCCACACCCTGGGGAGGAAAACATCTGTTCGTTTATACTATTGTAATTATATGCCTACACATGCTGGTGTTTTTAATGTGTGGTAGACCATGTAAAGGACGAAACGGGGCGGGTATTTGTATAATAGTGAGTGGATGGTGAGCGTCTGCAACCGTTTGTCTTACCTGAGATGGGAAGCAACCGCAGAAGCGAACGCCGTTTGTGACGTCCCCAAGTCGTGGTGGCCGGTGGCCGCGAGACGTATCATTTCGTCATAACTCGCCATCGTCGGCGGCAAGACGGAGGGGCCAGGGGACCTGCATTACCGCTAACTGGCCTTGGCGGCAGCGCCAGATAACCCTGAATGCAATTTTATTTGGGGGAGGGGGGCGGCAGAGGAAATGAATAATTAACCGGCTCAGATAAGATCCTGTAATGACTGTAAAACTGTCAGCGCGCCTAGAGCGGCTGCGACCTCCCTCCATTAGCAGATTAAACTCCAAGAAGATATTGGACACAGCGCCGTGAAATATGCATCACGTCCAGAACTGTGGGGGATGGATCAGAGGGAAAACTGTGCGGCTGGTTCTATATAATTACTTTTCCCGCTTTTCCGTCCATCGCATCTTGCGTTTCTTCTTTGTCATGTTTGTTTGTTGAATGGTTTGTCTGGTTTTGTGTTCGGTCTTTCGTATCTTTGTGTTTGCGCGTGCTGGCAGCTGTTTGATTTTAGTTGCGTTATTCCATTGAACATTGGGGAGAAGTAGTTTTGTGGTGAATATGTTAACAGTCGACAGAACCTGAGTGGTCAAGTTGTGTGGACCGGTCGCGCATTGAAGCCATGTACCTATAGGGACGAACAGCTGGTAAGAAAGTGAACAGAAGAATGACCTTCTGTTTCACGGATACCTATTTATGTGTAAGTTGTGCGCGCGCGTGTGTGTGTCTGTGTGTGTGTGTGTGAGAGAGAGAGAGAGAGAGAGAGATTGTCGCTGTGGTACTGTTGATTAAAAGTGGGTGGGAGGGAGAAGTTCGAAAGACAATTTTTTCAAAGAAAGTTTTCATCCTTGTGCCTGCGAGCAAACCCATCAATTTTTCATTAAAATTTATAAAAGTCAAAGACTAACATTAAAGACTGTTAAAGTTTGCGAGTAAATTTTAAATGTTATTTCAGACAGTTTCATATTATAATATTATTTGATACGCTGTTTACTGTAGAAGTAGGTTTTTCTCTCCTGCTAGTGGTGAGAGTGCCAATAGCGGATGTTTATATACATTTCATTGTTTGCGTGGCCAGTGCAGTCCGTGTTACTTATAGATGTGAGTGTCTGAAGTGTCTGTTTTCCTTGCGGTGTGAAACGCGCCGTGATAATCTCTAGTTCTTTCACAAAGAAGGGGCAGACAGTCTGAACGATCCCCCCGTCCTTTGAACGTTTGTGTTGTCGCGCTGTGGTTTGGGTTGCACGTGCGGAAAGTCCCCACATGTCCGTCACGCGCGTCTGGCTTCAAGCCTTTGTGGCGACGCGGATATCGCGTTCGCTGACGCGAAATAATTGGAGTGAGTCTGCAGGGTGTTAATTAATCCGTTCAGCAGCAGGCTTGGTCCCGTACTGTTTGCCCATTACACCTGAGGTGACGTCACGTGGTGTGACACCAACACTTATGGTTCTTGACGCATCTGCGTGGAACCAAGCATGTCTGAAAATGCATCGTCTTACATACAAGGATTAGTGTAAAATAAGTATGACTTTTAACCGCTAAAGCATGGCATGTTGAGTAGAAAACTTATCTGCACCGCATTCCTGGCAGTCGTGCATTTAATTTCTTCCCCGTTTTTTTTAAACCTCATAAGTAATACAATAAAAGTAAGAGCGGTCGTCTATTCTGTGAATGCAAACATTTTAAATACATCCTCTGTGGTGCCTTGCATGAATGTTCGTATCTCTATGCTGCTCGCACGTAAAGGTGGCCGTAAAATACACCAGGCGAATGAACCTTATGGCCACTCTTATGACATGAAGTGCGCACATCCATGCAAGCTATCCCTGGCTCTATATTCTGTGTGCTTGGTCCCAGACGTTCTGAAGTTTGTTAGTTGAGAGCTAATTGACGTCGGACACTTGTGATCACACCTATCTCGTTGGATATTTGTTTACTGGCAAACTGTTTAAGAGTTGTACTGGAAACAAAGAGAATTCACCTTTATGTTGCTAAAGGGAACAAAGTCACGACATTGTACGCGAAATTCTCCCCGTCTTTCACGCGCATATCCTCAGACCAAACAAATGTCCTTCTGGTACTGCCTGACAGTTCAGGGGGAGACACAGGAAACCGCTTCGCCTATCCTCTGTTATTTATTGTATCCGACCACTGCTACGGTGCTAGCCTTCTCGGAAATGGTTCTCGTATATTACGTGATATGTCTCGTTTTTCTTTAGCCCTGGGGGGTTTTTTGGTTTGTTTTTTTGTTTGGGTTTTTTTGTGGTAAACTCTGGTTTCCCCATCTTCACAATTCTCCGTTGTAGCTGTAACTTTTCTTTTGGTTTTTTTTCTTTTTTTTGCGGGGGAAAGTAGGCGTCGTGAAGAGAGGATTAGTGTTTTATGCAAAAAGTGTAATCTCAGTTCAAAGCGTGCTTTAGGCAGCCTGTTTGTGCTGGCAGCTCGCCCATTGTCTTTATAAAGAACGTTTTTTATTGCCTGATTACGATCTCAGAATGGGATTTTACAGTTTCTTGTGCGCCGCAAGTGCTTGCTTTAACTGCCTGGAAGTTTTTTTTTAAGTGTGTGTGTGTGTTTGCATGTGTGTGTGTGTGTCTTTTCAGGGTCCGCCTAGTATAAAAACGGTGCGCTCGAGAGTGTGTGTGTGTGTGGGGGGGGCGACAAGCATAGGAACAATGTAAGTGAATGAGAGTGTAGATGATACTGCTTTTTGGCATCAACTTCTTCCTACAAATTACTGCAGCTACTACATCTACCGCTGGTGCCGCAGCCTCTAGTCTACTATTGCTGGTTCTACTTTCTGTCGACAGGTCCTGCTGCAGTCCGGCCAGCCGCCCACCGTGCTGCAGCAGCTGTGCTCGCTGCCCTTCCAGTATTTCAGCGACCCTCGTCTGACCCAAGTCCTGTTCCCTTCCCTCATCGCCTGCTGCTACAACAACCAGTCCAACCGCCTCATCTTGGAGCAAGAACTCAGCGGCGCCTTGTTGTCTAACTTCATTGAGGTCAGGAATGATGATGACATGGATGTCGTTGTTGTCGTCGTCGTCGTCGTCGTTGTTGTTGTTGTTGTTGGTGGTGGTGGTGGTGGTGGTGGTGCAGCACCACGACGGCCACGATGACACTCATGGTGATGACGGTTAGCAGGAGGAGGATTAGGATGAATGCGATGAAGACGATGATCAAAATGATGGTGATGGTAATGTCATTGACAAAATATTTATTATTATAAGCTGTGACATGTGGAGCTTATTAAAACGTGTAACAGACTGTTCGACCATTATTACTGTTGTCATTACTAGTAGCTCGTTTTGTTGTTGCCTGTTACAAACACAATGAGTAATGAGTAGTTTTCCTTCCACGACGAAGTGGCGTGTCTCGCTGCATGCAGTTCGACTGTTCGTGAAACTTTGTATCGATATCGCTGTCAAAAGAATTATTTGCGTTTGAAATGTGTAGGGAGATGGGTGTTTTTTTATATGCGTGTTTCCTGAACCAGCGAATAGAATTGCCGTCAGACGGAGGAAATTGTTTGGAACACCCCGTGTGACGCATTTAAAAACAGTCGTCATCCACCCTAGATCCAGCCACCCAGCGAAAAGTCAATGGTGGATTAGCCAGGAATGCAAGCAGAAGAAGAAGAAAAAGTCTTCGGTAGACCAGCGAGTTGCGACTTTCAAAACAAACCAGAGAGCTGCCACTTGGTGCGAGGAGCCGGCACCGGCTTGGGTTTTGCTTTCCCTCCTTCGTGCCACGCGCTTTTGGTTCCTCCGACGAGCCAGAGAGGGTCCGTGTGCCAGACCGAAACCGAGATACCGTACGTGCGTGCGCATGCGTGTGTGGCTGGCCTGCGTGTTCATACCTTTCTGACAGCCTGAGACGGCGGGCTGACGGGTAGATCTCGAGCTGTGGGGTCCTGTGCGTTAAACCTTGACATCTCTGTCACAGTATATTTTCCACTCTCTCTCTCTCCCTCGCTCCCTCGCTCCCTCGCTCGCAGGCTCGTGGTGTGCAGTCTTGATGGCACACTACAGTGCTGCGCAGGCCGCTGGGACTTCCTGTTCCCTGGTCTATTGGCCACGTGCATCTGTACGACTGGAAAGGTGCTCTCGTCTCTCACGTGCAAGTGGAAAGCGCACACTCAAGTGTGCAATCCGCGGCTGAAAGTTATTCGAAGGAAGTGTTCCCACTGTGACCCTAAAATCATGAAACGTGTTTACGACCACATATAAGCCGACTAGCAGAATAGGTTCGGCGAGGATTTTCTCGTTGTTGTTGTTGTTGTTGTTGTTGTTGTTGTTGTTGTTGTTGGCGGGGGGAGTGGGCAGGGGAGGTGCCACGTCAAAAGTAATACCCGATCGGTCGGGAAAGCTGCCGGCAAAGCAGTTCAGCGTGCCATTGAGTCGAGCCGGCTGTACAGTTTCTGAACTTGTACGCTGGTGCCATTTTCTTTCAGAACGGGCAGCGATGCACTTCATCCTATCCCCACTCATCCTTCTTTACCACCTTTCATCAGCAATTCCTTGCGCCGTTCACAGTAAGATGGTGACTGGGGAATGGCAGACCCTCCCGCTTGCCTCCCTCCCACCAGAAAAGGGGGCGGGGCGAGGTGGAAGTTTACTACCGAGAGAGTTTGTTCTGACAGAAAATAATGTTCTGCACATGGGGCATATGATGAATGGCGGCAGTTTGAGCGCGTGCGAGGCGCGGCAAGCCCGTGAGAAGGGCCCGCGAAAGGACTCCCATCAAGAAAGTGTAAAGCTGCCATCACCGGCTTCCTCTCGCTCCATCACGTGACGGCCGAGTGTAATGACCAGTGTCAAAACTCTGCCGTCTCGGGATACACTCATTTCGGGACTAAAAACCGGGGCTGGGGCGCTGCTTAGGAAGGATGATTAATGGCGGCACAGCCCGTGGCCCCTTGCTTTGCCCACCCTCGGAAGGCGGCACCGATGCACGATGCACAGTTATTTTTGACAGCCTGCACTTGGTGTTGCCTCTCCAGTGGAGACCACACCAGTGTTTTTGCCCCCTTGATGATGATGATGATGATGATGATGATGATGAAGACTATGAAGACGATGATGTCGGCTGAAGATCCCCAAGTCAGAGCAGCAGAGTTATGGAAGGCAATGACAGCCTTACCAGATCAGTTACCGGAAGCAGCTGCGATATGAGAAGCGTGCAACAAGACTTTCAGTAATTTCCGTGACTGTTTCTCCGGACTGGCGATGGGAACTTGGCGTAGTTCGAATTTTTTTTAAAAAAAACATTATAACGTCCCACACCTAAAACAGAAATGCACGACGGGAAGGGGGTGGCGGGAGGAAGGTTGAACGTTAAAGAGGATTGCGTTGGGTGGGTGGGGGGAGTAAGTTACGAGCTTGCTTGCACGTGCTTCATAATAACGTCGCCTTTGGAGGGGGAGGGGGAGAGACGTCGGACCTGGCGCGAGCAAGAGGAGACTGCAGCCTGCGTATGCTGTGCTGGAAGTGCGTTTCAGAATGAACGGGTTGAAATAACTGTACATCGTAAGTTGTATTTTGTTCCCCACCTCTCCCCGCAGTCTGGGTCCTGTACCTTTTGCCAGGAAGAAAGAAGCAGGGTGGGGGGGGGGGCGAAGCTCTGCACTTCGGACGAGATGGGACAGGTGAGGGACGTTACTGAGAGTAACGCGTCTTGAAAGCGTGTGGGGGTAAGGGGGAGGGAGAAAAAAAAGACTGTGGGCTATTCTTCGCGGGAGCTGCTTGGCCTAATGAATTATGAACTGTAGATAAATCGAAAAGCATGATTTATGTGGCTCACTTAACGCCGACAGCGCCCTCTTGCGCAGCTTGCGGGGCTGCCCCGACTTGATACAATGCAGCGTCATAGGAGCTGCTGAAGGATGCACAACGACTGCCACCACCCCGGAGATGGGGTGGAGAATGAAAGACTGAGTGGGGGAGAAAGACAGCGGACCCCTTCCTTCCATCTCCTCCCTACCATTCCCCGAGCCGGGGGTGGGGGTGGGGCTGTTTCCAGATTACAGCCAGGATTTTTCTTCAGTCTGAGTTTGTGCAGTTTTACGAGAGGCTGGAAGGTAGGGAGGGGGGGGGCGAGGCTTTGGCAGTGACGTCTTCGTAGGTGGTTTAAACAGTGTTATCGGGGTGTTAGGTATGGGTCCTGTTATGCACAGGGGTAACTCGTTATAGATTGTTATTGCTGTGTAAGCATAGGATGTGCGTGCGTGCGTGCGTGCTTAACTAATACGAATGTTGTTGTATTGGGTGTATGTCCACTTACAGAACTAAATGCTATTACAGACTGTTGTTACAGTGTTTTGTTTAGGTCTTACAAATTTGATTGCAGACTGTGCAAGTTTTGCGGTCGAGCTCTTGTCGTGTTCGTAGAATGGGATTTATTTGTAAATATAATTTCGGGATGCGGAGATTGTTTCGGGAGTAATCTTAACCGAGATTTAAAAAAATGCGAGAACGTCTTCGTCCCGGGGACTGTTTTGTCAGAAATTTGTGGCGTGCAGTAGTCTCGCCCAGACATGAGATTTAATTTCTCACGCCCACCCCGGCTCGAGTCTTCTTCGACTGGTCTGGCACGGCTTCATGTAGGTGCCAGGTCTGTTTCTTTTCTTTTTCTTCTCTCTCCCTCCCCGCTCTTTCTCTCTTTCTCTCTCTGCCTTTCCCGCACGCGAGCTGCGCGCGGCGAACGGCAAGTTGTGAAAACACACCGGGCGCAGGGGCAGGCAGGTGGGTCGTCTTGGCGGGCGAGATGTGATGATTGTGTCACAGTGTTTGTTTCGTGGCAAGCTGGCAGGAGTTGTGCGGGGCAGGGGAAACAAAACGGCCTGTTGCCACGCGGCGGCATGCGGGTAAATAAAGAAATACTGTAGCTGGGGAGCGGTTTTTTTTCTTGTGGAGGTAGGGGAGGTCTGGAACGTGGAGTTACCACCAATAGATTCACTGATACTCAGCGCATCGCGTCTGTCCAGAAGAGTGAAAAAGTGCCCAAGATTCCTGAGTCTTGCACTCAGATGAATAGCTAGCGTTTTGTGGTATTTAGCTATTTCCAAGCAGTTTCCAAGTTTTTCTTTCTTCCATCGTCAAGTTTTCCTTGTAACAAAGTGTAACTGTTCATCCGTCTTCAGCTTTCCAGGAAGGCACGCTGCAGTTTCTTTATGGAGCTAAGGTGAAGCTAAAGTTTTCTGTAAATTGCAAACTTCATTTTCCTGGGCTTACAGCAGCTTATAAGCTTGACATAGTCGGCTGGCTGGTAACATTTTCTTTGTAGACGCGAGATTTTCATTCAGTCCCTTCCTTCCCTTTTTATGTGTGTGTGTGGTGGGGGGGAGAGGGGTAGGGCAATCAGGTGGCGCAGCAGCTAGCGATAATTACAACTGAAAACTTATTCTAAAACAGTGAAAATCGTGGGTTCTGGGCGCAATAGCCATAGTTGATTATTTTACTTCAATAAACCGCGGGATTCTGACAACTGTGTTTAAGAGAGACAACCATGGATATTTTTGTCTGTGAGGATAACACAGGCCATACTGCAATGCGTTTGTATTCTACAGAGTCGCCTTTTTAAGTTTTGGGTAGACAGAACGAGAGCGTAGGTCCGTGCACGCGCATGCATGCTTTTCAAAGACATTTATGCTGCTATTTTGATATATTCAATTATGGAATACTGGCACCGACCGCTTCTCTCACCTTTAAGAATAAGAATTCCTAGGCACCAGAAATCACTCGTGTCTTCTCCCATGAGGCTGCCCTCGCTCCCTCCCTTCCTCCCTTCGGCTGTCCCCTCCCACAGCTTTACTGTCCTCTCCGATCCGTGATCCAAAGTATTAATTGGGGTTGATCTGGCGGCTCTCGGAGGTATAGGCTTTTGCTAATCTTTCAACAGCTTGCTCTTTCTGAAGGGTGACTAGGCTCCGCCCCGTTTTCCTTCATATTTTAATCTCCTCGCTCCCTCCACTTCTCCACCCCCAGTACCACCGCCATTCACTGAATCTGGCTAACACCATCTCGTCTGCTAGCCCTGCGCCGTTTTTCTCTGTTGTGGACAGACACCGAGATTCCCATCCATTTCAATTCCAGACCTGCCACTCTGCTGCAGGGCTTGTTCGCCCAGACCTTGTCATTCCAATCGGTGTCGCCTCACATTAGTAACCCAACACTTTTGGGGGGACATTCCTCTCTCGAGGTGAAGAGGGAAACAAATGAATTCACTTATCATCACCGTTGATTTTCTCATTAGCATTTGACAAAGAGTGAAGCTAATGAAATATTCGTGGATCGACTTTTCCTCTCGGCCGGCTGTGAAAGCACCCGCAACTGAATTATGTCCACTTCCTTTTCGCCGTCCGCGACATCAGGGCCTTTAAAGCTCGCTTCTTCCCCTGGGGCTGGGAGTCTTCTAGATGCTGTGACCAGCTGCAGCACTGCCCATCAGATAACTTTCCCTGGAAATGCTGTGGCTGCTTATCGGCTCTGTCATCCGAAAAGGGCTTTTCCTATCTTAACACCTCGTCACTGTCACACGACCGACATGAAGCTAAAGGTCCTGTGACCCGTCTTAGGTCGCAGTGGGGATAAAGGTGTATGAGACCTCCACTTTTCTGTTGGCCAGCGTCGTGAGAGCGGTGCCCATCGTCTCTTCGCTGCCTTACCTTCCCTGACCTGCGGACCAGGTAATATTCCCAGCTAGGTGAACTGCCTTACCTTCTCTGACCTGTGGACCAGGTAATATTTCCGGCTGGTTGAACTGTCTTACCTTCCCTGACCTGTGGACCAGGTAATATTTCCGGCTGGGTGAACTGGCGGAAGTATGGTGCGGCGCACGAGTGTCGAACCTTCGGTTTCTCAGGCGGGACTGTAGCCTCTCGGCTATCCGCTTCCCCAAGGACGGCAGATGTCGTAGACTGAGACAGAAAAAAACACTATTACTTATAGGATACGAATGATCATACACGACTGGAGCCCCTGTCCGTCTGCAGTCTCCCCAGAGAAGCGCATACCCCTAATACACTGAAAAATTATTTACGCATAAATGTATAGTGGGCTTTAAATTTCATTTCTCGATAGCGGATTAGCGGAAACTCCCCAGCTTTCTAGACACGTCAGTCTAAGCTAGGGTTATACTGCTACTACGACTAATAATAATAATCTCTCCCCTGTACTCGGACCTGCTATAAATACAGGGGCAGAATTGGCATCAAAATCTAGACCTCAGATGTCCTCACAACAATGACTGCTTTGCACCGAGACCTACTGCCCTGTGTTCACCCTCATGTTAACACCTTGTAGCTGCTAACAGTATGACTTAAACGTTTTGATGGCCCATCCCTTTTTTGTTTATTTGCTGTAACTATAAGCACTGGGGAGCCTCAGCCAATAGCAACTCGGTGGCACATACTACAGCAGTCAGTGCAATGCCATAATGTAAATCAGTGCATTTATGCTAATATCAGCAGTGTCAAAAATTATTGAAATATAACTAACATTAACAGGGAAACTCACCTGGGCAATTGAGCTAAATTAGCACCTTTTCTGCTCTGCCACCCTCCCCTGACTATTGTTAGACGTCATAGGATTCACACGTGCGGAAGCAATCTACGTCTTACCTGGGCACATGCTGACTGCTGTCATTAGCCAACCAGCCAGGTGTGCACTGGCCTTTGAGCTAGGCCAGCTTCGATCTTACTGTTGCACAGCAAGCCCAGATGCATTCTCTAACATAGAATTCTAACATAAAACATGACAAAATAGTAATGCAGATGAACTATATTCAGCGTATGATAGAAATTATTTGCTCTGCCAGGTCCAGTGCGTGACAGGCTGAACCCGTCTATTTATAATTTTGGGCTGGGGCGGTATGCATGGGCCCTTGTGTCACCTTACGTACGTAAAGGATGTTCGTAATAACGTGTCCCATGACCAAAAAGAGCTGATACAAACGCGTATGGCATCCAACTCCGTTCTCTTTGTGGTCTTCATCCCAGCGAACATGACCCGTGTAGCGTCGATAAGACTGGCTGCAGCAGTCGACAAGGGAAGAAATTGCTCTCGACAGGCGAGTTGTAGTGCGTCGAGCGTAATAAAATATGAGCTGTGTGACGCACGGTCGTTACACGCAAGTGTTGTGTCAAGAAAATTCACTTTCTGGCTTTCACCACTTCAGCTCGGGCCGCGCTTCAGCTACGGAAACTTTCGGAAGAGTCTTCTGGCTTGAGTTATACTCCAGCTCTACGCAACGGCCATATGTTGCCACTTGGGCAACGGGTAGAGGTTGGGGAGGAGGGAGAGGACAAAAAGACGACGACGACCAATGAGAAGGAAAAGTAAAGCGAGAAAAGGAAGAAGGAATGCAGAAGAAGAAAGATGAAGACGAGGAACGCGATTCTTGTCAAACCTATTGTGTATTTATAACTTACTGTATTTTATCTCTTTAACGAGGATACTTGGTTTAATGACCGACACGATTGGTGGAAAATCCGCACCCAGACCTGAAAGGAAACTGTCTTGGGGATAGGAACTTTATATGTGTCTTCCAATATCGTTGATTGTACGTCTGCTGTCACAAGGGGCTGTGAAAACGTGTTGGTGAGGATTCTGGGCAAGATGTGCTTTGCTTCGTTGTGGATCAGATCAGCGTTTCTTGATTGTGGAGTCGTCGTACCTGGAGCCCTCTTCAGAGGCGAGTTCGCCTGAGGGGGGTGGGGGGGTGCTCGGACGTCTCGCTGTCTAGTATCGCTCGGGTTCTTCGCCGCTGTCAGAAATTTCCTCAGTCAGGTGTATGTGCGTGTGTTTCTCCGGCTGTGACATGCTGGGCCGTACCTTACTGGACTCGACTTCTCCAGAATTACTGAACAAACTTTTATGGTGATCTCGTAAATGTAGACTTAATTGAGCAATCGTCACCAAAACCTTTACTGCCTCAGGAGCAATCGTCACCAAAACCTTTACTGCCTCAGGTCAATGGTTTCTACACCAAAGGGTGATGACGCTATGAAATAATGTGAATACCTAGAGAAATCTACCGAGGGAAAAGATTCTCATACTCTTACACGCTCGCTCAGTCTCACACAGGCAAAACACTTCTTGCTCAAGAGCCCCCACCTTCGTAAAAACCACAACTGCAGCAAACCGTTATTCAACATATATTTCAAACACTAACTGACTCGGCAACATCAAATATATCTAAAGATTATTTACAGAGAATCACCGTGCTCGTGTCTAGGGTAAGACGTTGCCTGATTACGTCATACCAGGAAGAATCAGACAAGAAGATAATCAAACTCCAGAGGGGAAATCAAACTGCAAAACGGCCTATGATCCCCCTCTATACACAAATACCGTAAGTGACCTACTCTCGTCACTACTGAAACAACTATTTCTGCAATACACACTTCCAAAGCTATTCATTGACCAACAATGAAGCTATGACACTTCCACGACCAGCACTTCCTCTACCTCCTCTTGGCGTACGCCCGGCCACTAGCTTATGACGTCTCCTGTCCCTGGCAGGAAAAAAACACCTATCTTAAATCAACCCGAGCCCCAGACTCTAAGATAGTTTATGGCAAGAGCAGTCCTTAACTTATAAGGCACAGTCAACAGTCACTTACACGTCTGTTTCGTAGACTTGTCGGCGAAATACAACCCAGTGTATTCAGCGTGAGTGCTAGCTGCTGCTCCTACGACGTCCTGGCTAAGATGGCGAGGGGCAGAGGTCGGTGGGTCTACACGTGTCCGCTTCCCTTGGTCTTCCTACATTAACTCTCTCTCCGTGTCCATTGTCCGAGTGTCTCTCTTTTCCCACCTTAAGTACTATGCGCTCTCACGCCTTAAATTCGATTAAACCGGTACTGGCCGGCCTAGAGCAGCTATCCACATAGAGTCCACCTACCCGGTGTCAAGAAAGGGAGGGGCGAACAGGCTAACCTAGGAGTGACAGGTGATAACCTAGGAGTGACATGTGACACCGGCCACTCTCTAAATCTATGGGAAGGACATGTTGACTCGCTCCAGAAGTTAGGGGCCAACGGCTTTCGTCCTGTTTGTCAGTAGTTTGTCTGGGTGGCGTGTTGACCGTCGTCTGTTGCCGTTGTAGTTCTGGAAGGGTCGGTGAAAGCCTTATTACCAGTTTGTGCGTGTTTTAATTGTTTAGCCACAAGGGCATATAACAACGGTGTTTCTGAAGCTGGTCTGCAGTTGCCGGTCAGAATCGTGTTCGGGAAGAATTTACCCGAACTGTTGCCCGTAACGTTCAAGCATGTCGACGACCAGCAAGTACCGAATGAAAGCTGGTGGGAGAAGGGTCTGTGCAGCTCCAAGGTGTTCTTGGGGGAAAAAAAGACGTCCCCGGATCAGAGAAACTGGTAGACTGGCAAGATTGGATCTAGTCAAACAAGGACCGAAGCAAGAACAGCCCCGAGGAACGAGGTCGCTGGAATGACGCGTACATTTCTTTCAACTTGATATGTATTAGGTAAAGCCATTCTTCAGTCTTGCTTCTCCTTATTGTCTTCGTTTCCTTCCTTCCTTCCTTCCTTCCTTCCTTGCTTCCCGAGGCATGAAAGAGTAATTTTCCAAAGCGTTGACTAGTAATGAGCTTGACCAAGTTTCTTTTTTCTTTCTTTTTTCTTTCTTTCTTTTTCTTTCTTTCTTTCTTTCTTTCTTTCTTTCTTCACGAGTGGTGGTTCATAGGCATTAAGCATTCTTTGAATCCTTGTGAAAGGCGTCCCCATCCCCGTCTCGTGTTGCTTACCAAGGCTGGAGGTCGCGGTCTAGACTGTTAGTCTTGCATCAGTTCGTTTGTCCTGCCCCGTCTGCTTGTTTTGTTTCAGGACGCTTTCTGCTCCCGCCTTTGCATTTTCTTCCTCGTGGCGGGTCTTATTGATCCACATCAGGCCTAATCATGCCATTAGTGATGTTTATAAATGGCCAGAGGCACAGATTTCGTTGGGGTGGGGTGGGGGAACTCAGGGAAAAGGTGGACAATTGGGGGGAGGAGTGGGGGGGGGGCAAGAAAGTCATTGTTGTTGACAGGACAACGCAGAGATGCGCAGTCTGAGAGATGGTGTCTAGAGGGATGGCAAGGCCGTTTTTTTTTAACGGGGAGCATTATTAACCCACTGACACATCTTTCTGCGCACCCATCCATGTAAGTCTTTAGGAAGATGGCATCCCTGATATACGTGTATATTCGTTGGGGAGTGTGACCTCCCGTTACCCCAAACGATGTCCATACGAAGTGGCAGCGTGCAGTTTGGACCGCGCTTTTCTGTCATTGTGGGGGCGGTTTATGGAGTGGGTATGAGGGAGGTGAGACTGCGCAGGGCCCGGCACTCTTCACACCACTCCCCTCGTCGTCTGCCTGCCACCCGGCCGCGGCACACAGACGAGTTAATCCGGGGCAGAAACATGCCTTTCCACCCGCCTGGTCCCCGTGGTACCCCGGGTATGTGGCTTCCTGCTGCCGCCCAGGCACGTCTTCTTAGCTCCACAATGGCTTTTTAGAGATCTTTGGGAGTAACGCTAGTCGTACGATTTTTTCCTCTGGTTTTCCAATAATCTAAGGAAAACCATAGCCAATCAACGAAGGCAGCTTGCACTAGTGTGAGTTTATCGTCAGTGTTTTTTTTTATACATAAATATTAATTGCATTTTCACGACAACAGCTTTGAGTAGTTTAAATATGTTAAGTCCTCTCTGATCCTAAAAGAAAAAAATAAGTTTAATGCACTGACTGCTGGTTCTTCCGCTCCTGACGATTAAATCTGTGAGCGAGAACGAATATGTTTTAGGTGGAATGAGTTGCAGCGAGTTAGCCGGCGAAAATTAAGACAAATTCAGGAAGGTGTTCGACGCTGGGCTGTGCTAAGATCAGCTGATACGAACGGGTGCAATATGGCGGCGTGATTTCTCTCCAGTTCCCCGCCAGAACTCGGAAGGTCTGGTTGTTGGATGCAAGCATTGTGACGGCTTATCGATGAGCTGTCCACTCGATGACCCGTATTTGACCTCCGCTTGTCCGCCGCCCAAAGCTTCCTGCAGCGTGCGTCAGACTTTATCAGCTGCCAGATCTACCCCTTCCTCAGACACACCGAGCAGCAATCGATCAGCATCATTGATACTGACGGCGGCTGTTCAGAGGTGGGACGTAAGAGCAGTGACGTCTGCTTGTACTGGACGTCTTTACTTAAGCGCCATTTACACGTTGCAATTTTCCCAGCTTTGAGCGCAATGTTTACCATGTATGGAAGTGAAATGTTGGCAGGAAATGGTGTCAGGGCTTTCTCAGTGCAGGCCCAACATTGCGTTACGATAGAACGCTGCACTATTTCCTTGCAAGGCTTTAAAATATTCAAGTATTTCAGCCGGTCAGAAAAATCGTCCTGTCTAGTGCGGAGTAGTCCAGTTTGCCAGTTTTTTCGTTATCAGTTCACTGCTCAGAGGAACTGACTTTTCAGTTAATAGATTTTTGGGAACTCCATCCCTGCGTTTACGACCATTCATCGCCTGATTGTGCAGAGATTTTGCACGGAAGGCATACTTGTGAATATTTGTCGATCCGAAGACAAATTCTGGGTCACGAGCTGACAGGATCTGCCAGTCGCAAAAACTCCACACAACTTTCGTTCAACATACGCAAATACATTCACTGGAATTCTCCGCTGTTAATTCTCTTAACAAACACCCATAGGGTCCTAACTAGTTCCGACAAGCAATCCGTCATCGAACTCATTCTTTTCTTTCGTTTAGTTTCCATGGTTTCAGAATCAGATGTCTAGGCGAAAATAAAGTCTCAGAAGCAGCAGCTGCCGCAGTCAGAATAAACTGAGTGTTCATCCATATCGTCCTTGCTGGCATTCCCACGTCTTAGGTCGATCACGTGACAGTCATGTGACATGAGATGGCTGGTAAAATATCGCAGGTTTCTTGCAGCGAGTACTCATAAGTGTTTTCTATCAATGGGTTGCTCTCGTCCAGCGCATTGCAACGTGTAAGTAGTCCTTTAAGGGGGTGGCGAGAGGGAGGATCGAAAGAGAGGACACAAAGGGAGGCAAACATGGTTGTCTTGCTAGTTGCTTGCTCTTGGCTGGGGAGTCAGCGAAGAGTGGCTGTCACGCCTGGCGTGCTCCTTGCCCGGATCGTCGTGCGACGAGGATGATGTTTTAGTTGGTGCACGTCTGTTTCCGGACGACAGGATCTCCTCTCCAGTGAATATCTTCCTCCACCCCACTTCCTCAACACCCTGAGTTCCAACTCTGTATTCATCCCAGGACGAGACTGCAGTCGCTTGTCAGATCGCGTCTTGTGATTTCTGTTTCGTGGAGGAAGATTTGCTTCTAGACACACCCTCTAAGTATTTAGATTGTTATCATCCGGTGAATTTTGTTTACAGATTTCCATTCATGACGACAATTTTTTTTTTAAAACCATGGGTGTGAATATCTCAGACTCATTGATTAGCGGGTAGTTCAGACTTAAGGGGCATGAACTTCATATCAGCGAAGATACTGCGAGGTATTGACACTGCTGAAGTAAAGCAAGAGTTGAAATGTTCGCACACACCGAGATCACTCTTGATTGCGTAGTGAGTTGAGAAGAGGACGAATCACCAGCGATGAGACTCGGGATTTCTTTTGCGTAAGGAGGTGTGGACAGGCTGCATATTACGCTGTTGGGCGTTCTGGACAGAGGCAAACACCACCTCGTCCCTGCTGACGCGGACACTGACAGAGGCAGCATGCCGATGTGACCATCTTGCAGCCGGTATTGACTCTGAGCTGACCGTCACGGTTCTACTTTCCGTCTTTCCCTAGTCTGCTCCACCACCACCCCCCACCCTTCCCCTGATAACTTTTGATCTTACAGTTTTGCACTTCACGCGCAACCCCTATTTACACTACATAACTGGACAGTGAAGTTTTACTTTTCATTCTGAAGCATCCACTTTACTACACAATGAAATAAAAAGAGAAGAAAGCGAACACCAACATTCTGACACTGTTTTCCCCTCGAGTTCTGAAACGCGTAGAACATCCGAAATACAACTGGTGAAAACAGTTCAGCAAATCCGAGCGACGGGAGCCCACAGAGGTAAAGACGGAGGTGTGTGTGTGTTTTATGTTTATGCGGAAGAACGGGTGCAACAGCCAGGTATCTCTGACCCACGTAAGGCCGTAAGGAGAAGGACCGCCCAAACACAACCTCGCCCGGTTAATGCAGACAACATGCCAGCGCAAACATACACACAGGCAATCCCCTGGAAATCCCCGGTGCTGTTAGGCCAGCCGGGTTTGGACGAAGGTGTCAAGCAGGTATTCGGCACTGCAGTTAAAGTTGTTTTAAATTGACGACGATGGCGAACACAGCACAGAGGGCTTGATGCCTCAACGTGCCCCCACGACCGTCACTGTCCACATCAGGCAAGACCTCACTTCCCCCATCCACCCCACCTGCCAGCACAACCCGTCCTCGTGTTCGTACGTCAGTTAAGATCAGGGGTTGGGATTAACAGTTGCCCAAGTGTCCGAAATCAAGTCAATTCAGTAGATAACTTGCACGACTAACAATTCCATTTAATATTTTTAATAGTTTCAAAGATTTGTAGGAAAATTACGTCACTGTAGGGCAAGTAAAATTTATGGCAACTTAAGCGAGGCAAGGCAGGTGGTGGTGGTGGTGTGTGTGTGTCAGTGAGTTAATGTCGACCCCTTCCTAATGTCGACCAAGAGTGGAACTCACTGCCACCAGTTAGTTACACAGCTGTACAGCTCGCTACTTTGCGTTAAATGTAATCTTATCAATTGGATCAGTCTTTAACTGGCAAGAGACACACTGCACACATTTCACCTCGAGAACTCCGTTAACGCACAAGAAAGGTGAGGTACGGCAACAGCTAGCCGTGTCAGCGAGCCTTCCGCTGCCAGGACGGAAGTCAAGTTATCTGTGGTGTAACTTCCGTGTTTAACTCTTTGTATGTATAATCGTGATAAAACTATGTTATGGCAGCGATTTAACGACTGTATATGCGTGCCTAAGGTTACGCGATGGCGTGTATACCGTGTCTGTCTTCCGGTAACGCAGTGGCGTATACACCTGTCTGTGCCTGCCTGTAATGCAGAAACGTATACACCTGTCTGTGCCTGCCTGTAATGCAGGAACGTGTACACCTGTTTGTGTGCCTGCCGATAACGCAGTGACCTGTGCACTTGTCTGTGCCTGCCTGTAATGCAGGAACGTCTGCACCTGTCTGTGTGCCTGCCAGTAACGCAGTGACGTGCACTTCTGCGTCCCTGGTGGTAACGCAGTGACGCTTTGTGTGTTACAGGAGCGACTTCTGGAACAGCAGCAGACCAAGGTGACGCCATCTTCTGCCAAGAAGAGCAAGGGCCAAGGTAAGCGCTCTTTGCTTCACTCATCTACGGTCTGCGTGTTTTGTTTTGTTTTTTGTTTGTTCTGTTTTTGTTGTTTTTTTGTTTTGTTTTGAGAAATACGATACGAACAGGGCTCCTACTTTTCCCCAAGGAGCGGAAATCTGGTGTTTGTTGGTCTGTTTGCTGTTTGATTTTAGTATCGTCATGCGGAGTTTTAGTTTTATGAATAGTTGCTCCTTTTTTTCCAATCCGTTGACAGTCGACAATATACGCACTATGCATTCTGGGGAAGGATGAGTGTGCATTACTCCATTAGTTTATGCGTGTGAATGCATGCATACGTGTGTTCGCGCGCTCATGTGTGTGTGAGAGAGAGAGAGAGAGAAGGAGGGGTTTTACCCTAGGTTTTCTTAAAAGCGTTACATGTTGTTCCTAATTTTAAATCAAACCAATTGTTTCCCTTATCACGTTCAGATTCTGCAAAGGAAGAGGTGGGGTGCTTTGTGTGGGGGGTGGGGGAGGAGAGGGGGTTATATGAGAAAAGCATGACACCTGAGTTACCATATAAAGCCACACCGGCAGAAATACTATCAGTTGTATTGGCGGTTAAGTCGGTGAAAGGCAACTTTTTTTCTGCAGACAAAGAAGTCAGGGAGACGGACACCCGCATGTCGTTGGTGTGTCGCTTCCCGCAGGAGCACTGGGTGGCCGCCGAGCAGTACTTTAAGGTGGCTCTGTGAGCCCTGCTCCTGAGAGGGCCGTGAGGCAGCAGGCGGGAGTTACGTCACATCCGTTTTTCTGCCCAAGTCTGCGGCCTCTTCAGTCTTCCTTCATATTTCCCAGTTGTCGACCATGTTGGCCTCGTGCACCTGTGAGTGTCAAGGGGAGTCGGACTGCCTGATGGATTCGACGAAATTATCTGTTACTGCTTTCTGTTACTTCTCATTACATTCAGTACAGAAGCACTTTTGCAGTCAGGTCAACCAGAAAAAAATGGCGAATTGCGCGGTGAAAATAGGAGAGGTACGTGTAGAAATGGGCTTTGTTGGCCGGATAATGTCAGACAACAACCCACTACCAAGGCAGCCTAGAGAGTTTTGAAGTTCACGTACATACACTCACCTGCGGACAAACATTAAGGGGGTAACCTACACACAGAAAAAAATGCTGATGACAGGACAGTGCTAATCTGTCTAGTGCTAGAGATTTGATCCGTGTACCATCTCTTTACTGCAGAGACCTCAGGCCTTGTACACATAACTTTAAATAAATAATTATGGGCAACAGTTAAGAGCCATGGACCGACTGGGGGGAAAAGGAAGTGGTGAGTAAATTGTTACGGTTTATCTTTAACAGCTGCCTTTTAGAACAAAGCTGTCTGTCGTCAGACAAATTCGAAAGATTACTATAAAGAGGTTTCTATTGAAAGTTTTACAGTAGCAATACATTAGTGACTTTTTTCTTCCACAGCTGTATATATTGATAAATGTATTTATTTAAGCAAATTATGCGTCAGTAAATATTTTGTCGTGTTGTGACTGTTTTGCGCAACCGCTAACATCCAGCTAAAAGTCTTAGGAGATGAGGGGGATACCCAGGAACTTTTCCCAACAAATCTTGCGTCTTTAACCCTTTTCTAGTTTCTCACGATGCCTGTCGAACTCCCAACCATGTTAAGACAGAGTATTCAAAGTACAACGTCTTACGGGTTTGAAACGCAGCCTGTAGTTGCCAAATTGCACAAGAGAACATACATGTCTACAAGATGTACTTTGTAGAACCGTATGTTAAACTTCCTGGCCTTAATTACACTAAGATACTTCATCATTTTTACTTTGGGTGCAGATACACCGTGTGTGGCTGGGGGAGGGGGGGATTGGCTGTCTCTTTTTCCCGGTCTCGTCCAGTTCCTGATCTTTCGACAAGGCTTACTTTTATAGACGTGTTTACATGTGTGACTTTTATATGACTTTTGTTTTGACCAACAAGTATTGCACAGACCACCACCATCATCATCAACAGCAACAACAACGACAACGACGACGACTACAACAATCAAACTTTTAGTCAGTCGGTCAATTCATCTTCATAATCGATATTGTCTTTATCGAATTCCACATTGTCAGTATTTAATATACACAGCGCGTGCGTACGTGCTTGCGTGTCGTGACAACATATTCCCATTGTGAAAACTTTTGCACTTTTTTCTGTATTTTGCAGAAGTAAATTATTTGAACAGAACGTCAGTGTTTGCGTGTCTTTTCTGGAGAGAGTGCTGTTGGTTAGGTGGGGGTGGGCATGTGCGGACCAAAGGCCCTTCTGAACTCATATTCGTCTAGTTAAGAAAACCCTTAAGAGGCCCCGCGAGATTGGCACCGCTGTCTAATTTCTATAGCCACAAACTGCACTTACCTCAGTCCTTGAAGCTGTGCGTTTCTTCTAGAAAGCTTTTCAGCTCGGATTCTTATTGGTGGGCATCTGCATCACAGTTGTCGGTGTGCCAGTCTCTGTGGACTTGCAAGACAAGCAAACGTACACACAGACAGACGGAGCTGGATAGAAGGAGCTGGTTTATGAAGTGGCCAGTGGCCACACGCATGCACAGATGAAGGACGATGGAGCTGTGGAAGCAGCTCCATAGAAAAGGTCCTTCGCTTAATCGAAGCAGCACAGTCGACACAAGGACGGGTTTTTCCATCATAAAAGGCGCTTTTTAAAACGCAAAGATTATTTATCTAGTTAAGGGTTCCCGTTGATGAACGCACCTTGCAAGTATTCTGGACGCATGTGATGTGAGTCTGGGCTAGGTGGAAAATACTAAGGTAGATAACTGCCAGTAAACAGAAGATAATGAATGAAAAAACGGAAGGGAGACGAAGATTCCCAAGTGTCTGACAGCTGTAAACGCCGACATAAAATGTGTGGAGGTGGAATGCGCCGACCTATCGGTGACGTCGATAATTTCCATTCTCAGGGTAACCGACGTTCCTACAGTTCTATCAAGTCTCAGGATAGTGCGAAACATTTTTCTCACAGTGTTGAGACATTTCGGTATGAGAGATCCTTTAAAGTTTAGAATGAAAATTTCAAATTTTAATTTCCATAATATAACCTTGCTGCATTCAGCATATCTAAGAAATATCCATTTTGTAGTCATGAAGAAACTGAACAACATTTTCTGTTCGTGCCCAAAATACACCGAGCTTGGAGACCGCTACATTCCTAACAAGTTTTACAAGAACCGGTCACTGTTTTCCACTGTCGGTACTTTCGAAAGTTATTCTTATTTAAAAATTGCTCTTGTCTGTTATTTTGATAAGGCAACATAAGAAAGAAAGATACAGACTAAATATTAAAATTTAGTGTGTTCAATATGTCTACGTGTTTTCCTTTTCCCTTTAAATTCAAATCTACGATGACCTTAAACCTACTAAACTAATAATGGAAAAACATAGGTTTTCTTTAATTGTACATCTCCCTGTAAAGTAATATTGTAATAAGGCTACCCAGCATTTCCCATCGCCTTTCCACTGGTTATGGGCCAACAGCCTAACTGAATAAATAAACTGTCATTGTCTTGCTTGCACACGTTCTCGCGCATGCCGCCCCCCCCCCCTACCTCGCCTACATAAAACGAGAGACTAGAAAACATGAACGCCTTTGTAGATGATGATGATGATGTACTGTTCATTGACAATGTCAAGTGTTTCCGGCGTGTACGAACGCGTCTGTATTTGCGTACAAGTAGCCAGAATTCTGGATTCAGCAGTCTAAAGAAACGGGCAGGATACGGCTGCCGCCCTGGAAGTGTACAAAAGGTCGAGTGGTCAAAAAGTGTCATTATCCTAGGCGAACTGTTGGTCGCACTCGCAGAAGTCCTGGGCTGGCTTGCGGTCCTAAGGCTAATTGGCCCTGTGTAGTTTACGTACACCTTTGAGTATGAACAGGCGATAAGAACGCACATGCAAGCCAGCCCTGGCCCAAAGTCAAAGTAAAACTGAAACACGTCAGGCAGTGCTCGCTAATGCGAGTGGGAGATTCATTTTACTCACACGTTTTCGTCCTTGTCACTTTCAGACGTGATATGGATAGAAAATAATAACAGAAAGTTAGTAATAAGTTAACTTATTTTGTTTCCCATATTATGTGTCAGATCTATTTTCCAACCTAACTGTGCATTTCCCTTTATTTTGTGTGCGCTCTTTTTGTTACCGAACTGTGTATTTCTTTAGATCTTTTCCATTCTAATTCTATATTTGTCCTGATTTTATGTAAAATCTTTTTCCATCCTGACATTTGCGTGTTGATTCACGAACGCCCTTTAGGACTATTGAAAACGCCCCAGTGACACACACCGCCCCTCCACCTCAGTTTTTATTATCTTTGCCTTGACTTTGACAGCTACAGACTGCTTTGTCTCCCGAACAGGAAAGAAAAATTCGTCTTTTATAGGTCGATTTTTCGTCTCATGGTGGGCCATAGGTTTGCGAATCCAAAAATATGTTTCGGTTGAGCAGAACAGTTACAACCCCTCCAGAGATTTGCCATGCTTCATGTCTCCTCGGGGGCAAGCCGGAACGGAGCGCTTATGCCAACAGTCTCTTTCCACATCAAAGCCCTGAGCCGGATATGGCATGGCCGCCATTTGTAAAGCCTTTCTTCATCCTTGTCCCTTGAGACAGACTGTAAGGGGACCGGAGATAGCAATGGATCAACCGATCAACCTTTGCGGTCAACCTACACTCGTATCACACGGCTTTGAGGTTTCCGTGATGTTTCCTACCAACAGCCCTTTGGAGAACAGTTCAGCCTTGGAAGAAAAAGGAAGAGGAGGAGCTGAAGGAGGAAGAATAGAAGAAAAGTAAGAGGAAGAGCTGAAGGAGGAAGAATAGAAGAAAAAGGAAGAGGAGGAGCTGAAGGAGGAAGAATAGAAGAAAAGTAAGAGGAAGAGCTGAAGGAGGAAGAATAGAAGAAAAAGGAAGGTGAGGAGCTGAAGGAGGAAGAATAGAAGAAAAGTAAGAGGAAAAGCTGTAGGAGGAAGAATGGAAGAAAAAGTAAGAGAAAGAGCTGAAGGAGGAAGAATAGAAGAAAAAGGAAGAGGAGGAGCTGAAGGAGGAAGAATAGAAGAAAAAGGAAGGGGAGGAGCTGAAGGAGGAAGAAAAGGGAAGAGGAGGATGAGAAGAAAAAAGACAGGAAGCCGGAGAATGAGGAGAAAGAAGAGGGTGACAGGAAGACGGAGAAGAAAAACGCATGAAGAGGAGGAAGAAGAGGAGGAGGAGGGGAATAAGGTGGAGAACAAAGAGGAGGAGAAAAAGAAAAGGTGGAGGTGGAGGAAGAAGAGAAGGAGGCGGGGAGAGGAAACACAATGCATTTCAGAATTTGGAGACACGATACTGCTCTAGATTCTGTCGCATTCCTTGACTAACTTTGGATCCCTGAACACACGCGCACGATCCCACACGGGACGAGACAGGCGAGGTGTCAAGGCCATCTCATCAAACAAAAACAGACTTAGCTGCATGGAAGCAGTAGAGTGTCAACACACAAGCACGTTTAAAAACCGCACATATACAGATACGTAACACGCACAAATGGGAGATCAAATGACAGAAGACAGGATAAAAACGCAGAGGCGCATAAGGACTGCGCGATCTATCACTCCCGTTTGTAGGGAACTTTCGCTGATCAGTTGAATCAGATACCTACGTGGCTTGCCACACCATTGAACAAATACTGATAAATACAGGAATACACAGTGTGCACAATCTTGGCCCACTTTCCGATGTGTTATTCCTTTTCGCTCCCTATCTCTCTCCCCCCCCTCTCCAATGTTTGGGAGTGGGTGGGGAGTGTTTCGCACCCACAAATTTTTTTCAGTATGTTGGTGAGAGAAGATCTCGTTGTTTATCGATATATAAAGCAAAAGATATCTTTTATTCTGCATAGAATGCCTGTGGTTAAATTTTGAAAAATCTCTTGACTACGTTATTGAAGTAAGAAAAGGGAAGAGCCGAGATTCAAAATGAAAAGTATATTCGTCAGCTGGATACAACAACGGTGAGGTGTTGCAAGTCTCTGTAGAACCCCATTTGCTAGGCAGTTTATTGTCTTCTTTTAAAGAGACTTCTTTTTTCTCTTTCGTTCATGTTTTCCTTTCTTTTTTCTTTTTCTGTTTCTCCTTTCTCTATTGTTTTCTTTATTTTTCGTTCCTTTGTCTTTTTCTTTCTTTTCTTTCCTTTTTTTCTATTTTCTTTCTTCCTTTTTCATTCCTTTGTGTCTTTCTTTCTTTTCTAGTATAATTACAGCAATCTCGTCTTTCCCATACCAGGGTTTGTTGTAACAATGACAATGACCTTGACAGCCGCTGTGGTGGGGCACTGCATTTGATTCGACCATTTTTTAAATCTGTTTTTCTAGTTTGGTCCCTCCAGCTGTGCTCAAGTCGTCAGGGCAGATTTTCCAGCCCTGTGAGGCCTATTGCTTCTTGAACCTCTTCATATTCGAGAAGTGACCCCAGCGTTTTTTTGCGAGAGAAAATCTAACTGGTTGCTTTCTTTTCTGAGGGCGCTTGAGAAAATTGTTGAAAAGCATTGAAGAGATCGGGACCGCTGACCCAACGTTTGAGTGACAGAAACTCCACGCCCGTGGTCTCGAGTCCTCGTTGTTGAGTCCAAACTGTCCTCTTGCCGCAGTTTGCGTCCATCGTTTAGACGGAAGGGAGAGGGAAAGAAAAAAATATGAAAGGTGGGAAAAGAAGGGCGAAGAAAAAGAGAAGAATTATGAAGAAAATATTTTTGTTTCTGTTGCTGCTGTTGTTATCGTTGCCGTTGTTTCTTCTGGTGTTGTTGCTGTTGCTATTGATGATAATGATGATGATTACAACAACAGCGGTGATGCTAGGGGTGATCTTCTCCATAAACGAACTCGTTCAACGTTAATGTAGTCAGTTAATGTAAAGAAAACAAAATAAATCATAAAACATAGTTTCTCTGAATACCACTTTTGTCGCCGCAGAAAGTTTATAATGTGCAATCTGTCATGGCGAGTGGAACGTGATTTTCTTCATGCAGGAAGATAAAGCATAATGAGATCACACTGCGAGTTCATTAGCAGATGTCATAAAAATCAGCGTTTCTGAGCAGATGACGCGAATTGTCTTTCAGCGCTAGCGTTGTCGGCTGCACGAGGAGGCGAGAGACCCGACGCGAAGAACTGTCTACTCGGTCCAGCTCGAACAGCAGTTATCACCCATTCGATCGACGTTTCAGTTGTTCGAACAGAGGCAGCACCAAAAGTCTGTCTGTCATCAGTGGGATGGAATTTCGATTTCGATTTTAGCACGTCGCTACCGGTCGCGCAATTTTTGAATTCACAACAGGGAGGCACATTGTTGTCTCCCCTTTCTCGTCCTTTCTTCTGCCCATTTCGCTCTCCTCGCTTTTCCGGGAAGGGGGCGCACTAATGGGCGTCGTGGCTGAAGGGGCGCGTGGCACAGACAAGGACCGGTTCCCATCATTTCGGCAGGACAAATTGTTACTTCGCTGCGTGTGTCTCTTCACTCTGTCCCTCCTGTCATCCGGGATTCGTCAGACGACGGCGCGGTGAATGGAGTTACCCCCTGCCGCTAGCAAGGGAAGTAACTCTCGTCCCTTGCTTGCACAAGGAATGGCTCTTTTCGGTTTCCGTCAAAAGAGATTTCGACAAATATGACAACCCCCATTACAAAAAACTAAAGAGAAGCAAACGAAAATAAAAGACCAGAACCTGGTCGGAGCGAAAGAGCTTCCAGATTTTTTTTTTAAGTAAAGCTGGGCAGGATGTGCAGGAAGACAGAGAGGAAAAGATGGGGTGGGGGTGACGCGAGCAGGGAAAGGGGTGCACGTTTAAAAGCCGAGCAAACGAGGGTTGGCTAAGCAAGACAAATCGTCACTGAACCGCCTTCCGTGGCTGGTACGGGAGCTGACGTGGTCTGGGGGCGGAGGAGTCCCGCTGAGTGATAGAAAATGCTATTGATCGAAGGGTCATGCTGGAAAGACCACTCACTTTCCTCGAGGATATCTTGATTTATTGGCCATTTTCATCTGTGTTTGTTCCTTACTGCGCGCGCTTCCATTCCAGAGGGTCCAGAAACGCCAGAACTTGAAAGAAGGCACGAGTAAAGGGAGGAAAATGTTTTTCTAATCGATCTTAGGGTGGACATTTAGGGATGGAGGATGATCTAAGCAGCAATGATGATGCTGACGGTCATGATAACGATCGTGATAAGCAAAATGGTGATGAGGGTGGTAGGGGTGGTGATGAGAAAGTGAGCGGGGAGGAGGAGGAGGAAGAGAAGTAAGAGCTGGTGTTACTTTTGTTTGTTTGTTTGGGGGATAAGTTGTGGGTGTTTGCTATTAGTCAAATCCAGCTTCGTGGTAGCTGTGTTTTACAAAACTGGACAAGACGTGGGAATAAAAATGTTTAAACCAAAGGAAGAAGAACGAAAGAAAACGTTTGAAACGGCTAGAAATAAAATAAAAGAGAGAGAGAAGAAAGACAAAACTAACGAAAGAAGAAAAGAAGGAAGAAAGGAAAAAATAACAAAACAACAAAGAAAGAACAGTAGAAAATATACAAAGCGTTGATAACCGATTGATCTACTTTTTACTTGTTATTTGAACTAGTACTGCAATTTTAATGTCATAAATTTAATTTTCATTTATTTTTCTCCCTCCAGGTTTATTTTCAAGTTTCCACATCTGGCATTTTCATACATCAAGAGCGCATACATCCTTTTCATACACTACTACAATCATATATATAATACGCTTTCACACAGTTTAAATTTTAGTATATAGCAAATATGAGTCTTAAAGTGTTGCAAGTCTATGTCTCTAAATTTCCCGAAGTCACTCTCAACCCCCAACATTCACTTGATTTACTTACACCTCATCATCCCATACATTGAAACATCGACAATTTCTATACGTTGTCCATTGTAAAATAAATTTGTGTGTTTTCCAGTTCATAGCAGTATTTAGTTTTTCAATCCTATATCTTTCATATAGGTGCTGTAAGAAACCTTCTATATTTGGCATTGTATCTGCTATCTTGCACTTGTAAATGAAGACCTTTCCTTCAACAATTGTTAAATCTAAGACTATATCTGTTTTTAAATTATCGTCATGACCAAAATTAGATACATGTTGGCACTTATTCAAATTTTTTTCTAAGTTGCCCCAGAAAGCTTGAATAGTCTCGCATTCCCAAAACAAATGTTCGATTGTTTCTATTTTTTTAAATTTGCATCTATCTGTGCAAGAGACCAATATGTCAGTCTTTGGAATTCATATGATGTCGACAGTGGTATTGTCAGACAGAAGACAGATTAGGATAACAGAAACTGTCGTAAGCTTCATCCCGCATCTTCTCCCCCCCCCCCCCACCAAACACCCCGATCTTTTAGGTCACGGGGCTCGGTATAATCAATAACGATAGCCAGGTGATACTTATCGTCAGTAGGATGGGGAGGGTGTATTTGATTACGGATGATCGCTGCTCGCTAAGAAGCCTTGATCACCTTTGTTGACCCTGAGACACTAGCAGACGTGACCCGGTTTTCCATTAGTAAACCATCGCGACTGTAATTTCAGGGTAAATTACCTGCACTCGTACCTGTCGATACCTGTCTAAAACGCCCGTCATTAACGTGCACGCGCATGCTACACAGAGGACGTTCCGCTTCCGCAGCAAGCTGCACAAAATGAAGATTGTCAAAGGGAATCAGACAGTCTGACGTACCCTTCGGGGTCCATTTGTTCTTTCATCAATCCGAATCCGGACTGAGCCGGCAGATTTGCAGTATTAAGCGATCGATGGTCGAGGGGGGAGGGGGGCTGTGTTTCAGGGGTGGCGAGGAAGCTGCTTCGGACATCAAGAGTATGACGGAATAAGGATAACAGCATGAAGATGAAGTGATGAAGCTCTGACGAAGGTATCAGAGGAGCTGGACACGGGGATGATGATATTGGAGGAATGAAGAGTTGTTCGTTTGGCCGAAAGGTACTGTTGCATTAAAGGATACTGGCCTCTTGGATTTTAGAGCGAAAAAGTTGAAAATACGAGACCATTACACTGAATATGGGGGCATGTATAGGAAGGTACGACGCCAAATTATAAGGTAGGGCACGCGAAAATAAGCGTGATGAAATGGGATGTATGGGTGAAGAAATGATAAGTGGACTATAAAATTATAAGGGTAAAGACATGAATGCCGGAGAAAAAAAAAAGAAAAAACTAGAGAAACAGTTTGTACAAGGGAAGTCCCGACTGAATTACCACGGCCCTCTCCCGTGCCCATTTATACGTCATAGGGGTCTATCCACCAAGTCCTGACTGCATGTTTACTGTGGATAATGTAAAAAAAAATCTTTTGTGATTGTCGCCAGTAAGCTGCGGAGATCTATAGGTTACCTGTTCCAGACTTGTTGTTGAAGTAATTCTGTGACAGATTTGGACATCCACTGGCATCCTCTCGCCCACAACGATGGTCTCAGTCAGGATTTTCTTCGTCGTTTTCACGACATGTCTACACGACCTGTCTACAATCCACACAAGAGCTGTACCGAATGATAGGTTTTCATTATTTACAGCTTACGAATATTTGTTGTGTAGATAGGACGGGGATACCTATTCGTCAAACAGGTGTGACATGACGGGCCGTACCTTAACTTACTGGACTCGACTTCTCCAGAATTACTGAACAAACTTTTATGGTGATCTCGTAAAATGTAGACTTAATTGAGCAATCGTCACCAAAACCTTTACTGCAACAGGTCAAGGGTTTCTACACCAAAGGGTGACGACGCTATGAGATAATGCGAATAACTAGAGAAATCTTCCGAGGGAAAAGATTCTCATACTCTGACACGTTCGCTCAGTCTCACACAGGCAAAACACTTCTTGCTCAAGAGCCCCCACCCTCGTAAAAGACACAACTTCAGCGAACCGTTATTCAACATATATTTCAAACACTAACTGAGGCGACAACATCAAATATATCTACAGATTATTTACAGAGAATCACCGTGCTCGTGTCTAGGGTAAGACGCTGCCTGATTACGTCACACCACGCGGTATCAGACAAAGAAGATAATCAAACTTCAGAGGGGAAATCACACTGCAACATGGCCTATGATCCCGCTAGATACACAGATACAGTAAGTGACCGACAACAGAGCTCCTACTCTCGTCACTACTAAAACAACGACTTCTGCGATACACAATTCTAAAGCTATTCAACGACGAACAATGAAGCTATGACACCGCCACGACCAGCACTTCCTCTACCTCCTCTGGGCGTATGCCCGGCCACTAGCTTATGACGTCCCCTGTCCCCAGCAGGATAAAACCACCTATCTTAAATCAACCGGAGTCCCAGACTCTAAGATAGTTTATGGCAAGAGCAGTCCTTAACTTATAAGGCACATCCAGCAGTCACTTTCTAGTCTGTTCGTTGACGTGTCGCGAAATACTTCCAGTGTATTTAGCGTGAGAACTGGAGCTACTCTTCCAACGTCCTGGCTAAGATGGCGAGGGGCAGATGTCCGTGGGTCTGCACGTGTCCGCGTCTCTTGGTCCTCCTACTTCATCTATCTGTCCCTTCTGTGTCTCCACAGTGTGTCTGTGTCTCCTCAGTGTGTCTGTGTCCGCCCACTCATGCTTTCCCCAGCTTAAGTACTATGTGCCCTCTCGCCCTGCGTTCAGAGGAACCCCCTTATTCTAACTCAAACAAGTTCTGGCCAGCCTAGGTTGGGCGGAGCTATTAGCCTGGCTATGACGTACCATCCACCTACCAGGTGTGAAGAGAGGGAGGGGGAACAGGCTTACCTAGGAGTGACAGGTGACAACCTAGGAGTGACGTGACAACAGGCAGTTCTTATACACTATACATGCTATACAATTTAATATGCCTGGTGTCGCGGTTTTTCTCTGTCGTGTCTAGGGGTATGGCGCTTTATGTGTTTTACTACTCTGCTCGTTCGACTCGAGTTATCACAACATAAAAATGTGTCAAGAAGGGGGAACTAACACTGCAATCACTACCTAATTTCCTCAATTTCTAACCGGCTCAAGCCCCCACCCCCTTGCTTGTCACGCGCACAACTTAACAAAAGCAGGCAACGATAATACACTACTCTATTTATTTACAGTTACTCCAGAATATTTCACTACACAATGAATGATGCTCCACTATACATCTACTGGTATACGTAGAACAATCACTCGCACTCTCATACGTTCATCCCAGCGCTATCCGTATCTACACACACACGTTATTGACCGGGTTATGAATCAACTACAGTACCGATACTTCACTTCGGTAAACACAAGGAAACACTGTATCCTTTCTGAACTAAACCTCTCTGAATATGACGTCGCGCCGACGTCTTAACACCAATAAGATCGACCGAACGATCACACAAGAACAAACCGATAAATCAACCCGTATGATTTACTACCGTCTAAGTTTGCCTAACTTATCTTCGAGCTACGGTCGTGTCCTACACTGTACGTAAACTCACATTCACGATGCTGGATAGGAATACCGCAGACGCCACGTCTCTCAGCTCCACCATCACAACACCGGTCCGAAATGCACTACTGGTTCGCTATCCACGTCGCGGTTAATGGCTGTACTCGTAGATCCGACCTCGCTGTTCGACACTTGGCGCTCAGCATACGACTTTTGCAAACGGCATACGGCAATCGGCACTCGGCTGGTTATATAGCCAAGAGTGCGGTCTTACCAGAAAAGCCTAGCAGTTCCGGATGGTGGTCTATAGCCTGCGGAGGGTGGTTCGCCCCACCTCGCACTCAGCCGGCTACCTTCCCCCCTACACCGCGTTCTCCAGCTGTTTTGGCGAGCCAATCGGGTCGCCCGTAACAGTTTGTTCTACCCCCTGATTGGTTAGGGCAACTAGACGCCTGAAACTCGCAACACCTGGTGCACTGTCTCACTGCTTCCCTGTGTTTCACTAACTCACTTATGTGGTAACAACAAGAATAATGTCATTTTCTTTTTTTTTAATCAACACATTCCTTCGTATATGCATAATTTGTATGCACACAATTGGCATATGTATAATATTTTACAAACACACACACGCATGCACGCACCCACCCACACCCACAGAGGCTTGGCTTCATTTGTAGACTATATAAGGTGCTCATGCACACACACCGTATACAGCATCCAACAAATATACTTCAGCCTCAGCAGCTCACCTAAAACACCGCCGGCAACAGAAAACAGAAAAAAATCCCTTCATATTTAAAAAAAGAGCGGGGAGGGGGTATGCGTGGTGTCGAATAACAGAAACCAGGAAACCTTTTGAGCCAAGTCTGCTACAGGCCATAGATTCCTCGGTCAACCTTTGGGCAGAAACCAGACTTCTTTCATCAACGGGAATCTTTGTGGCGCGGCGAGAGGAGAGCAAACAACAGACGGAAGATGGAGAGGCCTCCACGTGGGGGATAGGGGTGGTGAGGCAGCGGGGGTTGCAGGAAAAGGTGGACATGGGAGAAGAAAGCTGAAAGCCACCCGTGTATGTATTCCGAAATTCATTTTCTCTCTTTCTCACAGATCGATGACAGCACGGATGTGTCAACCGAGAAGCGTACAGGAAGGAAGGAAGAGGCGAAGGGAGAAAAAGGAAGAGCTCAGGGGAAACGGAAGCGTGCCGTTTGAACTGGCAGGTGAAGAAGCCAGGGCAGGCCTTGACGGAGAGGTTTCCATCAAAGAGGAGCTGTTTACCTTCCCACGGTGGTGGCACAAAATGAAAATCAATTTCGTCACTGCTGGTTTCTCGGAGAGCCACAATGCGCAAAGTTTCTTTTCTTTTCTTTTTTTTTTCGTCTTTTTTTCCTGACAAAGTGAAAAGGCCGTGGAGAAAGTACTTTTCTTTCTTTCTCTCCATCCCTCTCTTATATCTTCTTTCTTTTTCCTCTGTCTCATTGTATCTCTCTCTCTCTCTCTCTCTAACTCGCATGCCCGCCCTCATGCACGAACATGATTTTGTTACTATATTTCAGTGTCCCCAGTCGGCCTGCTTGTGTATCCGTCTTTCTGTAGTCTGCTTGTCCGTCTGTCAGTCCACCCGTTCCTGTTTTCAGACCTGACTCCACCCTCTTTGCACTCCAGTAAAAATGGTAACTTTTTCTGTCAAAACAAATCCAGCGATATCCCCCTACCCCCCCCCCCCCACAACTGAACATTAAAAAAATCCAAGTGATTTTATTTCGCAGGCCACCACTTTGTCCCGTCAAACGAAAAAAAATCATATATCCTTTCCAGCTCCGTGATCAATCACATTGCTTTTCCTGCAGTCATCAGTCCCTTTTGCATGCTCTGCTCGATGCATTAGCCATAATTCAGCTTTCATCGCCACAAATGGGTGTCTCCAGCGTTTAAGTATCCCTCCGATACATAATTCACAAATAGAATTCGGCCAGTCAACGAGCCACGCTGGCCCGCAGCGAGCTTGGCAGTGTCAGAGTTAATTCCCAAAAGGCTTAATTCCCAAAAGGCCAGCTCTGGATACCAAGAGCTACTCCTTGGCGTCCGAGAGCGAGAAGAGGACGAGGAAGCCAAATTTTTTTCAGGTGGGGGAGGTTAAGATACGGGAATACTCTGGGGAAGTGGGGAGGGAGTGATAGGGAGGACAGATCGAAAGCTCGTGACGTGAGTTTAGTGACGAGGACGTTGTGAGCGGAGCTTGGGTGAAACTATGTCTGAACTGCGGGTCACAGCCGTGCCTAGCGGCGGACGACAGTCGCGGATTGCAGGAACGAAAGGAATTAGTTTCATTTGAACATTCCGCATCCTCAGCTTGCAAAATCCGGTCATACTTTGAAATAATTTCTGAACTAATATACATTCGGTCTTTCGTGTAAGTGCGGAGCTCTCTCTCTCTCCCTCTCTCTCGCTCTCTTTACTTTTCTCGCCCTCGTCCATCTTTTTGTCTTCTGCTCTCTGTGCACGTTCATCTGATTGTCCCCGTGCATTTTTCTGTCCTTGATTGACTGGTTGGTTGATTGATTGATTGATCGATTGATTGACTAAAGAGAGCTTATCTTTCTGGTTCTAGCGTTTCTTCTGATCATTTCACGTGGTAACCCTTCAACTCAGTCATCGTCGTCACCACCACCACCGTCGTCGTCGTCGTCGTTGTCGCTTTTCGGCAAGCAGCGCAGTTATAACGCCGTCTCAGAAATGGTTCCTCCAAATTTTCAGAAATCTTGCTCACGCCTGGTCCGAGGGAGCCGGCTGGCTGGCATAACCTGACGGCATCTCAGCTCGTGTTTTCGCATTCGATGCTTTTAGTCCAACCAAGCAGTGTACCGATATGGGCGCCCTCCAAGAAACACGAGGGTCCCATCGTCTGGAGGCTGCGTGACACTTTCTCACGAGCCGCAGACGTTCGATGCTTGTGGTGCCTTTCACCACCATCAACCCACCCACCCACTCCCCGTGTCCTCCAGCATCCCACCCCCACCTCCCTTACGAAAGCATCTCGCTGCGAGCGTACGGCCGGTAATTTCATTTTTCTCCCGTCAATGATTTTCAGCGCGCAAAGATGGGAAATGCTGGGTCCAGGGAGGCCCGTGAAAAATTGCGTTAATGACGAGAAAGGGTTAGGATGGGCCCAAGAAAATGGACAGGACATTTTTCGACTAAGGAACATGGCAATAATGGGCTTACTGTGTTAGGGCGAGGGGAGGGGAGTGGCAGGACTGAAAACGTGGACGTTGAAGAGATATGCGAGAAAGTAAAGGCTGTGGAAAATAGGGAGGGGCGAGAAATGGTTGGGGGAAGTAGATGTGGTACAAAACAAAGATGGCTAAGATGTTTTAATTATTACAAATTAATTAAACTGTGGCGTACCTTTACAAGGCATGCGTGCAGTGTGTGTCAGCGCGTGTATGCGAGCGAGACTACAAGTACGATCCTATTGACTCGCCCTGCCTGGTGATTTTCTGTGAAACATCCAGATGTAAAGTTTGTCTGCCATACTATCCTCTACTGTTAATTCTGTCTGAAGAATGAAAGAAGGGTAAAAACGGACTGAAGGTAGAAAAGAAGGAAGAAAGAAGAAAAGGGATGAGATGGGAAAGAAAGAAATAAAGACAGCGATAGCCGAGGTTTAGAAAATTTCTTTAAATGAAGGATCACGAAAAAACATTTTATACATTCCACAAAAACCAAAAGCAAATAACATTTGCTAGAGATAAATTATTTCCAAATAAAATTTCCTTCTCACCACTCCTAAGGCAGTACTTACACAGCACCCATGGCGTGAAGCTGACCATGGCTAGAGTCGTTTGATGTCAAGAACGCGGATCAGTATCTCACAGCTGTGCTACCAAACGGGTTTTTTTTTCTCTAAGTAGTTCTAGTGGCATCAAACAACTCGACACACACAGGAAGGGGGACTCCCACTATTTTGCACTTTTTACTTCGCACGTCGCACACTCGCACAAAAATACACTGGGACGAAAAAAATTCTCTTACACCGAAGGTTAACGCTGAAATGTATGAACATATTACCATCAGGAACTGCTGCAAACGTACATTAAATCTGTCGCACACTAGCACGGGAAACAGAATGTATTTAACCAACCCACCCACTAAAACACCTAGCACAGACAAATTGAATGTCGCTGGAAAAGTTCTACTCAAAGAAATGAACACAATAGTTTTCAGGGGTTTCTTCGCTACACGGTGACGTCACTTCTTAGGTACAGGCAGGTGGCCAACGTCTGGGCGACAGAGGTCGTGGATCAACTGCCAGAGGGGGTAGTAATTAAACCAACTAACCAAAGGTCCACCGGACGGACCAACCAACCAGCCAGCGAGCCAGCCAGCCAAGCTGATTATCTCCTTTGTTTGCAGCACTCTGCTCTACATCTCAAAGACTCCCTATAATTGTCCGTTAATTAGACGGCAAACCCGGAAGGCCGTCCCTTTTTCAAGGTCTGGCAGGTAAGGTGGACACTGAGACAGCGGCTTGCGAGTTGACCAGGTACAGCCAGGCAGCGGCATCCCCGGTCTGTTGTTAGCGCGGCTAGCCCTAACAATCGTCCGGTGGCCCGTGCGGCGACCGCGCGTGCGCTGTACGGCTGAACGGCTGCGGGAACCGGCGCGGTGACCCGCCGAGGTCAAGGGTCCGGTCCCAGAGTCATACACAAGGACTCTCTAGACTGTAGCGCCCTCGGCAGTAAGTGATGTTGTGAGAGGTCTGTGCGTTCCACAGACGAAGTGACCAGAACAGGAAGATCGAGAGGTCTCTGGTCTGTAGCCCTAGGGACCACGTTAATAAGCAGGAACTAGCTGATTAATATTAACAGACTGTCAAAAATGTTTTTCTTTCTTTCTGTAAGCGATCTGTTTCGAATCCCGTGTGTGTGTGTGTGTGCGTTTGAGCGCGCGAGCGCTCGTGTATGTTGAGAGAGAGAAGGGGGTTATACCAAAACAGATGGGAAGGTGTGCACGTAGGATGGCGTTTTTACAAGAAAATTCGGAAAACTTACAGGCAGCAATCACATCGATATTAAATGCGCTCTAAAAACGAACGGAAATGGGTATACATTTTTATCGAAGGGGTAGGCCCTACACATTCTCAGAATAAAAACTCGGTGTTATTGTGCAGACAAATGTCGCTCCTATTCACCGCCACCATCACCACCACCTCACAAAGAGTCTCTGCAGACCAGGGTAGCTGTGACATCCTGTCTACTGGGTCTGTCTTGCTGATTCGCTTGTCAACCCCATGAATGAAACACCAACCGTCCTTCATCCGTAACTTCACATATACAACACAAAGTAGCGGGTGAACGACTGCGCCATGTTAATTTCCCAGACCACCGCCCATCCATCACAACAGTCACGTGGCGGTGCGACCAACAGATGGTTGCGCGTGTGCGCGAGAGCACGTGCGCTCGGACAAACGCCCGCATAATTAGCAGGCGGCGCGTGCTGGCAGGGCATCTGAGGCACTATAGCGAGATGGGTCTGCTCACGTCTGCTAACCTCTGCTAGTCAACGGACAGTTTACCCTAGCGCTGGGGTTACAGCCTCAGCGAAGCGTGGCGATGGGACGCTTTACCTCCCTTGAATGTCGTAACTGCCGTTGACAACAGACTGATGGGGCTGTCATAGTGTTAGCGAACTATTCGTTTCTCCGACAGAGAATGGTAGTGAAAGGAGGGGTGGGGATTAGAGAATTTAAAGGCCGTGAATGTTTCTCTCCTGAAAACATTTTAGGACTGTACGTGGTGCTTCTAGAGGCTAACACTTTTGGTTCAAATGCCTTCTTGGTCTGGAAAAAAACCGTCAGACTGGACGGAAAAGGGGCCAAGGACTGTCGGGGTTCAGTAAATCCATCCAGCCGAGAGGAGAATTGTCCGAGAGGAAATGAGCATTGAGATTTGAAAAAAAAATGCGTTTAGGGAAAGATGAGGGTAGAGGAGAGGAGATGGATTTCTTATACCTTCTCGGGGATTCCGCTGTTCTGTTTTGTTTGCCTCCTGTTCTCTACAGACCTTTTGTAAAACTTGATTCTAGCTCTCCATCCCCATCTCTCTGTCTGTCTGTCTGTCTGTCTCTATCACACACACACACACACACACACATATTCACATTCATGGCATGCACGCCATGCATCCCACTGCACTTTCCCCCTCTTCCAAGGCTTTAGTGCCACGAACCACCCCATTCTTTTTTTTTTTTTTTTACCTGCATCGCCACCCTCGTCGCTCACCCCTTGACATCACCTAGCCTCCATCCCCCTGTTCCACACGAACAGCTAATAACAGCGTTCCTCTCCCTGTTCCACGCCCTGCAGGCCTACAACCAGTTGTTCTCAGGAACTGGTAAGACGTCGTCCTGGCTCTAAGGTGGCTGGTGGCCTTGACTTCTGCTTCTGCACAGCCGCTCCATCAAACAAAGATCAAGCCGTACGTTCACGATTCCCCCCTCCCTCGTCCATCCCCACCGTCTAATAACGACCGATGACAAGATTACAAGGCGGTGGGGGAGGAGTAGTGGGGGAAGGGAGTCGTTCAAGGAACCGACCTGCAACCGAAAGCCGGCCAATATACGACGACCTGTGCCCGAGAGCCGGCCAATGAAAGCTAGGCTCTCGACTCGGGACACGAGCACCCCCTCGTGCAACACGTGCAGCGTGCGTTCGACTCGGCAACGCCCCCTGGCGGAGTGGTTCTCGAGCACACTTCGGGTGCGGAGGACAAGCTGCCGTGAAGTAGGCCGGGTATTCAGGGTGTGATTACCTGGCATCCGCTAGATCCGCCATCGGCCCAAGTCGGGTGGCCAGGTTGAACTGAGTTTTCTTTTGCACCTCTGGTAAAACGTCATTATAATAAAATGATAAAGGAACAAGACTTTTTTTATTATGAGGGTGGGGTTTGATATAGAAAGAATCTTTTCATGTTCAAAAGAATCCTTTTTATCTCCCTTGCGCTTTCAAGAAAGAGAGATGAGAACGGACTGATACTGAATGTTTTTTTGCTCTGAAAATATAAATGAATCACATTCAAGACGAAGGGCTCTTTACTAAAGGAAAGCTGACTTCTCCTAGTTTAAAAAGGAACAAAACCTAGGGATATGTTTGATTTTGTACACCCCGCACAAAAAGTCCCCTGGATTCTAACAATTCTTAAGTTATCTATATACACCCCTATATGTGTGTGTGTGGCAGAATTGCCCCCCCCCCCCCACACACACACACCCTACTTTTCAGCCGAATGTTCCTTGTTTTCTATTACAGCAAGTGTAGGATATCTGTGCTAGACACTCTTGGAGCTATTTGCTTGCCCGTTCATGACGTCACCGACCCTAGCGAGATTATAGGGGAGACCAGGCAGTAGACAAAAAATAATAAATAAATACATAAATAAATAAATAAACTAAAAGCATACATTTTAGTTTTTGCATGCACGTTTTTGGTGTTATTAAACAAGTTTTTCGCAGAAATGCATAAAATTGCGTAAATATGTTATATGACACCGCACTTGAAAGCTGTTCTGCGGACTGCGTACAATTTGTCAGATCTCTGTCACTGACCTCCTGCGTCTCTGGCTCCAGTCACAGACAGGACGTGGGAGTGTTCTCCGGTGCAAGACACTCGCCACCCTCCAGGGAGTCTGCATCAACGACGAAAGGCAGGGTGGAGAAGTCGCGGAAGGGTGTACTGGCAGTCTAGGGCTGCTTTGGTCGCGCGCACGGCGGGGGCACGTGCAGGGAAGAAAGGCGACGTTGCCACGTACCTTGTCAACATACGGGAAACATCGAGAGAGAGCCGAGGAGACTGGGTGGCTGAGTGCAAAGTGGTTCCCTCCAGGCAGGCTGTCCTTTGCGGGCTCCGAGCAGCGGTTCTGCTCTGATTGTCTGAAAAAGAAAGAAACACACACGACCTCCTGAGACGTGCAGAGAAGGAACGATGATAAGAAAACAAAGAAAAAGAAATAGAAGGGTGGGGTGGAATGACAAGAACTGAGAAGACAGTATAGGATAAAAAAAAATCCAAGCAAGGAAGTCATGACAGACAAATATACAGAGCCAGAAATTGAAAGAAAGAAAGAAAGAAACTGGTGGTGTGTAGTCCCTTCCCCCGCTCCCTCGAAGCGAGATGGTGACATCCCAAATCAACCCTTAACTGTAGAAGCTCTGATGTCATTACTCGATCCTTGCGTCTCTCAGATCGATTACTTGCCTTCCCGATCTGGCAGAGTTACGTCCCTTGCTGCTGGCACGCAATGATACGTGTCTGAGAATCTATACAAAATTGGCGGATCTTTGTTCGCAGAAGGTTATAAACGCTCATTTTCGCACAGTGGTTTTTATTTTAGTTACTATACCTACTTGCTTAGAACAGGATCCCAATCAACGACACTCCCCACAAGCAGACACACACACACACACACATACTAGACCTATATTTAAATTCAGGGTCCATGTTCAGACAGAATGACGAGCAACAGTTTTAGTATTTTATTTGTTTGGGAGGATTTTATCTGTGTATTTACCTGCATTCAGCGTAGTTTAGACATTCATAGATCTGATGATAAGCTCAAGAAAATAAAAATTACAAAGAAGTTATTAGATACCATGCCTACCCACCTGTGACCAAGAATTTTTTTAAATTGGTGTTCTGGCTGCAAACTTTTAGATAAAGGTGCTTAGGTTACTGTAGGCATTCTAAAAGCCTTTCTTAACGTACGGTTCAGAGTGTATTCTATTTCGCCAACCTTGGCCATATACACCAATGACAAAGCTTGCGTTGAAGGGGCGTTCTTGTCGTCTGCTGAATCTAACAGGTTCAGGTAGAATACAGAGAGAGAACGCACCTTAACAGACCGCTCCTAAGATCGAAAAGCGCAGTTACGAGAACTGCAATCCATTCCTGGTTTGTCGAAGTAGGACTAATGTGTGTTTGGTTAGAAGAGGTCCTTCAAGCAGGGCTTAACACGGTCAAAATTTTCACTTGCCCTGTCTGGCAAACTCTCCCAAAATTGACAACCACACAGCCATGGATGTAAACTTTGATGCTGGAAGCTGATTATTGTCAGTGTCAATTGTTGTTTTGTTTATCACGGCATGGCATTAGTCAGAATCGTCCGAGCTGAATGAAATTCCAGACTAATGGGATGGTGCAGGGTCTCCGCCAATCTTTCATCGCCTTCAGGTAGGTAAGTAGGTAGGTAGGTAGGTTTAGAAAGACAGTGCTTCCACCTCGCGGTGATTTTGCTCTATAGGGTTGGGGGATGGGGTCCTATTTACTAAGCTGTGAACTGAAAGGGCCACCAGACTGACAGCTTCAGTAAGATGGTCAGTGCAGACAGGCAGTACTAATGTGCGGAGAGATGGCCGAATGTAGTTTGCACAATGTTTAACTCCAGGAAATAACCCTTGGCCACACCAAGATTCAGAACCTGCAAATTTCCATCGACTAGTCCACAGCTCCGCCAGCTGAGCTATCTAGGCACCCAGCTGTGTTGTAGAACCGCTGTTTGAAGTAATATGGGAGAAGTACGTCTTGCTTCGTGCATGGTTCACCACATGTACAGGGAGCAAAATTCTTTTTTCCCAATTGTTCTGCCCAAGCCCGAGCACGCATGCGCAGATCACCTTTCATCCTGTTTAGCTCAAAGACAGGCTTGAACTTATACATGAATCAGAAGCCCTGCCAAATACCACCCTACCCCTAATGACTTTACCACTCGGCTATCGACCATCATGGACTGGCCTCTCCACTGTAACTACAAGTGACGCTGAGTAAAGGTTATGGCTTGACCTATAATTATCTGTCGTTGTGGTTAGCAGGCGATTTGCGCAGGCGCATGCGCAGCGCACTTGGTACGTCGCGCACACGCGCCCGGGAATGGGCAAACAATTCGTGTACGGGTAACCATGGTCTACCTCTGGCTGCTATGCCAGCCCTTGGGAGGTAGCGATATGCTCGAAGACGGTGTTTAGTGTTCAATGGCCCCTCTGCTGGCCAATCGAGCATCGCTTGACAACGTGCTCACCAGCTAGCACTAGAGTAGGTCCCTACAGGTAGCGAAGCGGTCACAAAGCGGTCTCTCCGCTAAGTGGCTTCGAGACATGACACACGACTGTTTGAGCCAAGCCCTCTGCTTTTCTCTGCGCTCGATTTCTGCTTTGCTGTTGTCAGGTATTAGCTTTATGTAATCTGTTGCACGCGTTCCTGCACCCACCTCATTCATAGATTCTATTTACAACAAACGTTCCTTTGTTCCCATCAATCAATCGATCGATCAATCAATCAATCAATCAATCAATCAATCAATCAATCAATCAATCAATCAATCAATCAATCGACCGACTGACCGACCAATCTATCCATCTGTCCGTCTGCTTGGCTGTCGTTCTATCAGCATAAGCTGTAGAGACATCATTTACCTGTTAACAGAACAATAGTTTATTTTAGATACCTTTCTCACACGCGCGGACAAGCGTGGGCGCGCGCTTACACACACACACACAGAGCCGAACCGTAAAAAGGGGGAGGGGAGGAGGGGAGGAAGAGAGAAGAAAGAGGTTCACTCATCGCACCTCCCGAAGGGGAGGGTGGGTTAGGCGTACTGCCTCAAATCCCGACGGGATGCCACACGGCGGCGGTAGCCTTGAATTTTTAATTCCCACTGTTTTTACGGTGATTGTAATGGCGCTGGCATCCCATCTGTAGATGGCGCGCTCCGCACGTGGCGAGTTATTAAATGGCAGCCTCCGGTTCCGCTCCGCGGCGCGGGCCTATAAAATATTCACTGCGATTAATGCGCGTGGCCGATGCGTTACCGAAGTTGGCTGCCGGAGCCGCTTTGCTGCAGTGTCGCTTGCTCCTTGCTGTTGCTGCCGCTGGCGCCGCGTCTGTTGACCGTGGCTGTGCTCGCGGGTGGCACTCGTAACTCTGCGTGGGCCCGCATCCGCCTGGAACATTTTCCGGGTAGGTAGTGCGACACCCGAGCTCGTCACCTGTGCTGGGGCGGGGAATGAGACGGGTTAGGTGAGGAGAAATGGGGGTTATCTGAGAGCGAAATCCCACTGGTTCTTCTCTTTCATCGGCGGAAAGCATGAAACTTGTTGGGTTCCTCATGGTGAAGCTCTCATCTGATGCCTCCTACCCCACGCCCACCCTGAGCACATGCGTACCTCCTCAGCGGATTTGGTAGTACAGTTATTTTAACAATTCATGATTTAGAGAGACCGCGGGCTCTTCTGCGTCATTTTTCCCTTACATTATATTTCAACATCGTAAGAAAAAGTGCGTGCATATAAATATGTAGTGAGACGGGCGGACAAACTGACTGTCCGATGATCAGCCCGTGTGGGATAAATGCGTTCGCGTTGCTGAACACCATGGCTGGCAACGTCAGACCTACCTTGGGTACAAATAAAGCCCTCTTCCCCCAGCCCAGACGTACTCCGCCCCCTTGACAAGTCTTCATAACACGGAGAAGACACGCCCACTCCATCCCCAACCACCGTCCGTCGAAGAGGAAAAGAGATAAGAACGCGACTGAATTCATTTCTTCAAACTTTGACAGGGTCACTGGTAATTCCTGACTGTGCCAGACGACACTGTGTTCTTAACCATCAGGCGCTGACAGAAAGCTGCGCCACAGCTATCATTTCCTTGTCTCCTCCAGACCCGTGGAGGCTTCCCTGCCGCTCAGCATAATCACAACTGTGTCTTCGGTGTCACGAAAGCTTCTCATCCCTTGATGTGTTCCCTTCTGCCCGTCTGTCTGTCTGTGTGTTCGTCTGTCCATCCGCCCATCCTTGTGGCTAGCTGACTTTAATTGCTGATCCCTCGTTTTGCCCCTCGCTTCACGAGAGCTTCTATCTATCTATCTATCTATCTATCTATCTATCTATCTATCTATCTATCTATCTATCTATCTATCTATCTATCTATCTTGGCTGATTGGCTGGCTGCGCCCGGTTCCCATCAATTAAATAGGAGATATTGTATTCATTTCTGCCTTCTCAACAGGGGCTGTAGCATGCTACAGTGAAGTCTCCAATCCTAAATCACCTACTGAATAAGGATCTGTCGGACAACATACACATAAACGTCGGCCAAAAAAAGGGGGGAAAGGAAAAAATGAAAAATCGAACGGAAGATATGAAAATCAACGCTGTATCTTCGGTCAGTGACCCGAGGCTTCAACCATTCTGCTACGGACCACATCGGCCGGCCGTGTTCTGTCTAGCGATAAAAAGTTGCAGCTGTGACGTCTCGTCTAGTTCAGCTTCTTATGGTTAGAATGAACAGAATCCAGCGAAGTACTCTGTAGCTGCAGGATTATGGCATTGGTTTTAGGAACTGAAAGCTTGGTGTTCGAATCGCGATTGTGAAAATTATCTTTCTTTGTTCCTTGTGGGGACGGGGGTTAGGGGTGGGGGTGAAGTTCTTTCTAGCTGTGTTTCTTACGCAGTAGGTGATTTACCATTGCCGGCTGCACGGAAGCATGCTACTGCCCTTACTGAGGAGGCAGAAATAAATGCCATCTCTCTTATTCAGTAGGTGCGACCAGGCTGCTATCTATCCATCTACATTTATCTATCCATCCTTCTGGCCAGTTAACTGGCTTTTTCTGTCACTCTTTTGAATTCGCGTTTCCATCTTTGGGTTTGTGCTTGCGTGCATTTTTTAGGCGCGCACTCGCGCACGAGCTCGCTTCTCCCATTTCGCGTGTGGCGCGCGACGGTTTTCAATGCGCTGACACTCGCCCTGATTGCATAATTGCGTGAGTGGCCAGAGACGAAACAAACGGACTGCGCATGCTTCAGTGCCTGCGGGCTGATGCACGTGTGTGACAATAAACATGGATTATTCCTCACGTGAGAGAGCCGTCTCCATGTCCCGACAGCGCGTCTTCTGTTGCCCTCACATGACCACGTGATCTGACGAGACCCGCAGTGGAAGGACAGCGAGAGCGCTTGTCCATGCGCCAGTCTTTGACATCACCCACTGACGTATTTCTCTCTGTGTTGGGAACCTGTTTCGCGCTGTAGACACCTACAGGGTAGCCACTCAAAAATTAATTTTAAAAAATTCTGTAGATTTTGTCGATGTACATAAAGCATTCGATATTCATACATAATACCAGTCTGCAGTATACATGGATACATGAGCCCAGGCTCGCGCATTTGTTGTCAGAGCGAAGCTTGTGGAAGGAAATGATTGCAGATTTTTTTCCTTTGCATTGACGTGCTGTGCAAATATGATATATTTAAAAAAAAACACTTCTCTTTCTTTCTTGATACTTTCTTTTTTCTTGATTCTTTCTTTCTTCCCTTCTTTGTTTTTACTTCTTTCTTTTCTTTCTTTCTTTCCTCTTTCCCTGCTTTCTTTGTAAGTGTCGTAATGAAACATGGAAAAGATAACACCTCACGTCTTTATGAGGTAGCTCCTGGTAGCCTCTGTGTTGCGTTCTTTTTTGTCTAGTGTCTAAAAATGTCCAGGCAACGTCAATGGGCAGCGAACGCTTTCTCCCTTGAAGCCGAGATGCAGTTTACTTCGAAGACGAAATGACGCAAATCTGGACCTAATTGAGGGGATCCCCGGCAGCTTTCAGAACACTGCAGCCAGTGTCTCACCTCCATTATCTCCCCGTCTTTCAGCAGAGAAACAAACGCACAAGCGAACGATCCAGCTGAGGAAGGGGGCGTGTTAAGGGGTGGGGTCACAGGAAAGCAGTTATGGTGACGTGTCATGCAATTTCAGATCAGTCTGACGCCGTCACGTCGTGACGCGGAGCACGCCATCTGGGCAATATTCAGCCCAACAGCTGGACACACGCGGAGCGGGTGCTCATGCAAAATACCGTATTGCGGAATTATCATTCTTTAATGGTCGCGTCGAGTCGCACGTGTGACGTGAGGTTTCCATCAGGTATATTGGAACACGACTGTTTTTGTGTCGGCTCTGATAAGGCTGAGGTAGAGGCGTGGAGATGTGTGGCTTCCCGGAGGATTTTATAGTGTCGTTATAGACTACAGGAGGTCCTTTTCAAAGCAGCTCGAAGGCTTCTGGTGGCATAAGAGAGTCTGGAATCAGCACGTGTACAATATGGGGTACGGGTTACTGATGTTCTTATGTATCCTTCCTCCTCCCGCCTCTATCCTGCTGTTCGTTCTTGATGCATTCTGTCAACAGGGTTAATTGTTTTAAAGAGTTTGCAAGAAAGAAATGAATGAATGACAGAAGAATAGAAAGAAAGAGAAAAGAAAAACAAGGAACGAACGAAAGGAGAAAGGAAGGAAGAAACGAAAGAAAAACGAGAATCAGAAAGAAAGAAAAGGTAGAAAGGCGGAAGGAAAGAAAGAAAGAAGGCAGGAGAGAAAGAAACATCGACTGATTCCGTACTCTCTGTTTATTTTCTCTCCGTTAACCGTTGAGCTGTTCAAGGATAACCGTCGTAAAGCTGCGCCTAATTACTCGAAGAACTTCGCTGCCGGAAAGTTTTTCAGAAAACATAACTCAGATTTATTCTCACCTTTCTGGCAAGAAATCCTTTTGGGCTCAAACGCAAGACATCAAAAATTCTCTTCCTGTTAAGAACTTGTTAAAGGTACCTGCACCAGTGAGGTCACTAACGCTAATAGACCCGCATGAAGGTAAGAAACTATGATTTTGTGTCTCACTAATTTCAGCTAACCGGATCGCGAGACATTCACAAGCAAAACAAGGAAGGCGAAAAGAACATTGCAATGTCCCACGACTGCACTTTCCTTGCTTTCGTCGTCGACAATAAAGTTAGTTTGGGAAATCAAAGACTTCACACTACCTGCAGGTCTGTGACATCATAACCCATGTTTACTTGCGATACTCTCCCCTAAAAGCCATGTGATCGTGGTCTTTGGTGATTATTTGATCACGTGACTTCGGTGTCAGTCTCTCTCCTGAGATTCGATTAAAAGGAGAAAAAAAAGTGGGGGAGGTGGTTGTCTCGGGAGGACGGGGTGGGAAGAGGGAGATCAAAGCGGCATATAACGCCGTCAGAGCGTAACCAGAAATATGGTTATTGTCTGGGCGCGCGCCGCTCACCGCACTCGCTTCCTCCCTCGTATCTCATGTTGATTCAACTTCATGTACTACACAAGCACTGCGTGCGCGCGTGAGGGAAGAGAAAGCGAGTGAGGAAAACAAGACCGCAGAGAGAGACAGATGGGTTGGGGACAGTGTGCGAGTGCGTTTGGGGATGTGTGCGCGTGTGTGTGTGTGTTGGTGAAAGTCGGAGTGAATAAGGTGGGGCTAGCGAGAGAGAGAGAGAGAGAGCCCACGTATTTTTCGCCGGTTTTATTTTTTATTACCACTGTATCAGATATATAACAGAAATTTGGTACAGCAAAAGCTTGAATTTTTCTTAAGAGTGTCACTCATAGAAAGATCACAACAATTTAGGCAGGCTGTCAGTCAGAAGAATCGTACACTGTATGGGAGAAAGTTCTTACGCGACTCGCCAAGCCACCGTCAGCTGCTGCACAAATTTGCAGACAGCTACGTTTGTGCTGAAGAAGAGTCCCATTGACCCTTATATATCTCGGCACCCACCGGGCTCGGCGTCAGAAAAGAAATATCTTGACAACAGATGGATACGTTTGCATGATCTATCTCTTCTCTCGACCCCTCCCTCCCTCACGCACGCATGCACGCCATCACCCTCACGCGCACTCACAAACTAACGCACGTAAACACGCACATCCCGCACGCGGGCGCTCCTCCACTCAACATGTGCACGCGATGAGATTGAGTTCGTCACGGTGAACATACGGCACGTTAATCGCACCGAGGTCTCACCCGCGGTTCTAGACAATGTGAAGATGACGTCACACTGCTCGCGCCGTTAGCGAGCCATCCGTTGCAAGAGTGCGATTCAGTCCCAGACCCCTCCCCCAGCCTCCCCAGCCCAGCCCACCCCGATCACCGTGCAACCCAGGCGTCAACAAAATTGCAAAATCTTCGATTGGGACACAAAAGAGTTAATCTTCAGTTAGCCGTGCTCGCCGACAACAGACAAACTGCACACAGGTTTGCATTTGTCATTAAACAGAGCATTCACCATTGTCTGAAGCGCGGTCGGTGGGTAGCGGGCGGGGTGGGTGCTGGAAGGGTGAGGTCGTTAAACAGGGTGAGGGGGGCTGAGGAAAAATATGGTTGCTTTGGTTTCGAGTCATTGTGAAGGTAGGAGCGGAGAGGGAGGGGATGGGGGACGGGTAGAAACTAAATTCCGAGTGTTTGGCGGGATTTGTAAAGGAAGTGGAAAAAAGAGGCGAGAGGAGGGGGGAGCTGTGATCACTGCAGTAAACGTCGGATTTGAAAAACAAAACATTGTCGGCGTGCTGGCCAAATAAAACACAAAAGTGCCAATCTAAATCCACGACAATTTTAAACCATTTTATTCGCTGACATTTAAAGACCTCGACGTTCACGCTTCGTAAAGTGGCATCGCCGTTTATCGCCACAAAAAGCTCAAGCGTGCAAGATACAGTTACGTTCAAAACACAACTTCAAATTGCCAAGCGTTTGTGCGTCTCCAGCATGTTTTCGAGAAGTGGCTCACTGGAAATGTTGACTGTAAAGCCAGTCAAGTTTCGTTTTGTGTGTGTGTGGGGGGTGTTGTGAGTTTTCAGGCGTCTAGTTGCCCTAACCAATCAGGAGGTAGAGCAAATTGTTACGGGCGACCCGATTGGTTCGACAAAATAGCCAGGAGAGACCGCGCGGTGGAGTGGGGAAGGTAGCCGGCTGAGAGCGAGGGGAACCCGCACCCCGTCCCCCGGTTGACCCGTCACCCTGAGGGGGGGTCGGCTGCGAGGTGGGGGCGAACCACCCTCCACGGGCTACAGACCACCACCCCGAACGGGTAGTGCGCGCTTGCAAGTCCGCGCGCAGGGCTATATAGGCAACCGACCGCAAATGTTCAGGGCCGAAATGTGAAATGCCGATTGCCGAGTTGGCGATTGCCGATTGCCGTATGCCGATGACCGTATGCTGAAGGACGAAGGTATTACAGACAAGTACAGGCATTATCCTCGACGTGGATTGAGAACCAGCAGTGCTTCTGCAACAGGGGTGACTCTTACCTGTCAGGAAAGGAACTCGGGCATTTTGGACCGGTGTTGAGAGTGTGGAGCTGAGAGACGTGGCGTCTGCGGTATTCCTATCCAGCATCGTGAACGTGAGTGTACGAACGGTGTAGGAAAAGTAAGACACGGTCGTAACTCGGTTATTCCCTGTGATCGTCGGTCGATCTTATTGGTTACTAAGACGTCGGCGCAACAGCTTCTTCTGAGAAGTTTTAGTTCAGAGAAAATACGGTTCGTTGTGTGTACTGATTTGCAGTATCGGTACGGT